>CM018077.1:3390000-3877500 GCA_008658365.1 Alca torda
TCTGTGCCCAGGGCTGGTCCGTGCACAGCGGGCGATGTCCTGGCCTTGTCAATGTCTGGTTAGACTGCCCTGGCCCTGTGAAGACCTTCCCCCAGCACCACGTGGAACTGTGCAGGGGAATCTCCTCCTCCATCCAGGAACAGGGGGGCACATGAACTTTAAACCAGGCCCTCACATAGCATTTTGCACCTGTAAAACCACTTGGGTTAGTAGGTAATGTTTTCTTAAACATGACAGCTTAGTAGCACCTGAAGCAAAGGTTGATGTGCTGGCAGGAAGACAACCTATCCCCTTTTTTCTCTCCCAGTCTATTAGTAGTGGCAGTCTTTCCAAACCATTATGTACCTATGACCTGGTGTTCAGCATCAACTCACTGTTTGGCCTCTGGGGACCAGTGATTTTTAAGATGCCTCACCCAAGTTCAGTGCTGCATTAGGGCAGTCCAGTTCCTAGGACTATCCAGCCTCCAGGTTAGCAGGGGATGGCCAAGGCAGAACATCACAGCAGTATAGTCTATTCTATTTTCCTTATTTTCTCTACAGAAATAGGTCTAAAGACTGTGCCAGCTCGGTCAAGACATATGCTTCTGCAAACAGCGTTGTCCGATGGCACCCTGTGTCTGGAATGATTTTTGAGACTTTCCCAACCAGTGGGTCAGATGCCCATTTGTACCTCAGTCAACAGCCTAAGACGTAGGAGTGGAGTGACATTCAGACTTGCACTTCTGGATTTAAAATGATTCATCTCAATCGTGCTACAATCATTAAGGCTTATAAGAGCAAGCTATTTTGACATGTTTACTCCTGCATTCCTGTGTCCCTAAATAGCTTTAATTGCGGTGATCTGAACAGCTCAACCTTTGCTCTGGACCCATGGACAAGCTCGCATCTATCAGCTGGGTGATGGTGACTTGTCACAGGTGAGCTTTCAACAGGGAGTAAATGTGAAGCGAAGAAAGAGGTTAAGAGAACTCACATTGACACAAGCCAAGAACACATCAATTCATCAGGAACTGATAGCTTGTTCCATAACTTGTCACCCATTAAAATATCGTATTTATATTCATGCTGACATACTGCCAGTTGCATTAAAAATAGACCAAGTGGGCAGCTTTTAGTCCACCCGAAGAAGAGTTTTCATACATTTCAAAAACTTCACCATGACTAATTCCTTGCTTAGCTTTTAAGTGCCCCCAGGCCGTGTGTTTTGCCAGAAGTATCCAGTACATCCTGAAAGTATCCTCTAGAAAATAAAACAAGAGAGACACGCTGTTCATCAAAGCCCCGTAATATTCAGACCCTTTTCAGCCAAGTGAGTCCCAGTGGGGGGAAAGCAGGCTGTTAAGACACCGACAGCCCGATGTTGATGCTGGGGAGCTGTGGGGGCAGCAGGACCATCGTGGGCTGCTCTGTTGGTTGTGCGTGGGTGGCCCAGGCTGGAAGAAGGTGAGTGCAAGGGATTGCACAGAGTCCTCCTCCCATTGCAACTGGCAGCTTGAGCAGCTGGAGTTGATGTGCTGCCTGCTGTGGAGGGTTAGGCTGGGAAAAAGATGATTTTCAGCCTCCTTTGGATTCCGTTTATTGGGAAACTGTTGACAAAGTAGGGAAGTAGGGGATTGCTGAAATGCACTTGCTTTGCAGAAGAGTGGTTTCATCGATCCTTCTTCTGCCAGCAGACAGGAGAGGGAAGAGCTGTCTGAGGAGGGAAAACTGCTAAGTGTAGATTCTGAAGCTGTGTCATTAAAATAAAAACTAACACAAACATAAAAAATGTAGGTTAGAAGACCAGTAAGACATTCATACTCCTAAGCTCAAGCAGTCCAAGTAGCCTGTATAACAAGGCCATCTTTTTCCCTGCCCATCCTATCTTTCCTGCTGAAACAATAGGAGGAGAATACGTTTCCTCTAACGTCAGATGTTTAAAAGATAGCTGCACTATGACTCCTAAATTAGTCATCCAAGCTCTTTCTGCATCAGTCAAGAGAAGCAGAGGTACTTTCAGAGGCTAGTTCATTCTCTGATGATATTTTTTTAGGCAGCTGGGGGGGATTCAGCCATATTTTAGTAGGTTTATGACCTTCAGATAAAATGTAAAGATTGGACCCATGAACTGCATGTTTTACAGATCTCTGGCCAGGTACTCTACAATCCTTATCTTTTAGTTTTCTCTTTCTTTTTCTTTTTTTTTTTCTTTTTTTCTTTTTTTGTTTTTTCCAGAGCAGCGATAACTGCTCGCACCTCTCTTCCTGAGTGTTCCTGAGATTGCTGGTTCAGTTCTCGCTTTGGTCAGTCACGAGGATATTTGTCACCTGTGCCCTGCTAAAATGTGCTCTGATGTATTGCATGAGCTAATTCCCCGACTCTGCCTCACAAATCTCTGTTTGTATTGTTCATTAACATAATTACTTCCCTGCATTAGCTGACGCCTGTAATAAAAGCCTCTGTTCCTCCTGTTGAAAGCTGCAGGGGTTGATAGCATGGTAATAAAAGTCAACAGTACGGGTGACTAAACAAATGACTTTCTCTTCAACTATTTGCCTGGTTTAGCAGAGCTCCCTTTCCCCAGTGCCCTTGGCATTGAGGGAACTCAGGAGTTCCTGTGCTGACACTTTTGCTCCATGTAGAATGCACTAGAAACACCTTTAGAGAGCTCACCTTGATTGTTTGCCCTGTGACAGCTAAGAGCAAGAGGAAAAGCCTTTCATTGTGTGGAACAAGATTCATTCCTGGATGCAAGAATGACATTCAGTGCTAGAAATGATGCTATGAAGAAGCGGAAATTGGTTTTTAAGAAGACTTTATTGTACACTTGCAATCCTGAGTCCTGTGAATTATGTGCATTGACTGGGAATTAATTCTCTTTAAGAACCAGTTTCCATTTGAAGGTTATTTTTGCCCTACTTCGGCTATCCCTGCCATCAATGGAAATTATTTCAGAGATGGAAAATAGATCTTATGGTAAGACCTCACAAACTCTATCTACCCTGCTGCAGTCAATAGGGGGATTGATTGCTGTCTTTAAAAGTACATCACCGAGAGGAAAATATTGGATGCTAATGGGCTCTTTAATCTAGACAAGAACACAACACGGCAAGGAGAAAAATATTAATGATGAGACTAATTGACTTACTAGAGCAAACTCCTAAGGGAATTATTGTTCTCTTTACCTCTTAAAGTTTGTGATCAGCTCTGTTCAGTTGACTAAACATATGTGTTTAGTGCCTTTTTACATGACTAGGGTATTTGAGACATCTGTATGAGTCTGGCAGGATCTACAAGGTACTCAGGATCTTCTGAAGTGGCAGCTAGATGCACACTGGGAGAGCCCCGTGGGTCTCACATGGCACCAGAGGCCGGCTTTTAGGCAACTAAGTTAAATCCCTGGGCTCTGACTGTGGATTTAAGGGGAGAAGTTGGTACTTTTAGGAAGCAAGATGTTTAATCTATTTACACATCCTCTTTAGGATGAGGTGAATTGCCTCGACTGATTCCATATGGGGTGAGGAGCTCGGATAGAGACATCCATGCCTACTGAGATGGATGCCACCCTGAAAGCCAAAGGGAAGAGCTGAAATTGAACCCTGGCTGTCATGTCGATCTCTGTTGCCTGTCTCAGAAGAGCAGCTTCTACAGAATTGTGTGCTGCTTTTATCCTGGTTGGGAAGTCGTGGTGACCTGTGTGCTTCAGCCCTGACTCCTGGGCCGTTTGACACCTTTTGCACTAAGCAGGCAAATTGCCCTGTCTCTGCAATTAGAATAATTAGGAAAAGCGATGTTTTGAGCTACTGGCAACTCTAAGAATAAAACATTTCATTTGAATCAAAGTGCTCTGATCAAAGTTTGAGCATTAAGATAACAATAGAGCAATTAAGGAAATTTTCAAAATGAAAAGCTTGTGTGGGTGGAAATAGTTTCTTTCAAAAATGTCATCAAAGCATCTGAACTCTTTAAGAATGCTCCTTTTCCTTTTGTTTTGAAATGGCTCATTTAGGAGAACAATGCAGTAACATGGATGTATCATAGGTTGGTATCATCTGTTCTTCTCCACTTCTCCATTACCCAGAATAAATGTTCTAAATCCCGGTACCATGTGGGCAGGTCTGTTTCCCAGTTGTGGGTCTAAGATCAAGGTCTGACTGCTGAAATTTCCACCAGCCTACACACAGAAGTGCCCAGAAGCACATCTAGGGACAAACGCAAACAAGAAGTTGTCCAGCAAAGGCTGTCCTCCTAGGCTTTCATTCTTTTCTGAAGATTAAAAAAAAAACAAACGTGGAAAGATTTACAGTGGCTGAAAACCCATCTAATGGGCTCCAACAGTGTGAATTGTCCCAGTCTGCAGCGCTGCTTTGTGAAAGAAAGAACCTGAGGGTAGAAAACAAAGGAAATCAAGCCTGGAAAACAGTGCAGATTGCACCTTGCTGCAGGCAGCGCGGTATTTACTGTCAGACACCCTGTCTCAGGTTGATCAAAAAGGCTCTGTCTCACTGACAAGTGAAGTGATTTTCATGGTACTGGGAAAAGAGATGAACTTCTAGTGAATGCCTCTGAGCATAAATGAGTGCAGAGCACAGGAGTCGCTCTGACTCTGTAATGAGTCCAGCTCAGGCTGATGTCATCTCACTGCATGGAGAGGGGTTCAGACTTGCTACTGCTGTAATTGTGCACTAGGAAACAGCTCTGCCTTGATGGGGTGTGATTCAGCCAAGATCAGCTTCTCATGCAACTGAGATGATCTTATAAACCTATTCCCAAGGGAAAGTAGAAAAAAAACACCCTAAGCTCTCTAGGAAACACTGAATTTCATCATACGTTCTGCGAGTTAGGGCTCTGGAGGTAACCTAAACACACGTGACCTTGATTTGTGAAGTCCTAGCTGCTTTAGCTGAGTGCTCCAGTGGGATAATTAAGCTCAGATTTGCCAGGAAGGTCATCTGCTTTCCATTAACCTCCAGTTTATCCTTCTCTTGCTGTAGCTGAGCACCCACCCATCCTCAGCACAGAGACACGTGTTGCTTCCTTAGCCACAAGTACAGGGAATGGGGAAGAGTGTGATGTTTCCCTTCAGAGTTGAAGAAGGATGGTACCTCTCCACCCAACCCAGCCCTGTGGTTTGGGAACACAGCCACATGGAGGAGGAGGGTCTGATCCCTTCATGTGATATGGTGGGGAGGGACAGGGAGGCGATTCAAAGTGAGAATTATGCCTTTTCATTTTAGGCATCTAAAAGTCAGATGACTGCATCCAAGTCCGTCGTGTTGGTGTCCTCCTATAAGCCCTAGCTGTAAGTAAGCCCTTACAAAGGGTCTTGTTCAGACTGACCTTAGGTTCTTGTTTTAGGGTGAGGCAGATTGCCCTTTGGATGTGCCCATTTCTCTCTATCGACTATAAAAGGAGACTGGGGTGAGAAGCTCAGGCTCAGGTGGTGAGACACTGGCCCAGGCTGCCCAGAGAAGTTGTGGATGCCCCCATCCCTGGAAGTGTTCAGGGCCAGGTGGAATGGGGCTTTGGGCAACGTGGTCTAGTGGAAGGTGTCCCTGCCCATGGCAGGAGGGTCCGAACTAGATGAGTTTTATGGTCCCTTCCAACATAAACCATTCAATGATTTTATGAAATATCTGCATTTTAGGTGTGTCAGACCCAGAAGGACATTCCCACCCTCATCTTCCCCACTGCCATCACAGCTGCACCTACCCCAGTTCTTCAGGAGAGCAATAGTTGCAGAAAACTTGGCTCACAGCCACACTACAGGATCCATATCCGTGGTATCTTTAGTCCCTTGGATGCTGTATGCTTGTACACATCTAAATAACGACAGGACACGACAGTGTCTCATAGGGGAGAGCTACGCTGATGAAAGGGTGCTGAGTACCAGCCTAACTCCTAATCTATCTCTTATGGGAATATGCTAAACTGGATATTTATGGACAAGCCCACAATTAGCGTGAACTGGGTTGGCACATGGAGAGGTGGCAGAAGCTGGAGATGATCCCTCTCTGCTTGTTCTAGAAGCAATGTTAAGGCTGTTCTGAACATATTCACTGCATGATCTCTATTACTATTTATCTGCAGGAGTTTGGCATAGCCAGAAGCAGTAAAGATATTATGAGGACAGATCTTTGTGACTTTCAATTTTGCAGCTATTACATGGAACAGAAATGAATTTTGCAGTGATTTGACCAAGATGTTACTGGATGTGGCAGCTGGAAGATTTTTTTCACCAAATCTATGTGGAAGCCTGAATTCTGAGGAAGAGAACCCGAACCCAACCAAAGATAGATAACTCATGGGAACGGACTGAAAATTTGACTGTCTGAATAGCCACTTCTGAAAGGTTAATGAACTGTCTTAACCCTGCATTCAGAGAGTGGGAGAGACAGTCAGTGACTCAGGAGAGGATGACATGGCCCATTAGCTGAATTTTAGTATGTAAATGGCAAGGAGCAAGGTGTGTGTGAGTCCATCTGAGAAGACATCTGACCATTTCTCACCTTGGGGAGAATATCAGCTGGGGCTCACTTCCTAAATGAGACCTTGAGCTCATAGGGGTCCCTTGGAAGCCTTCCTCTTGTCTCTTCTGCTGTATAAGGTCAAGTTTCTTGGCCAAAATATCATCACAATGCCTGTAGCTGTCACCCTCTGGACTGGCAGTTAAGAAGTACCACTTCCTTTGGGTCAGAGGCAATGGAGGATTCCCCAGCCCAGTCAATCAGATTGCAGGTGCATTTATACTGAGAAGATCAACCTCCTGGCTGATCATCTGAAACCCTGAAAATTATGTCAATATCAGTGAGGAGGATTTTATTTTGTGGTGAAAGATCGCTTGAATTTTCAACTCCAGGCATTCAACTTGGGAAAAGAAGAGACCTCTAGATTAGGTGGGGGACTCATCTGATGGACAGACCCCTCCACCGTGGTGTGGTCCACCCCTAGGTACGTCAGCCTAGATCTACACTGCAGCCACGGCAGCCATGCAGCTCAGTCAGTCCTAAAGGAGGCCTCCAAAATAGGTGAGAAGAACCACATATTAAAATTGCCCATTTGTCTCCGCTGACTGGGAACTGCAGTGCTTAGCCCAACTGGAGATGTTTACCCTAGAGGTGTCCAATTTTGGGTGAACTGAATCCCACCCAATATAAGCTATGGACCTCTCCCAGGCAGGCCACACCTAGGAGATAGGTCTCAAAAGCTGACATGGTGATGCTGTGCTTTGTACAGCTAAAATGACATCAGAAGACAGATGTCACCTGCTGTCTCGTTCCCTCCTCTCACCTGTGAACTCTGAATTTTAGTGATCACATCCGTGGTGCCTGTTTTAAGCAAACAATCTCTGTAGCACCCCTGCTAATATGGGCCATAGCTTACCGGTCAAGAAGGGCACTTTCCCCCTAGACCCAATAAGTAGTTCTTTGAATTAATCTTATATTTAAACTGTGGCCTTATTTTTCTTAAATTCCTTTTAGAACTTGCACTGCCTATTGCCAAAGCTCAATAAATTGTATGGGTTTACAGCAGCAAAACTGCAAAAGCTTCGTTGGTACATATGAGGCACTTGGGAGCACAATTTTGGACAAAGTATCTTGTTCCTACTGTGTCTGCTTAAATACGGCACTTTGCTTAGGCTGGATTATTATGCAGGCACAGGAGAAGGGTAGCTTTTTGAACTTTCATATTTATCTTGATAAAAGCAAGATACGGTCTTCCACGAACGATGGTGAGTGATTCCTGTGAAAGAGAGGGAGTCTGTTGTGCTCACTCACTCTTCTTCATAGCTGATTGCATACATACGCATTCAACGGCCATAAAACATAAAAGTCAAGCAACCAAAATCTAATGAATGCAAGAATGAAGGTTACCTGCCCACCCTGGGATGGAGGTTCAGGGTTCATACTCTTTCCGCTCTGTCCTCCTTTTTTGACTTATTTTTCCATTTGCAGTGATAAAACTGGAAAAGGAAAAAGTGAACACCGGAGAGAGGAAATCAAACATCCAAAATGCTGAATAAGCAACTACCTCCTGAGACCTGTAGTTGGAAATGGGTTTAAATAACCTCCATCCAGTCCTCTCCTTGCTTTCTGCTTGTCTCTGTTCAAACTGCATTTGGCTACATGGTGGAAATTGTGATTATACCACCGGAGGTACATCTAACAGTGATGCATATCAATCCTAAAATGCCTTTCTCTGCTGGGAATACAAGATGGGCTCATCCATCTTAATCAAAATAAATCAAGAGCCTTTGTAAAAAAGATTTCCAGCCATAGGTCACCAAGTCGCCTTGAAGCTGCAATTTGGGAAGAAAAGTGTGATTAAACTGCTGGCAGTTTTTGATATGGGGGTATGTGGAAGAGCGGTTAAGCCTGTGGAATGACACATGGCCTCAACAAGCCTTGCGGCATTTTTGTGTGTCCCCAGTGGAGACACAATAAAGCCGATTCAGTTACTCCCCTGTTAATTGCGTTAGAATTTGGGCCTTGCTGAACCAACGTTATTAACAGGGATCAGAGACTTTTCAGCAGTGGTACCCAGGAGCTAGAAAAGCATCCTGTGCTATTTCTTTGATTGCATCAGGCTGAGATGACAGGGAACTCGGGGCGAATAGGGAGCTGAAGGGATGGTAGACATCAGAGCTCTGATACATTATTCAGATGTTACGATATTGGAGCTGAAATTACACAGAGAAAATAAGAATTCCTTCTAGTTGGGCATCTGTTTATAGCACCTGTTTGAGCACCACTAAGAGAAAAATAACAAGCTCCTGTAGGCCCCCGTGGAGACTGAGATCAAGCAGGGGAAAGCCTCGTGATGTCCTTGCTGGGAAAAAAGAGTGTGAGTCTGGCTATCAACTCTTCACTAAAAAGCATCTGTCTGATACCAATCTTGCTGGTTCCTGAAGACATCCAGTGACGGAGCGGTACTGAAAAACTGGCTATCCACTGGTTCTGAGGGAGTTTCAGGAGGTTTTTGAAACTGAAGCTGAAAAGCATGAAGAACCAAAGGAGGTGTATAGTGGGGCAGATGGGGAGAGGCAAGGACATCAGTGTTCAGCCTGAGAAGATGGAAGAAGAGGAGGAGAAGTCATCCCCTTAGCTGAGCATGGGCACACCTGGGGGAGGAAACCGTGACTGCAGGGCCTGGAGCTACACAGGAGTTGTTTCAAAAGCCTTTCAAAGCTTTGGGGCCCCAGCGCTGGGGACCCTGGATGGTGACTCCAGAGCACCCTCTGGCAAAAGGTTCCTGCCCTCCCTTTGTAGCTGGAGAACTCTGCTTAAGGCCTGTTTTGAAACTATTTTGCAACATTTTTGAAACATTTTGAAACATTTGATCAAACTCTAAAACTTGTATGGCAGTACTGGATCAAGTCAGTTGGGCCTAGCCTTGGCAGGTGGTGGTACTCTTCTTCCTTCCACCTTATCACTGGGCGAACAGATGGGGCTGAATTCTTCTTCTCAGTTTGCTTAGGGTGGAAGAAAACCCCCAAATAACCCCTTCTCCCTTACCGTTGTCTCAACTTGACAAAGGCTGTCTTGCCTGTAGATTCTCTGCCTCCCTTAAACAGCCAGAGGGAAATGTTTCCCCATAAACAGATGGAGATTCCTGCTCTGCCTCCCATGGTAAGGGACAAGGAGATGTGGTCCTGGATGGGAAGGACATCTTCAGCCTCTGTGAGGGTATTTTGGGATCCTGTGGTGCAGGAGTCACAAATTCAGATTCCTTCAGTTGCCCCAAAGTAGAAATTTCCATGGATTAGGTATCTGTTCATGAATATTGGGAGAGGTCAACACAATGTAATTTGGGATGGGTTCAACAGGTTTTACTGTTGGCTATTAGTAGTCAAATTAGCATACTTTTGCCATGGCATGCACATAGAATCATGGAATCGTCTAGGTTGGAAGGGACCTTTAAGATTATCAAGTCCAACCGTTAACCTAGCACTGCCAAAACCACCACTAAACCATGTCCCTCAGCACCACGTCTACCCATCTTTTGAATACTTCCAGGGATGGTGATGCCATCACTTCCCTGGGCAGCCTGTTCCAATGTTTGATAACCCTTTTGGTGAAGAATTTTTTCTAGTATCCGTCCTAAACCTCCCCTGGTGCAGCTTGAGGTCGGTTCCTCTTGTCCTATCACTTGTTACTTGGGAGAAGAGACTGACCCCCACCTGGCTACACCCTCCTTTCAGATAGTTGTAGAGAGTGAGAAGGTCTCTCCTCAGCCTCCTTTTCTCCAGGCTGAACAACCCCAGTTCCCTCAGCTGCTCCTCACAAGACCTGTGCTCCAGACCCCTCACCAGCTCCGTTGCCCTTCTCTGGAAACGCTCCAGCTCCTCAGTGTCTTTCTTGTAGTGAGGGGCCTGAAACTAAACACAGTATTTGTGGAGAGTCTTTGCTACTCATGAGTTACATGGTAGCTTTTGGAGGTGCCATGTCTCTGTCAAGGGATGAACTCCTTGCTGCGAGTGCAGGCTCATGGGTGTCATTGGGAAGAGCACGAAGGCCCCTGAAGAACATCCCATCATGGAAGAAGGAGCGATGCCGTCCTTCGGCACATCATTCCTCTCTCCTGCTCACGGGTCCAGCACTATGGATGGTGGAGTTGGCTGATTTTCACTCTCTTGGACCTATGCATTTGCATGTATTTTAATTCCAGGGCTGATTTGCTGTTTGAATAGCTGTTTTCTGCCTCTCTTACCGTCCAGCACTCCAGTCTCCATTGAATAATACATTTATCTCTATTTCTCACAGAGAGGGTTGAGGGTGATGAGTAGATACCGGACTGAGAAGTGTACCACAAATTCTGGGGACAGTTACTATGATAAATGCATAAAGCTTCCTCAGAGGAAAAGTGCTGTCTGTATAGATACTGTCACGCTGATGGATGAGTGCATTGGCTTATTCTCTTTCCCATTTGTGGCTGAGACCCAGGCCCAGAAAGGATTTCCCAGCACAGACAGAATATGCTTCCAATCTCATGTCTTCGGCTTTGCTAATATTTTTCCATATCAGCCACCTCTTTTTGTCCAGATTTGCAACCCTGGAGTCCCTCCAGGTCTGCACCAGTAGTCATTAAAGATCAAACCCCATTTCACCTGTGATTTTGGGAGCGGCTGAAGAATGAAAGTAGTCATGAAAACCGAATGTGCTGGGTGACACCAGAGGCAACCTGGTGTCCTGTCCACCTCCCTGGAAGTTGTCTGCTCAAGAAAATAACACCATATTAGCTATTTTCCCATTAAGTATTAGGAGAATCCCCCAGTTGCGGGAGGATAGATGTTTTGCAGCAGCAAGGGTAGGTCACGCTGGCCCAGAGAACAGTCACCAGCTGCCTGAGGTGAAGGAGAAAACTACGGGCAGCAGAGCTGAGAGCTCACCTCCCTCTCCTGGGGCAATGTACACACAGCCATTTTGCGCTGCGGTGGCCTGTTGCACTAGCACATGTAAATTTTTCTTCATTTCCACTTACTTCCAGCATGTTGGAGAAATACAACTGCACAGCTGACCACAGTACTTATAGCTCTCCAGGGTCCACCACGAGATAGTCTAAGGTGGTGGCTTCTCGATTGCTCTGAGCTGATCTAAGTGGCTGATTGCAGATTGCTCCGTAATGTTCTCGAGGAGATAGTGAAACTGCAGCCTGAGTCCAGCCATCACTGTCGACAACACCAGGGAAGCAGCAGATGCAGTGGTGGATTTTGAAGGCTTCTGGGTCTGGCTGTACCCCCCAGACTCGATACAGCAACACAGAGAGTTCAAACAAAGAGAGAAAACAGTTTCTCAAAAAAATAAGAAAGAAAGGGATGTTGGCTTAAAATGTTAAACATATCCTAATTAGTAAATAAAGTGCAATTCAAATGAGGCACGAAGAATTCCTGCACGGCCTCTTGTGAAATTTCTATATGTAGTAGGAGAGAAGAAAAAAACACCGAACAGATGCAAATAGCTGCCAAAGGAAATAAAGCTTCAGATGAAAAATGAAGATTTAGATTTAAGTCTTTCTTTGAAGATCATTTAGAGCCAGTAGAGGAGAAATCTTCCTGAATTTACTCAAATTTAGAGACTAAGTTGCCAAAGAACCGGGGTCTTTGCAGGTAGGAACTTAAGCATGGGCACAGGCTCCATGCCCCAGTCACAGCACTTCTTTTATTACCACAAATAAAAAAACCATAAATCTACTGAAGACAATTGGATGTTACTAACACTAGGCAACCTTCAACCCTGTAAAGTGCATCCACATTATTCTTTATAGAGCCAAGTTATCTTATTCTGTGTAAGTCAAGCTGTTAATCATTTATTTGATGCCACTTTCTGATCTATGATCAAGGAAAGTCCCTGCCTACATTTTCACTCCCGAACCTTTTACCCCTTGCAGACCATTTTCTGCTCTTATTTTTATTCATGCTCTTCTAAGTCACTGTACAAATAAATATGCTAGCAATACTAATGTACTGCATGCTGGTTGTGGAGCAGAGCATAGCCTTGTGAGATGTCCTCCTCCTCGGACAGCGTGAAGCCAACCTATAATTCTCCAGGAAAATTTTTGCCCTTTATTGCAGTGAGGAAAATCAGAATCCAGTTGTTTTGTAGAAAGAGGCCATGCTAGAAGAAGTGGGGTGTTATGGCTAGAGACAGAAGCGGAAGACCTCAGAGGTCTACGTAGTTCTTATATCCATGCATTGCCAGATGAGGTGGGGATTTCTGGAGTTTTCTCCCACACCTGTACTTTTCAACCTACATATAACAAATTGCTTTGTTTTGACATCATTCTAACAACATGGCATTTGTTTAACGACGCACAACGTGAACTACCACACACTTCGCAGGACATAACAAGTGCACAAGTGACAAGGGCATCTATGCCTGGGTTTGCACAGAGCTGGGCAATATAGCTGGGAAAAGCCTGTAGATGTAATTTAGGTCACCTCTTCCTCCCAGGGGGTCACTGGTCTCTCAGGTGATGCTCAAGGCTGGGTGGCTGGGGCTCTGTGCTGCGGTGGGAAGGGCCTGAAGGGAAGCAGAGCACTGAACAAAAAACAGGAGCTTCTAAATTAACTTCCCCCACATCATTTTCAGGGATTTTTCTCCTACTGTTTCTGACACTGAAGAATTCTTTCCACTTTGGACTCCACATCTTATAGCTTTATTATTTATGAGTCTCTATCAGCTGAAGAGAAGCAGATCATGTTTTATTGATGTCCTTTCAGATTAATCACAGGCTATATGGCACTTGGAGCATTTCCATTCCTCCACTTTGTCGGGGATTGCCAGGCTTGGAACAGCCCTCCCCACAGCAAAAACCGCTGTAGATTTCCAAAGGGGTTTAGTTGGGAGATATTATCAAGACATTTTCTTTTAAGAAATAAACAAAGACAATTTTACCTCTTTTTTTGATAGCTATCATGAACTTAAAGAAACAAATAAATATATACACACACAAATAAAAAAGGAAGAAAAAAAAAAGAAGAAAACAGGCGAACTCACTTTGTCACAGATCCCTTTTCCTCCCCAATGCATGTGCGTCTTCTGCTGTACTGCACGTGGTCTTTGATTTATGTGCCTAATGGGATACTCCCCTACCTTTAATCAAGTGAGCAATTGGCAGAATCAGGAAAAAAACAGCACTGGGAGGTGCCCTGAGGCATTTTGGGATGCAAGAACATTTTTTAAAAGCAATTATAAACTCAGGCTTGCCTTGTACCTGATCCTTATAAAAGCGGGGCTGCTGCCCTGGCTGTGTTAGGTAATAAATGGTGAAGTATGTAAGAAATCACAGCTTTATATTCAAAGTGCTTCAGTTTCTTGGAGACTGCTGCACGCCCAATACCCAGAACTATATGCATATTATATGCATATGTATTGTGCTTCTTAATATGCAGAAAGCAACAGCTTATGCTGTTTTCTCTGGAGTCGTGTTCTCAAAAACCAGTGAACCGCACGCGACTGCAGCGGGTAACTCCATGCAGCCGGCTTGTGTGAGCAAGAGCAGCACGGTCTGATGGCACACAGGGTATGTCTGTGCTGCAGCCAGCGTCCTCGGGTACACCCACTGCCTCCAAACCCACAGCCACGAGAGAGAAATAGCTCCACCTCATTTTCCTGAGAAATCTAGCTGCATCGGGAACTGCTTTTTTAATATTTCTTTGCAGACTGACAGCAGAAGTTACGCACACAGATAACGTGCCTGTAGCTGCCCTAGTTTTTGGCAGCATCAGAAAAAAAGCTGGGTAAGAGAGGGGCAGTAGCTTGCTGTGCCTCACCTCAACCTTGTTTTTTACCCAGGTGAGGTGGATGGGGTTGAGGGTGGGGTTGCTTAGTATCAGTGGAGCTGTAGTGAGGGTCCTTGGTGCCTTTGCAGGTGTGTGGCATGGACAAGAGGTTTCTGCTCAAGTTGACTCACTGGGCAAGATGCCAAAGTCGTGGCAGGTCCCACCTGTCTGTAACAGCTGCTGGGCTGTAGGTCAGCATTGGAGGGTGAGAGGAGAGGTGGTGGTAGCTGCAAGGAGCCCAGGTGGGATGGGCAGCTGGATATAAAACCTTCTTACTGACCTGATAACATCAGCTTTGACCATTGCTGTTGCAGAGCAGACAGAGAAGGTATCCGTCCAGAGCCTGGCTGTGAGCTCCAGCAGAAGAAAGCTGTCGTGAGAGCTGGGAATATCTCTCTTGAGGGCTGGAATATCTAATCCTAGGCTGCCCCTCTCTTCTCATGAAGGACAAAGCTTTCTGGTCCCTTCTGCTCCAGCCAGAAGGGCTGACTAACAAAGCTCTCCAATGCCCATCATTGATTTGTGCTGATCCTTGCAGGCCCATCAAGTCTCACATGTTGAATGTGAGCTGATTCCTCACTGACCCACGATGAGGATGGTGTATCACGCTGCCCAGTGGTGGCCCCTTGTCTGGTCCGAGGCCCGTGAGCCATAGGCTGAGCTGCATCCGCTGACAGTGGTTCTTGGGGGACAGAGGGGCTTGAGAAGTCAGGACTGAAGCTGTGGCATGGTACAACTCGTATCAGGCCCTAGGGGTACCGGTATCTCTCCCTGTCCTTCATCCCAAATAGACCATTTGAAAGACAGAGCCCATTATAGTTGTGGTGTGGGGATCTTCTCGTCTCAGGTCAGAAGTGATGTGAGGGGTCTGGAGGGTTTCAGTGCTATTCACTTCTGAGAAACTAGGTCTGTCTGGGCTGCCTGCTGGTTTGAGATTAGGAAAATAACAAACCTGAAGAACTCCCAGAATATTTCTGTGGTTCTTTAGGCTCTGCATGCCTTTAGGAGGTCCCCTTATAGAAGGACTTTGCAGTTCTGACTCAACACTCCTTTCTCCTAGAGCGGAGCCTGCCTTGCACGGAGCTGCAGGTAAAATCCTGGTGGATCCATTGCTTTGTTAAAAGCAGGAGTGTGCATGAAGCGAACCCGGCTCTGGGATTTTCCCAAATACACCCAGCACTCGCTCTGACTTTGATCAGCAAAGAGTAGTCATCTCAGGAGGGTTTTTATTTATTTTATTTTGGGTTAGGGCTAGAACGTCTTTGGTGGGCATCTTCAAAAGCTGCACTAGCCCCAACTGCTGTGCAGATAATGATGAGTTGCTCTTTGAAGTTGGGATTTCTGCGTGGTGTGTCAGGCCTTCGTAGCGCTGAAGATCCTTGCTTTGGGATCAAGGGCTCCTCTGCCTCCATTAAATTACATGCCAGGCATGAAGCTGCATCCCTTTTATACTGGAAACAATAAAAACTGCAACAATCCTGCTGAATAGCTTGGACAAGACAAATCCACCAAACTAAAGAGGAAAGTGGGGCTGATCATTATTATGCAAGTCACACTCTTGTGTGACCAAAAGTGTTATCTTGAAAGGGTAAAAGGAAGAACCTCATTGATGTCTTTTTGCATGAGGTGCTTTGGTGTCTCTCTGGGATGGCATAAATGGCCAAGCTTCCCAACTAATAGATTTTAAGGTTCTGCATAGCTATTGCCAGGAGCAGATGCCATCTCCTTCTCCGCATCTCTTTTTGAAAGATGTCTACTTCCCTGGAGCCCTTTTAACACTCACTTGTTTTTTCTCCACAAGTGGAGCTGGCTTAAGAAAAAGCATCTCATGGAAACCCTTTATTCATTCATGATCGTACAGACCGTCTTCTCCTTGCTGAAATCATCCAACCCATCCTGCCACAAAGAAAGTTAGTGGGGATTCACTGTCCGTGTAGGATTTTTATCTGAGTTCTCGTGGATCCTTTGTATCTGGAAGGAAGGAAGAGTGTCAGCATTGCGTGACTAGCCACGTTTTCAAGCATCGCCAACTACAGAAATGTCTATTGTCCCAATCTGAAAATTCTCCAACTCTGAAAATCCAGGTCCAAACTCCTGCAGACATAAACCAGCACAACTTTACAGGCTCAGGCAGGGCACCACCAGCTGCAGGCACTGATTTGCACTAATTTAGGATGTTTGCTTGCAGAAGAAATGCATCCATTTATACTGGTGAAGACCCAAGGTGACTTGCATCTGGCTATCTGACATATACCGCTGTGACATTGGTGTGTGCAGAGCTGTATTATCTCAGGATCTGGCCTTTCATGCTGCTGTACCCTTCCCAGCTTGCTCCGGTTTAATTAACCAGTTGCAGGGCTGAACCCCAGCTCCTAGCAGGAGAGGATTCACAACCTTCAGACTGTGTGTGAGTGCTCGCACTGCAGTCCACCACCTTGTCCACATGAACTGCGAGCACTCGCTAGGTCTTCTGTGGTTATTTTGATGGCCTCTGTGCGAAGTAGAGGCAACACTGCAAATATTTTACTGCAGAAATGTCAAGAACTTAATGACGCCACCGTATGTTCACTAAAGGAGATGCTCCGATTTCAGTTTTGGGGGAGATGAAGGGTGTGAGGAGTGGATGCGTGTGGCAGAGGAAAGGCATGCTACCTGTATGAAGTTAACAACGTATTTGTGATCCTTCAACCTGATGGTTTTTCTATGAGGGCAAAACGATTTTTCTACCAGTCAGATATTGGAAGCTTTTGGAAAAATTCTCATAAATCTTTAATGTTAGCAAAGAGCTCTAGTCAAGCATCCTTAAAGCAGTCGAGCTGCAAGTAACTGTGTTGGGTTCTCCTTTACTGTGAAATTCTCCGTTCTTTCTCCAACAGAGCTGCAGGCAAAACCACAATGCTTTGGTTATTCTGAGCATCTGTGTGTTTGACCCAATTACTGTATAGTATCTGTCAGCTAAGAGCAGCATATAATACAGACGTGTCTGATGCTGGAACCTAATTAGTATTTCCTTTGTAACTCACTTAGGAGGGGGATGAGAAGGAGGTGGGAAGAGGGGGAAATGCTGAAGAAAGTATTTCAGCAGTTTGCAGTAGTTTCAATTTCAAAGGTGACTAGGGTCATTTCTGCCCAGTTTGATGCTTAACTTAAAAAAAAAAAAAGTATCTATCTATATATCTATCTACACACATGTGTGTGCGTATAACAAGAAAGAAATATATCTGGAAAATCTGTGAAGTTTGGAGTGACAGCATATAATTAAAGAAACAATCCATCTGTAGCATAATAGACTGAGCTGCTCTTACTGTCAGTGAAGAGAGCTATTTATTTAACCTTTTCTAGACCAGAAAAGTAATAGCGGTGGAAATCTCCACTGCCTAGCTGATTTACACCAGCTAGGGAATGACTTTAGTTAAAAGGAACTAGTTCTGGGAAGAGCCAACATCTGGGAGTTCCCATCAGTTCAGTGTCAGTGCCAGGCACAGCTGGTTTGGCTGGAGGATTTGGAGGATATGGAGCACCCTTCCCACACTTCGTACTCGAACTCCTGCTGACTAAAGTTGTCTTAATCCTGATGAATCCCTAGGACCAGGGGTGCACCATGAAGTAGGGTTTGTAGATCTGCTGTGTGGGCAGCTCTGAGAACAGGAGGCGTGATGGATTGTATATCAGCCCCCGTGGTTCTATATTACAAAACTGATTTGTCCAGCAAATGCAGCATGCCCTGGAGGACCAGACTTCCTCCCCATGTCAGAAGGACCATACGCTGCATGGACAATGAATCCAACATGTCCAGGATACACAGGACTTACATGCATATGGTATAGACACAACACACGTGCTAAAGGGCCATTTATCCAGGATTTCTGTCCAGCTTGGCTCCATCCGTGACCCACGGTGGAGGAGCTGATAGGCCTGTATTTACAGGGAACGTGTTAATTAACAGATGGCCTCTCTGGAGTGATCAAAAAAAGACCCAAAAGTGCAAGAGAGCACAGGCTAGGAGAAGTGCTGCCTCTCAGACCAAACATCAGTCCCAAGCTTTGATGTCTGATGGCCATTAAAATGAAAAAGCCACTTCTCAGAAGGATAATGGCCATTTGGCTGAGTTCTCACTCAGATAATTACGCTGAGGACCACTAGAATCTTGACGTGGACTGCTGGTTGCTGGAACATTTACTGCAGTTTTGAAATTCTCTCTGCTAATAAGAGACAATATTGCAAACACCTTGGAATTTGCAAACACCAAACATGTGGAAATGTTAAGATTTTAATGATATATTTCTCTGAAGTATATTCGTGCTCCATTTCCAGTTCTGAATCATCTTGTTTGCTCAGAAAAGCTGTTCTCCTGTAACTCTGGGTACTGTATGGTTAGCAAATGGTGTCTTCTCTGAAAATATTCTGGACAGGGAACAGTGTAGTGAAAAACTGGGCAACATTTTGTGGCTAAACTTTTTGCCAGGGGAGATGTTCAGATTTAGAGGCACAAGAATGCTAATTGCTGATATTGTCTTCTTTTTTTTTTTTTTTTGGTGTAGAGATCAGAAAAACAGCAATTTTGAAAAGCACTTAAATTGCCCCTTTCCCTGCTTTTCAGAATCAGAACTTTCAGCTTTTTTATTGGAATGGAATTTTGAATTTTAACAGTGCCATTTTAGCAAAAAGCCCTTTACTAAAGAATCCCTTAAAGAAAACACTTGAAGCTGAGACTGAAAGTGTTACTTACCTCCAAACAATGCTTTTGAACCATTTGTTCCCTTTATTTTTTTTAAAAAAGGACTTTGTTTTATCCTGAAATGCTTTTTTTCTGTCCAAATTACGCGCAAGTTGAGAAAAAATGTTCTTGCAGCTCTACTAAAAAGTGTTAAGAGAGGCTACGGGCTGCAGCTGATGAAAAGCTACTGTATAAGTAGAACGTCATATTATTCTATATATTTATGAAATGTAAGTATTTTTTCCCCTCTTTGACTTATGCTGCTGCATTTATATGGGAAAGTGGCATGTTTTGCTTTAGGTGCTAGATACTTCTATTTACAGTTGCAACTATAAACTTGCTTTTTCCTGCTGTTGAAATTAGGAGGAAAAAATAATCTGTGGGGTTTTTGCCTGTCCAGGCAGGTCTGCTGGCTTGCCAAAGATATATGCAGACCCTTTTTGAGGTTTTGGATTCCCTGAGTCTTCAGATTGAAGAAACTCCAGACCCTAAAATGTAGTTTTGCTGACATCACTGGCTGTATTTATAATTGCGTCTGGAACGGGGTTTTAGCCATGATGCCAACATGAACATAGCCCTTGTTTAGGCAGCTGAGTATGTTCATTTTCCAGATGGGCACAAGGGACATCTCTTAGTGACACAGCAAATGGTCCCTGACCCATGGTGACTCCTAGCTGTGCCTTGACAATGGCTGGGAAAGTGCTGTCTGGGAAGTTGCCCTGGGCCAAAAATGTATCAAGAGCCTTTCTAAGGGTTTAACAGTATATGGGTGAGCTTGTGCTAGTGTTTGGTTGCTGGTTAAGGTGTTGCTGGAGAGTTTCTCCTGTTTTTTTCTCAGGTCAGACTTCTCCAGCGCACCAGCTTGCTCTGGAGGGTTTATCTTTGTAGCTTGAGAGGAAAGAAGGATTTGCTTTTAGTAACAGCACAGAACGTGATCTGGAGAGATCTGGTGTGAAATCCTACCTCTTTCTGGGACAACATTTAATGTAATTGCCAAATTGCATCATTAGTCATTCCTTCTTCTGTAAATTATGAGAACAACAGTTTTGTTTTCTCATCTTCTTTGAGACCTTCAGAACAGATTTGGAGGCATCCAAAGCATCCAGAAGAGGGTGGAAGTTATGATGCAGATGAAATGAAAGACCTGTGTCCTTCTGGACCTGTCCTTCTCCAAGGTCCACCTGGAGATACCCTGAAGCATGTGAAATGGCATTAGACACTTGTGTGTGGACAGCTGAACCAAATCTGTTTCTCAAAAGTGGCAATCATGTCCGTAACAATGCTGCCTATAGGTGAGATTGGGGTATGAATTAAGGTACCTCAAAGCTTTCCAAGGCCTGAAAGACTGGGCTCTCAAACCATCAGTGGATTAACTCAGTGGATTTTTTTTTTTTTTAATATGGCTGATTCCCTGAATATAAGAAGCGAGAGATTGCTCTACACCTTTTTCTCTGACAAAGAAGTCACTTGCAAAATTCAGCTTAATTCCAGAGCAGCTCAGATTGATGATTTCATCACAAAATAGTCATGACAATGCATAATCATGGACTCGAGTATATTTACAAATGCACAAAAGATAAGACCTGTTCCAGTGAATAATAGAGGGCACAGATACATTCAAAATTATTCTGCATTTCTTTAGATGTGTACTTAAAAGAATCATCTTCATCCCAGCTCCTTTAGCATTCTTTTTTTTTTTTTTTCATAGGAGAATCAGGGTTTTGCCCATGTTGCTTGAATAAAGAGCTGTTTCTAACACTTGCATATTGATGCCTACAGCATTGCAAATTTAATGTATGCACCTCGCTTATATGAATCATTTAAGAGCATAGCTTCATAGGGGAATATGGAAAGATTAGCCTCTGTATTTGATCCAAATCCTAATGAGGCGAATGGAGAGGCTCATCAGCCATTCCTCCTAGACCATTTCTGCTTATAACTGGAAAAACTACTTCCTTGTGGCTCCTATGGTTGGACTAGGGTGTAGAAAGTACAGTTTTTCTTCCTACCTTTGACTACTGGGTAACCTTTAACTAATTGTGCTGCTTATCATAGAATCATAGAATCATAGAATTGCTGAGGTTGGAAGGGACCTTCAAGATCATCAAGTCCAACCATTAACCTACCCTGACAAAAACCACTTCTAAACCATGTCCCTAAATACCACATCTACCCTTTTTTTAAACACCTCCAGGGATGGTGGATCCACCACCTCCCTGGGCAGCCTATTCCAGTGTTTTATAACCCTTTCAGTGAAAAAATGTTTCCTAATATCCAATCTAAACCTCCCCTGACATAACTTGAACCCGTTTCCTCTTGTCCTATCACTTGTCACCAGGGAGAAGAGGTCAGCCCCCATCTCCCTACACCCTCCTTTCAGGTAGTTGTAGAGGGTGATAAGGTCTCCCCTCAGCCTCCTCTTCTCCAGGCTGAACAACCCCAGCTCCCTCAGTCGTTCCTCAACGTCCTTTATGACTCCAACTTCTCTATCTGATAAAGGAGGGAAATGTTAAAGAGTTCCTTGAAAAAGCATTCGGGGTGGGTTTCCAACAGATCAGGTTGGTTAATTTATCCTTAAACTGAGGTCATCAAAATTAACACTCAGCTTAACCCCTGATGGATATAGTCAGATGCTGATAGAATGCAAAGCCGTTCCAGGCAGAGGGGCTTTAGCTGCCTCATTAAAAAATTATCCTTGTTACCTGCAGAACACAGTATTTTTCTGTAGGAACTTGATGCAAATTCTGTAAAGAAAGTCTTTGCACAAACACTTGTTCTTCTGCTGGTGACAACATGTACAACCTCACTAGCCAACAGAGTCCTTCTGGATTTGATAGAGTAGGTTTTCAATTATCTCCCATTCTTGCACAGCCTGACTAATTCACCATAGTGCGAAACCATCTGCTGGCTTGAGGTTCTCATAAAAATACACCCAGGAAGGAGGCTGGGCAGTGTCCCTGTGGGTAAAGCGCTCACTTAAGCTGTATGAGGCCAAAAGCTCGATCCCAGTCTAAAACTTAATGCCCTCGCATGCCATTGCTACCAGGCTGGCAGCTGGATGCTTGACAATCGGATGGAAGTTGATTCGTTATTATAAATATTGGAGTAAAAAATATCAAGGGAGTTTTTAGGCTTTTTTTTTTTTTTTTCTAAATTTATTTTCTGAGTGAGCACTTTTATATGCTATCTCTTGCTGAAAGCTCGCTAATCACCCAAGGAAAAAGTGAGTGTCATTAATTCAGTGAATGAAACTGTAAATAGAGGAGGAAATGTCAGTACTAAATGTAATATCTGTATTATCTTCCAAAGCATGACTTGTACTAATTGAGCTAGATGAGAGTTCTTGCTCTCTGAGGACAGCAGCAGAGATAATGTTCTCTGTTGGCCGTTCAAGAGGATAAGAAATACTCAGGTACAACGCTTCAAGACAGGGTTCATGAAGAAATGTTGGAATTAGGTGTGCGTCCAAGCCAGGAAGTCCACAGAGGACATTGCAGCGCCATGTAGATTGATCAAGACAGGCTGAATTGCACTGTTGGCCACAAAGACTAGTTTTCTGTTAACACAGGATGTTTGAGAGGAGGAACTTGGAGCTGGATGGAGGGCTCTTCATCTCATTAAGTGACTCCCACCAGACAGATCTATCTGCTTGTTACTGTCTGGTGTGATCTATCTATCCAGATAGATCTGTGCTTAATATCACGTGACAGGGTTCCCTGTCGTGGCCATGCTTGGATCAAAACAAAGCATGAGCAGTCTACGGAGAGCTTTTAAAATTCCGCTTGGCCAAAACGTTGTTTTGAGGTGCCAGTGAACGTTGCCAAGTTCAGCCAGAGCTCCAGTTAGCGCCATGCCTGCAGCTAACCTCCATGAACTGTCTGTTTTGATTAAAAAGCATCAAAGAGAAGTGATCTGGAAAGTTTAAAATAGGGAAATTGCGGGAAAAAATATGCCTGATATGTAACCACGCAGCCCTGTATGTAACCAGTATGGCCATTGCTACTAAAAGGCCATAAGCTTTGCACTGAATTTGCAAGATCTCAGGAGTGAGATGCCAAGCTTGCTCTGTCTGAACTTTTCTTGACCTGTCTGCAGCTTCGTTTCACTTTGTTTAGCTGTGACAACAATTTCTTTAGGCGATCAGGTGTTTATGGCTATTATTTTTTTTTTTTTAGTTTTAAAACCACAGTTTTAAAAGACAGCAGTAACAAGCAGAAAATCAAACCCAAGAAACATTTAGATAACACTCAATTAAAGATCCTTCCCAGGAAACCAGGGCTTCACTTCCCAAAGCTTTGCTGCACAGCTCAGATGCAGGAGCCTGGGAAACAGCTCATAAAAACATCTTTGGTTTCCTGAACTGTGTCCCTGTTCAGGGACAAGGCTGAATCCTCAGTCTGGGATGCAAATCAACTAGTGCATTCCAGGACTGGATGGAGAAAGAGGAATAGGTTGATGATTTGGGGTGGGATTCATCTATAGCTGTTAGATGACCTTGTTGTCCGGCCCAACCTGAGTCACTAGATCTCTGAACTCTTGCTAGGGTCAACAGAGGGAGACAGATGCCTCTGGAGAACGGCTCAGCTACCCCAGCTGAGACCTGGCAGAGTTTATTGTGAGTTGGCAGGTAGGCAGCTCTCTCCTCTGGTCCAGAGGTGGCCTATGAAGTTGGTAGTCTTAATGTCTGTCTTTAGAGCAGTGCAGATGAGAAGAATCCCAGGTTTCAGGTTTCAGGAACTCAACTTCTTGGGCTGGACTTCTCACCTCCTCTTTGCTTGTCCCTGGGGGGTGTCATGGATTCGGAGCCAACCAACTAAACGTGACAGCAAAGCAGGTCACTTCAGCAGCAAAGCAGGCTTTGCTTTGCTAGAAGAGGCCTGGGACGTGGATGCACCGCTTGGAGGATGGATGCCCACCAGTGAACTAGCTCCTACACTGGGGACCCAGTGCCTGGTCCAGAGGTGAAGGTCTGAGCAGGTTGTCACCACTCTCAGCACTTGTAGACATTTGGGGTTGTTGCATAAATTTACTAGCACAGCAGATAGAGAGAGTTTTAACACAGTTACTGATGTCAAAGCACTTTGCTGAAGCACTGAAGTGCATTGTGAGGTCTCAGCTCTGCACAGAATCAGGCCTGTGCCCCAAAAAACACCTGCTCTCCCTTGGGAGAGAGCACATCTGATTTCCCATTGTCTGTAAAAGCTGTCCTGTGGATAATCTCATTTACATTCCTGCCCTTCAGGCAACCCCCATGCCTTGCGACGGATGCGACCGGCTGAAGGAGCAACAACCATTTCCGCTGCTCGGATGGAAGCGAAGAGGATTTCCAAACTCAGCAATAAAAGCACAATTACCTCAGCGTCAGGTCTGCCTGCGAACGAGTGGCGAAGCTGCAGCTGCCTCCAAATTTTATCAACAAGGCAGAAAAAAAGTCGTCAGCGGCCTTTTTAATGTGCTCAGCAATAGCGGGGAAGAAATGAATGAACAAATCTGCGTCTGTGGCAGTCCTTATCATAAGCGAGGCAGGTGTGTCAAAGCTTGGAGATCTCCTGCGGGATGGTCAGGTGGCATTTTGAGATGCTGGCGTTGCTCCATAATCCTTCTGCATGTGCCTTGGGACTGAAGGGAGCTGCTCTATGTTAAAAAAAAATTAAAAGTCTGGTACGGAAGATATCCTGCTGTTTGCTTGAAGCCAGATCAGTTTTGTTTAGCCTGAGGATAAGACTGCATAGCCAATTTGCCCATGACTTTTCCGAAGAGTAGACTTCTCAGTAGCAATCAAACCAGGAGCTAAATCCCAAGTGGTGGAAATAAGCCAGGGGTCTCTAGATCTACCACTGATTTGGTATATAATCTAGGACAAGTTTTACCTTTTACCAAAAATGCTTCCTTACCAAATACAATACCTGGAGTATTCCAGTGGTAGCTCAGATACTGAATACCAGATTTGTGAGGTAGCCATGGCAGGTGAGGAGAAGGTCAGTGCTGGGTTCTTTCGTTGCCCTCATGGGCTATTTTTCAGTTTGTACCTTCAAATGCAGCATCTGGAGAATTTTTTTGGCCAAGTAGAAGCAGCAAATGCACCCACTGGCTTTACTGCGCGCTGCAGCTCTGCACACTTTTCTGTGGTGCCGAGGCTGTATTTGTGCCTCTGCACTCGGGAGGGATCCACCAAGGTGTTCTCCTGGCGGATGGTGCAGCAGAACTCCCTTTCTGCATAACAGAAATTAAAAGCACATTGCGAGAGGCACCTCCTCTCCGCAGCCTGCCTCGTCTAGAAGCCGTAAGACATTAATATGCAGAAGAGGCTGCTCTCTCCTAGCTGCAGAGGTGCCGTGTGTTGGCTGAGAGCCCACAATGAGGAGGAGGGCCTGGCAGCTGCTAGAAGCACTTGGAAGAAGAGATCAAAGCATATTAATTCATTGTCCTTCTCTCCTTCTCTATTTCCACAGCATCACAGAATGAAATAAAAGCTTCTTTTCCCACCTCCCCCCCCCCCCCCCCCCCCCCCCCCCGCCCCGTAATTCATACAGCAAGCAGCATTTCGTAACGGCAGGAATTACTCTTTCACTTGATGCTTTGCTGAGCGACGATGAAGACACAACGCGATGAGCAGGTTTGGACATGGTTCAGATGACCCGAGGGGGCTCTTTCACCTGTTTTGTCAGATGGCCTTTTTCCATGTCTATGGACAAGCCTCAGTTTCCCCATGTGTAAAAGAAAGGGCTGCAGTCTTTACCTCCCTCAAAGAGCACTTTGGAAGCTCTGTGATCCACCTCTGTATTAAACCCTCTGAGCATCTCAACATTGGTAGAGAAGAAACATAGTGTGAACTGAGGACTTTTACTGAAGTTCTGCAGCTCCTTCTCCAGAGCACACCCTGCCACTCTGGCAAAAAGGGCTCTCTTTTTTGTCCAAGCACATTTTTCTGGACTTGTGTCTCCATTTATCCAGGGACATTTACACTGCAAAGATGAAAACGACATCGATACATTGACCTGTGACACCACTACAGTAAAACCAGGTTTGCGGATAGGATTTAACCACCTACGTAATCCCGCTAATGTTTGAGGTGATGTCTACAAGGCGCCAGGGAACATTCCCAGGCACTGGAATTGATCATCTATATCGTGAAATTGTTGTGATACTGCTTGGTATGCCTTGTGCCTGGGCTAAACAGCACTTTCCAAAAGAATTTCTGGGGATGTCTCTGGGGGGAGCTAGTCGGGCTGATTCCTGACAAAGAGTTTGGATGGAGCCTCATATTTTGGAAACGGAGAGAGTTTAATAGAATAGGAGTGGGCCATTCCATGCCAGCTGGCCTCAGTACCAGAGAAGGATCCCGAACCCATTTCACTCATTGCAATAGTTGTTGCGTTATTTTTTATTCCAAGTACTTTCTGGGCCCCCTTTGCACTGTCAGACTCCGCAGGGCATAAAGGTGTGCAGCATATTGCTTAGACAGATGGATGGCATGAACAGCATCCGTGAGCTGTCCTTACGGTGTCTGCAGTGCCACCAGAATAAGTCATGATGAAGAAGCCTAACATGGCACGAAGTGGGGCACCTCCTGCTATCCATGGATTAAGACGTTTTTATTCTCTACCCAAACTTTTCAGAAACGGTCGGGGTCAAACTTCATGTGTTGGTACACGTAGGATTGATGAATTGACTCCTGGATCGCCTCCTAGTACAGCTTGGAATGCTATTTATACTTATATGATTTACTTCATATACTCATACATATATTTATTTATATTTTATTTATACTTATATTTACATTTACATAGAATCATAGAATCATCTAGGTTGGAAGGGACCTTTAAGGTCATCGAGTCCAACCATGAACCTAACAGTGCCAAATTTACCACTAAACCATGTCCCTCAGCACCACCTCTACCCATCTTTTAAATATCTCCAGGGATGGTGATTCAACCACTTCCCTGGGCAGCTTATTTATACTTATATTATTTATATTTATATTTATATTTATATTTATATTTATATTTATATTTATATTTATATGTATATGTATATGTATATTTATATTTATATTATTTATATTTATATTTATTTGTCTATTTTCAGCAGCAACTAGTTCACAGATCCAGGGATTCCAGCTTTGTTCAGCCTTGCAGGCAGTGCGGTGACTCATTCCAGTTTTCTGCAACGCTTCCTCTCTTTCAGGCTCTCCTCAAGGCAGAAAAAGCGTGTAAATGAATTGGTCTGGTTTGCAGCATGTTTATTTGGTTTTCACCTCGGAGGCACCATAAACAGTCAGATGCGGGAGCATTTGTTCCTTATCCTTCTTCTTGGGATTGTCAAACTCCCATTTTTTTTATCTCAGGGTTAAATCCAGCAAAACAGGCTGGAAGAGAGAGATGTCCTCGGAGTAATATCTTTTAGGGTGACTCATTTGAGGCCCTTGAGTTTGGAAATACTGGCCTTAAAGCTTCCGAACTCTGGTTTCTCCTCTCCTTGCACCTCCCTGGTTTAGTTCATGGACGGACTGTGCTGCCAGCATCGCTCCTGGCGATGTCTCCTGTCTCCTTTTCACACATGCAAATGTGCAGCCCCTGCTCTGATTTGTTGCATAGTGGCCCAACACAGATAGGTATCCTTCATATTCTGGCACTGCCTAACTTTTGCAGGTTTGAAACTTGGAACGTGGTTTTGAAATGCAATCATTTTGATGGGTAACATCATAGCCTGTAAAAAGCAGGAGATGGAGAAAACAGAACCACCCTGTGGCGTCACTCACCCTTCAGGCTCTAATTCCTCTTCTGCAGCGAGGCTAGGAATCCCTCAAAGAAACAGATTGCAAGATTAAGGAAGAAAAAGCTGTCCTTGCTCTTGGAACTTGCCCAACCATTTAGAAACACATTCCCTCTAAAAACATTAGTCTCAAGAGGAAAACTAGGATTGAAAATAACGTCTAGCCCAAACTGTTAAATTTATGAGCGGAAGAGGAAAACGAGGGGAGCATAGTGTTAGGTAGTCATCCCGGTTGTATTTTTATTGAAAGATTTGGGACATATTTGTAGGCTTAAATTTAGGCAGCTTTTAGAAGTGTTAAGAGTTTCTTAGCTCCTTCTGTATTCAGAAGAGAGAGAGAGAGTCATGCCCGGGTAGTGGTTCAGAACGGGAATAATTTAGCATCTCTGTGGTGCTTCTTGGTACTGTCCCTTCTCTGCTCTCAGCCTGACTTCCATGGCCAAGGAGATGAGGCCAAAGGCTCAGAGTGATTGTCGAAGAATCAAGGTTATTTAATCGTGACCTGGACTGTTAGATCTACCTGTAAAATGTTCTTTTTTTGGCAGGGAGGAAGAATGGGATAACACTCCTTGATGGTGTACGTGGCATACTGGGTGGCTAAGGAGAGAGACTGGGAAGGCTCCTTTTCTCCTGTGCTTTAAAAACCAGTCAACCTTGACTGTCTTTACCCCTGCTCAATACTGCTGTGCTCTGTGACTGGATCTGTTGATAAGATTTTCGGGTGGATTAGACGCTAATCAGTAATGAAGTAGCATTAAAATGGCACCATCTAGTTATTTATAACTCCAAGCAATTTTTCTTTTTATGAAACTACACTTCACCCATATATTTACCTTAAAGCTTGTGTTAGGACAGTAAGAGCTTAATCCAGCAGCCAGGGAAATAAATGGAAAGACTTGTTTTGACCTCAGGAAGAGGTGGAGAAAGCTGCATGAGGTGAAGCCTGGCACAAATTGTGACAACGCTCATACCGGTGTGGCACTAAAGGAGAAAGGTCTTTGTGAAGTCTCTGTCTCTTTCTCTAGTGCTGGCAAATCAATTCTCCCTTCAACAGACCACCTCAGAAACTCACTGATTTAACCACAAAGCACTAAACGAGAGTTAACCGCAGCTGTAGACTCATCTGTAACAGTGACCTTTGGCCTGTCACAAGAGGATTCTTTCTAAGGCATAACGAGACTTTCCTCCTAAGCTGGTTGAGGACCTAGTCCAAAGTCGTAGGAGAAAATGCGCTGCTTTTTGCTGTCACCAGTAAATGCTGGAACACGGCCCAAAATGTTTGGTTTGTCCCGTAGCTGACCTTGGAGGGTTAGGATGGCATGCTTCTTGGGGATTGACATTTTCACTGAGGTTCACTTCACTTAGTTTCAGGAGCTGACAGTATTGGTGCCCACATCAGAGCTAATTACTTCAGACTACCTTCACAGTCACCGAGAGGAATACGCCATGTTAGCACACAGCTTATTGACCTTAAAATGACAAATTGCTCTTTAAAACTTCTTATTTCTCTCCACTGTCTGTAAAGGCAGCTTTGAGGGACTTGCTCAGATGTAGAGCTTACCTCGTATTCACGTTCGGTCCTGCAATGGACACTGATGAGTGTCATCTCCTGACTTCATTGACATCATTGCTTTTCCTCCCTTCCTGACCAGTAGTACTCCTACCCTCTTCCTACACAGAGACCCAACTCACCCAGGACCAGTGGCTTCAGTCCTCATGGATGTGTCATCAAGCTTGGCTTCCAGCTGCCTGTCCCTTGGGGAGCAACCATCCCTTGCCACTCCCTGGAAGTCTCAGATCATCATGATACCTGTGCATGGGACCAGAACGATACCAAGAATATTGAGCTCTTTCAAACCCCACCAGATATGGACTTACTGAAGTGTTACAGTGAAACTGTGAGTCTGACGCCTTGTGATGATTCAGGGAGGGTGAAGAAAGCTTTGGTGTAAAGATTCATGGGGGTCATGAATCAGAGCCCGGACAGAGTCCTTGGAGACAAAACTCTTCCCCAAATTGGGCCTGCATTTCCAAATCACTTGATGCACCTACTCTCATTAAACCTTTCATGTGCATAGTTGATGTTTCCCAATTGCATGCTACGAATTGGAAGTTAGGAAGAGATGTTTCTCCCAGGTCAGATTGGCCAAGATCACTGGAATTTTTTGTCTCTTGGGGTATGGGGTGTGACTGGCTTCTGAGGATCAGTTGCAAGTTTCTAAAAATAATTTCCCTGCTATTGCAAATAAGTCTTACTGTTCTCCTGTGCATACTATAGTAGCCTTTTATCTTTTGCTAGAAGCCTTAAGTTCATGACAGATTTTGGGAAGTGTCTCTGGTGTACGGCATGTGAGGACCTTGTGGAAAAGGATGTTTATGGGATGGCTGCCCACGGTTATGGGGAACTAGACACCAGGTTCCACATGGTCTTCACTGATTTTAAATTCCTATGCTCAAATGTCCTCTCTGATTTTTGACAAAGCAGTGCAGATCTCAGGCACATCCATGGTCATGCATTACAGTCGCTTCTATTTTTGGAGGCAATCCTATTAAATTCCCAACAAAAGCAGCAGACAGCAGCCCATTAATATGTGGCTGCTCATTTAAATGACAGATCAGCAGAATCAACCCGTGGTCAATCTTGAAAGGTTTTACTGGCAGAAGTCGAATGCATTGGAACTCTGCCACTAACTCAGTCTGCAGACAATCGGTATCAACCGAATAATAATTATAACAATGAATAAAGGTCATTCCTCAAATAATTTCACTTTTATAATCAAATATGGCACTAGAGTTAGTAAGATCAGGCATACCGTGTGAAGGCAAAGATCCCACCAGGCCAGAAGGATCTTCTTTGGGTATCAGGTTGTAAATCCTTTGAAGTCTAGTGTCATGGCACTAATGATGAACAGTCTGTCATTCACAAAGCTTGGAGGGGAGATGAGGAAACAGCACTGAGCTTCATAGGTTTGGAGCAGGTTGATTCTGCTGCAGGTTGGAAATAAACAGAACAGTCATCCAGGTTTATTTCTTGTAACTACAGATGACTAGATTTTAGTTTAGAGAGGTGCCTGAATGATCTGAAAATATTTTTTTCTCCACAGTCCACAGTCCCCAAAACACGCTGTAGTGTCACGCTACACACTTGACGTATTCTCAGGGTGCCTTCAAATGCAGTGGGTTGGTCTCTTTTAAATGTGAACCTGAAAACATCAGTCATCCTTCTGGAGGAGTTTAGCTTCTGTCATTTACATCTTGTAGCAGAGGGATGACTGAACGGACCTCGTTAGATCTGATCCCACTCTGTTTTCAAAGGTCCAAAATCACAGATGTGAACAAGCATTTCTGAGGCATTTTTTAAGGCAGATTTATTTTTTTTTTTCCCCGTGTGGAGAGTTAGGCATGATGTAAGGCTTATTTTGAGGCCCCTTCAATAGAAGGGTTCAGAACAGGGAGGTCTATCAGTGCCCACTCCTGAGCAATTTGGGAATCACTGCTCTCCTATGCATTAATCCAGAAGAGGTATCTGTTGCCAGAAAACAAATTAGGACCGAATCAGCTCAGACTACTGGAAGGACACTTTTCACAATCACCTTGCTCTTTTTTTATTTATTGCTTTCCCCTTCTGCTTTAATAGTCTCCTTGACTTTCTTTTAAGCTTCCCCTCTGCCTGTTGTGAAACAGATGCTGAGAGAGAAATCATTTTGCCTGAAAGATTTGGCGTGATTTTTCACCTACGGCAAAATTTTTGTTGTTATCCTTTTCTCTTAAGGAGCCAGTGCAAAAGATCTGCTTGCTGTTGCATGTATTAGGAAAGGAGGAAACTCCCTAGCTTTAGGGGAAAACTTAGACTTCAACAGCCTTCCACTGCAAAAGGCTGAACGACCTAACACACATGTGTCATTATGAGCTTTTTTTAATTCTTTTCTGAGTTTCTATGCTATATTTTATGCATTGTAAAGGATATTGTAAAAACGTAGGTTTGTTCTGCCACTTGCTACCTGGGTTGTCATTTCTTTCCAGGACGAAAAACATCATAAATTCCCTACAGCTGAAAGCTCCTTGACTTTCTGGGATGTCAGGGAATACCAGTGCAAGGAGTTTTGTCCGAAGTGACTGAAGGTTGGACAAAATTCCTGAAAGGGAAATCAATATTTCATTATTATTTTTATTTTTTTTACTTGTATTTTCTATTGCTGCTGGGGTTTTAAGTCAGGAAATCCAAGACTGACTTTGAGGCTAGGTGAAGATGACAGTTATCCAGCCTAGTAAGAAGCCAGAGGCATCATAAAAACAAATGGGAATATAAAAAACCAAATATGCAAAAATAGTTATTGTCTGTTGTATCTACTTACGTGATAAAAGAGAGCAATTAACAAGAATGATGGATCTAATTCTATTAGAATTTTAATAAAGAAATAACACTTTGATGGGGTGGTACCAACATGAAAGGCAGCTCTCCCTGCTCTAGAAAAAAGGCTAAAACTGGTTCTCCCAGGACTATTGACAGTCAAAAAGAGCTAGAAAGGACTGTCACATATAAGAGACTTAAACAGGAAACAGGTAGAACTGGGACATCCTTTCATAGGCCAGGGGATTGATCTCAACCCAACTACTGTCACTCAAAGGTACAGAAAAAGCAAAATTACAGACATAGGAGTGACAATGTCTCCTCCATTGAGAAGGAACAGGTGAATTAAAACAATAAAGTTTTTTGGATCCCAAAGGGTGCTCAGAGAAGGGCAACACCTATTTTGAGGTGCTGAAGAACAGGAGCACTTGTACGCTTCTAATGCTGTTTTCTGGAACCCATAAGAAACTGGTGTGTCTGTCTGCTTTCTCTGAGAAGGTAAATATGGAGTGCGCATCTTTGGGAAAGTCAGGAATCAGCATGTTGATGTCTATGCGCTGCTTAACATGAATGCTACAGTCTTATAGAGGCCTAATACAACCGACATACCCACGTCTGGACTGAAAACTCCTTTTGATGAAGTGCCATAAAATCATATTCGAATGGTAGGACTCATTGCAACAGAGCTCCTCCTCTGCTTGTCAAGGTCTTCTTTCTCCACGTTAATTCACCTTCCAGTCAGAGGAAAAAATCACAAATGAGTGCTTTTATTTCAATAACACTCATTCATTTAATCCATTTCAGTGAACTAAAATAGGATGGCTTTGCGTGTCTCTATGTGCCTAGATCATGCCAGTGTCAGTGGATCAGCAGGTTTTTTTTACTAATGGATGTAAAATGAATTAGTAACGAAGCCTTCAAATGCACCTTTGCAACTGTTCCAGGAGTGAGAACACTGTGCTTCTCAGTCTGAACCAGGTATAGCACAGAGTTCAAGAAAATTAAAAAAAAAAAAAAAGAAAACCACCCAAAACCTATATGCCCTATAAAATGCCCTATAAAAATCTATCTGATATGTTTTATCATATCAGGTCAGATTTAAACAAGCTGCCATAACTTAGACAAATGGTCTCATTTGTCCAGATGTTTGCACAAAAACTGATGCTGGTCTGGCCAGTTAGCAGAAATGTTCCTTTATGTTGGTAACTTGAACAGGACCAATAAAAATAGCTTGTTGCTGCAAACATCTGGACAAATGAGACCATTTGTCCAAGTCACAGCAGCTTGTTGTCTCAGATAAGTGATATCTCAGATATCACAGGTAACCCCTGGTTATCTCAAAGTGAATGGTGGTCTGTGAACGGGTCTTCACAGCCCGTGTTTCTCTGTCTTTTTGCTTGGTAGAAAAATATCTAACATTCCCAAAAGATGCTGTGAAAAGGAGCCCTGGGGTAAAGGGGGGATAAATGCAACAAGAGCCCAAAACAGGGTGGGGGTGGAGGTGGGGGGGCATGAGTGAAAATAGAGGGACAAAAGAATGGTGAAACACAGGTGGCCTTTTATAGCTGTGATTGCGAGCTTGCTCTGTGCTGTGAGTGGCCTTTAATTCTTTTTTCCATTAGATTTCAAGCTTAGCACTACCAGCAGCCGTGATTCAGCCACTGCTTGCTCCCACTGGGTCAAGACTTTAACAGCAACACTCAGAATTTCTGCATGGTCCAGAATTTCCTCCAAATGCAACCAGTACCGGGAAACTGGGAAATATCTAAATCTCAAGTGTCTGATTGCCAGTTGGCTTTTTTGGGGGTATGTTTGTGGAAATGTTCCTGGAAGGCAATATGGAAAATTTAACCTTTTCCTGCAGAATCAGAAATTTTATCTGTAAGGACAGAAGTCCTAGGCCGTTTCTCTCAGGGACGGGGAATGAGTCCTTGACCCTTCTATTTAGTAACACAGACATAAGCATGCTAATGAGGCCACTGGTGAGGTTCCACAGTCAGCTTCCTCAGCAGGAACATCTTTCCCCGTCTGTGCTTCCCTCTTTGGCATCCCATAGCTTTGTGGACACCATGCAGTTACACCCTGTAATGTTTTTTCAGAGTCTAGGGCTGGTTTGGAGAAGCATCATCAGCACTGACCTGGGCTGGCGGTGCTAAGAGAAGGGCGAGCAGGGAAAGGCAAAGCAGGACTATTGGCCATCTTTGCTGTATAAAGACATCTGCTGCTTAAGGTGGCTGATCCTTTTGCGTACTATGTTCCTAGATAGTATGAGGAACTGAGCCAGGAGAAAAACTCCCAGCAACAAATCCTGCTTCTGTTGCATGAAGTCCTCATCTGGCTTCGGTGTTTTGGGTGCGATGACTCGACTATGCAAGGTCATCACCTCTGAGAGTAGCCGCTTCCCTCCCCCTCGTGCCGTCCCTTGCGGTTATGGCTAGTGACGTAATATGCAAGACTGTTTACATCCTCCTTAAGAGTAACAGTCTACTGAAAATAAAACATGGGAAAAAATGCAATTCTAGCACTGTCACTGAAGTTCTTTGATAACAGTAAGCGAGGAAATAAAATTAGTATGTTCCCAGGTTATTCATCAGCTGCATTTTAACTTGAACTGGGGGGGAAGAGAAGGGCTCTGAAAACCATGTTGAAAGTGCAGGTGGTAATGACTAACCATCTCCTGCCCCATCAGGAGCAAGAGGAACTTGTTATGAGTTGCCTTTTCCAGACAGTCATTTAGAAGGTGCAGGAACTGATGGTTTGAGCCTTAGCGAAGAAACTAAAGGCAGTACCTTCATGTCCGGGAAGATGGAGACAGTGGAGAAAGTGGAGGAAATCAGGTGTGTGAACATCCTAAAAGCCATATAGCTTGGCTATATCTTCAGCTATGGTCCTGTTTCTCCCACAGTGCCGCCTTTATCCAGAGCTTGAGGTAAGGTTTTTTCTGTTTGGGAGCTTAGAAACCGTAGCGTTGCCCTTGGACTGTACTGACTTGTCCCTCATCACTACCAGTAAATTATGATTCAGATAAATATATTCTGCACTCACAGAAAAAAAGACTCCTTGTTATCTAGCGCTTACAGTCGCCATAAATCAAGATATGCAACAGTGGATGAATTGCCCTGACCTAGCATTAGACATCGCCACTGCTGACATCTCCACCTGAGGTAGTCCCAGTAAACCCTTTGTATTCAGGGCAAGAAACAGGCACTTTGGGTGAGATTTTCAGCTGCTTAAACACAGGTTTGAAGAGTCACTGTAGATGCTGTGGGATATTCTTGCAGGAGTACAATTGTCCTTACGAAGTGATGTGTATTTGCTCTAAGTCCTGTGTTACATCTTCTGGTCCCATGTAAATGTCTACAACACCTCAGGGGTCTCCTGTGGCATTAGACACAACGGAGTCCTACTAATATGTAATTAATCTGATGTAATTTAGCTGTCCACTTGAGATGAAATTATTATAACTCTGGTGCATTGCTTGTATTGACCAGATCTCCAGTGACTATAGAGCTTCACGACAAAAATGCAGTCCAGGAAATCAAAACGACATTATTTCAGCTTCAACAGATTAATAGTAAAGTTGAAGTTTGGCCTGGGAAATTTGCCATTCTTAGCCAGTTTGACAGACCCTGAGCTACATTGCTTCAGTTTTTGGTGGCCATGAAATTCATATGTGAAAAAATGCCCCAGTATAACTGCATTTGAGAGTAAACAGAGAGAAACATCTCTTGTCACATCTGCAGAAGGAAAAATGGAGCAAGCAAAGGTCTGATTTGTTGTTGCTCCCATCTGGAGGGTAAACCTGACATTTCTCTCTGCCAATAGCAATTTATTGTGAAGCAGACCCGCAGGGAAGGCTTCTTCATGCCAAATCAACCAGCAAAAGAAATGAACCTTGTGTTACAACTAAATAAGAAACTTAATCACAGTCTACATGTCTGGGTGCATAAATAATTTAAAGATATGCACTGCAATTTCAATACATTAAACCAAAACCCCCCAAACATCCATGTGAAAACCAAAAATTAATACTCCATTAGAAAAGAAACTGAATATATCTAAGTGCAAGTTTGCTCTTGTTTGATCTTTGGGGAGAGAAAGAACTTTTTATGACCTACGAGGAAAATTATGGAGTTCATGATCATCTAGTGGGTGTTCTATCCCAGCTAATACCTCTTTACTGGAGCCATAGTCAAACTGACTCTCTGCTGAACCCATGTTGCCCAAAAATTGTTCTAAAGAGTACCGTCAACGAGCCAAGGTCAGAAGTTTTAAGTATATTACTGGAGGTAGCAAATGTTTCCTCTACATTTTTTAAAACTCTGGATTTATATTTTACTTACAAATGGTAACCTTCACTAAGTGCTAATGTAGTAAGGGTAATCATGTTCTTAACAACAGCAATGTCCTGTCTGGTCATAAGTATATTTTTATATTATAATACTCAAGGTTTCCATACACAGTGGTCACCAAAAGATTCTTATTACAAATATTTGTATTCAATATTAATATAGAACAGAAGCAAACAACAATTATATATATATTTTTAAGGAATTAATATTGGACATACTCTGAGGCATGCAGGTGTGTGTTTCAAGCAAAACTATAATTGCTACTTTTCTTCTCCAGATTTGAACTAAAATGATTTGTGTAGCATCTTCCTCTTCATCATCATGTCTTTTTATAGGCGTTTCCTCCCACAATACACATCTTTGTTCACAAGAGCTTGTTACTAATTTTTGTGTTCATTGATTTGACAGGAACCAGAGTAGCTGTGTCTCAGAAGGTCAAGGACAGCTTTGGATGTTGGTGATTCATCCATTCATTGAATGTCCAGGTTCCCCTTGGCAACACCTGTGTATTCAACACCTTAGACCTTTGAAGAGCCGTTCCCATCCATTGGGCATCTCTAAATCCCTTCCTTATTGTTTGCAATGCATTCTGGGAGAGGAGGTCTTTGCATGGTGGACATTTTACCCCTTTCAAACAGGAGAATTGATAATTTCAGTGCCTCCTCTTAGTTTCCAAAGTCTTAAATCAGACAGTCTGGTATTATGTGTGTAGAGTGTATTATGTCTCTCAGTTGCCTCAATTCACTTGATGCACCTGGGAAGATGAATTTCCCCCTAACATGAATTTACTACATTGACAAGGGCTCCCTAGAAAGGAGTTCAAATGAATGGCTCTGACGTTAACTACTGCATAATAGATACATAAACCCGGGTGAGAGGTATTTCACCTAGAAAGTCAATACTACAATAACAATTGCTCTTTGCTTTCTGTTTACAAAGCCGACAATAGTTTTTCACAGTCTGGCCCACTTAACAGAGAAAACAGCGATCCTCTGTGTGCAATGAAATGGAGTTTTTCAACTTCTTGTCTCCACAGAGAGACAACGGCTTTATGCAGAGAGATGTTGGGTACAAGGTTTTTTCACACTCGGTGGCTAAATTCGACCCGTGGTTGAGTGGGGTCTATCAGATGCATTCTCCTGGCTGATGCTGGGAATTTGTTACCTGGCCTGTTAAGATTATTTGAAGAAAGCAAACCTATTTAACTGAAGCGCTCACATCCCAGGAGGTCAGAACAGGTTTAAATGAGAGTTCAGAATAATGGGAATCTGCATGGCCCATCTCACCAAATTGCAGTGTATTATTTTTAACTTGCTTTTGTTTTGGTTCATGAAAAGGCAAAAACTTTCGTTATGGGTTTCTGCAGCCAGATTCTCTGTACAATAGTGAGGACTCTGTCATTTATCTTCAGCATTGAAGTGCTTCATACCGGTGTGTCATCCTACACTTCACCAGCACTTTGCAAATCCTTTGTTTTTTCAAGTACTTGTTTTTCTTTTTACAAGACATATGTTCCATCTGAGTGTGTGTGATCCACTTGGAACTTGTCTCAAATGCTCCCTAGAAATTTATCCCTTGCCGGGGTAATTACTACTTTGCTCTTTGACTTAATAACACCTAAAATGCTTTTTCTCTGTGAATAGGCCGTAACACTTCAGATAATATTGAATCTGAAGAATTTAACTCTTGTTCAAGGCTTGGGCAACTTCCAGAACTGGAATATTACTGTGGATCTGAGCATCTCTCAAAAGAATGTTCCATTGATTTACATTCTGCGGTATAATTAGATTGACATTTGAATAGTGAGAGTTGCCAGATTATATATATCTTTTGTTGACGTTAGGAAAGGTGCCCATTGACTCATATCACTGTTTAGCTCCACAGATGCAACCCTTGTGCTTCTAATCTGTGTATTATAAACTATATACAAATTATTCATCATGTACGTAGAGCTAAGCTGATGTAGTGGGATATTGCAGCAACCAGAATTAATTTTGATTACCGTTTTGGAAACATTACCCACATAGAAAGATTATTGTAGATAAACTAACTCTGCTAAGCCTTCCAATAAGTTTAATTTTACTTACAAGTTGCCACCTTAGACAGTAGGAGCCAAGACTCCAGCTCTTTGGGTTGTGCTGTTTTGTATGATGTTATGCTTTGTTTCAGTATCTTAAGTCTTTCCTAGCTTGAATAAATGTCTAATTTCAGCTGTGAATGAGACAAACCTGTAATGTCCTACACCAGGAAAGAAGACTGTTCATCTAAAAGATGCACCATTTGCAAAGTCTAGTGCAACAGAACAGAACTCCCCAGGCTGGTGATTAGAACTGCCCAGGCTGGGAAAGGGATGGGAGAGCACGAGCACATGAGCCTCAGGTTCTTCCAGTTCGAGAAAGTCATAACAGTACAACTGGAAAGAGCTGACGTATTTCAAATTCTTCTGTTTAATACCTTAGTAAGTAAATTAGCCTCATTCAACTATGCACAATGTAAAAGGACACAATCTTGAAGATCCAGGTTGTTGCTCTCACCCTACTCAGTTGCTCTGGCTGTAAGATGAATTAGCAGAAGGGAGGCAGTGTTGTATTTTCTTCTTTTCTTGGGAGTGCATTTGAGTTTATCTTATTATTTTTTTTTTTAATAATTTCAAATGGCAGAAGTTAAATGTTCCACTCCATACACTAGTTTTTTGGTTTTTTTGGGTTTTTGTTTTTTTTTTTTTGAATGGTATTGTTATGTTTCTCCTTTCAGGAGAAAAAACCCATAACATGTCTGTTTTAACATTTTGTTCAAAACAAACCATAGGTTTTCTGGTGTGAGTTTTTTTGTTCTTTTTTTTGTTTTGTTTTGTTTTGTTTCAAAATAAACTGTGGATATTTTTTTCCTTCTCTTCACTCCTCAGCAGCCAAAAAATGCAAACAGTTATTCACACAACTGCTAATAAGCAATCCAGCTGATGAAAGCCAAAGCTTTCCTCTGAGATGGGGGAGCTGGTGAGAAACCAGAAGTGAGATGTACCCTATAAGTTTGATTCTAAGCTTTATCCTTGTCCAGCTCTGGCCACAATGACAATAATCCTCTCATAAACTGCTGTTGCCTGGCCAGTAATGGAAGCAGGGAAGGAGAAAACCATCCAGTCTTCTTCCCCAAATCAGATAAATGGCTGTGATTATAAATAACCTTCTAATTTGCAAACAGATCCTTGGAAATGTGACCGTCATGAACCAAGAAAGGGGTGAATTCAAACTCAGCCAAGAGGACAAGGCCAGACTGGCAGCGGGAGGACCAGGCTGAGTAACTTATGCTCGTGCTTACAGCTGTCTCAGGGAGAGCTCTGTGAGCTGTGAGATGTGTGTAGACCTTCTCCCGTCATAGACCAATGTTTGGCATTTTCTCAAAAGCCAAAGAGCCTTACTGGTATACCTGCCAAGGCTGGAGCTGAGCAGGGAACTAGATCACACAGGCACTGGGTGGGAAATACATGATGGGATGCAATAAAAAGCTGCACCCAGTCCAAACCAGAAATCACATTACCCACATGAATTTATTACATGTAATAAATTCCTTCTTCACTGCAGATTAAAGCCATGTTTCTATCCCCATATTTTTTAGCTGGGAGCAGATAGGATGTAATGAAACATTGTGGCTTCTAACTGCTTTATGCCAAAGAGCTCAGAGTTAAGTGGTTGATGAGAAACAGCCATTGATTAAGCATCCCAGTGAAATAGATCTGTAAGGGTTGGGGGAGGCATATTTTTGGCAGCAGTGGCCAACTCAGTATTGGGGTCTTGCTGCTGGTATTTTCCTTCCTCTGTAAAATAAGATTTACATCTGAATTCAGGTTAAAAGTGACAACAGGGTGCAACCAGTTGTCAGGACCTCCCAGAAGGAAGGGAAAGATCCAAACATGTGCGTGCTGGTGTGACATGGTTCTACCCTAGTTTTCTTCACATCACATATTGGCATCACTGCACTTTAAAAGCCGCTGCCCAGCTCCCACCCACACCTCTCAGTTTCCGAGGACTTTTGTGTCACCTGCTGGAAAAGTGGTGAATTCTCCAGAGCTAATGACGTGCTTGCAGGACTCACTCATGAGACATCTTGGCTAGAGACCCTGTTTTGAATCTCCTTTCTCCTCGATTTGGAGCTGATATTAAGTGACAGAACTCCTGTTTGCCACCCAGGATGTCTAACTATCAAGGTATTAAAGTTTTGAGTTGAAGTAATTGCCCTCTTAATGTTTGGACAACAAAGTGCTTTTTTAGAGTGTCTTGGTCTTGGTTCCCCAACAAGCACACCGACCCTCAGCCTTACAACTCAGATGTTGTTTTCCTTTTTTTCCTTCCCTCTGTCCCAGGCAACGTGCAAAAGATATGCACAGTTGCTCTGAAAACCAAAAGCAGAATGTGACAGTGGGATCAAGTGCACCCTCAGCAAGTTTGCCGATGACACCAAGCTGTGTGGTGTGGTTGACATGCTGGAGGGAAGGGATGCCATCCAGAGGGACATGGACGGGCTTGAGATGGGCCTGTGCAGACCTCATGAAGTTCAACCAGGCCAGATGCAAGGTCCTGCACATGGGTCGGGGCAATCCCAAGCACAAATACAGGCTGGGCAGAGAATGGCTTGACAGCAGCCCTGAGGAGAAGGACTTGGGGGGGTGCTGGTAGACGAGAAGCTCAACATGAGCTGGCAATGTGCTCTCGCGGCTTACAGTGGAGATATTTCCAAGTAGTGGGGTGGATATTTCCAAGATGTTTCCATTAGTGAGATGGGGTAGGGATGGACTCTAGGAGAGGGTTCATCACTGACCATAAGGGGGAAACTAATGCCATCTGCACAAAACCCTTGCCTTCTCTGGTCTTTGGCTGCAAGGCCAATTTAGTTCTGAGAACACCACTATGTGGGAAATGGCTATTTTGAGATGACATTTCAACTTACCTGGCTTTGTTCATATGATCCAACAAAACATTAAATGCATAGGGAGTTATACCAGTAGGAACGATTCCTCTGTGAGCATGTGTCAGCATTGGAAGAGGTTGTAAGGCTTTCAAAGTGTATGGTATTGCCACAGTGACGCAGTGCCTAGGCTCCTTGTGTCACACTCTTTTGTGATCACTGGACAATCCAGAGTCTTTCTGAACTTCTCTGAGGGAAGCCGGACTCTTTCAGTGGACTGCATTGAATCACAGTTCAAACTTTATGTCCCCAGTGGGAGGGAGGGAATGCAACTGGCTGCATGCGGAGTGAAGATAATTTAACTGCTAAAATTGATTCACTACACGGTAAATTGCTTTAATGTCATGGAGATCACAGAAGTCTTCATCCTGGCATTTTGCCATGGAAACCTCAGGGGATCAAAGGAAAAGGATGCCACTGGCCATTTTTAATCATGGCTCTTTCTTACAGAGAATGGTGTTTTTGCAGTCATGAAAAGCCACTTCACCACTGAACTTACACAAAGCAGCTCTAAAAGCCAAGCTCCAAGATTTCCAGATCTACGTGACTGCATGTTCTATCAAATTCAGAAGAATGGTGCGTGTCTAAGAAAAGCAATGCTGTGCTCACTGTAAACCAGGAAGGACGGCTCTTGCACAGAGGACACAAAGAATGGATCAAAGATGGTTGGGTTAATTTTTGCCTCAGACTTCTTAGGCAATCTTCACCAAAGCCACTTAGTCTAATTAATTTCTGGACAATGGTTGGAGTTCCTCATATGGAGGACATTTTTTAGCAGTTTATGATTACTATCACCTCTCTAGACACAGAATAAATGCAATTGGCTGATCTTCCCTTTCCTTAGCCTTTGTAACCTGTTTTTCTGATTTCTGATTTAATCCACAATGGGATCCACTGAAAGTTAGTTTGCAACAGCTTTGCTTCTCAGAATGGCCCAGAGCATTAGACCCTTTGCTTTTAAATGAAAATGGTTAATCCACGCAGAAAGGAGGGACACATATAGCGAAGACTTGTCATCCCCAGTTGTAGATTTGGCCTTTATCAGTAGCGTGAACAGTGGGTGTAAATCAACTTAAAAAGGGGGTGAGCTGTGGAACTGGCCCTCCAGACAAGGAAAAGCTCATTGACCTCTCACTGCGATCAATTTTCACTGCCTGATATTCATGTGCATTATTTAATGTGTCTTTTGTACGAATAATTACTGTTCACTTGTAGTTGCCTGCTCGGCATTTCTCCAACACAGAGGAATGCTCATGCTTTGTTCTGAGCAATAAAGACCTGAAAAGACAGCGCTACTGAACGGGGCACACAGCAAGGACGAAAGACAAATATCAGGCAGGGGCAGATGCGGCACCCTTGGGAAAGCTGGAGGGGAAGTTGCAAAGCTAAGGTCACCATACGATGCTCAGGAGGTATCTGTTCACCTGGCAGTGTGGGAAAGCTGCCAGGGCCGAGCACATGGTCCCCGCAGGCTGAGCAATGCTGCCATGTCTGCTTCTCCAGGGACCAGCGTACAAGGGGCCAGCATTTGGCGCACACAGCGTGTGGAAGAGGCAAAGGCAGACCCCAGCTTTGCAGTACCACCAGCTCCACGCAGGGGCAGTGGAAATGGAAAGGCAGAGTGTTAAGTTTCATTCAGGCAATTCTCTGCCTGAAAGAAGCATTAATTTAAATGGCTCGCTAATGATCTGGAATCAACTAGCAGAGATTTGGAGGCTTTGCAAAATTCGTGTTCAAACACCAGTCCATTTCTTTCCATGGAGAGAGCTACTTTCAGCCCAGAGAATATGTGAAGGGATTTAAGTAGACAAATTTGTACTCCCCGTTGAAAAGATCCAATGAACTCTGCAATTCCAAAAATCAAAGCATTCCTTTTGAGGTGGATAAACAACCCATTCAGAGGACTAACTTAAACATGTCCCAAAGGCACACTACAGTGACAACCAAGCAGCAGGATGCTTAACCCCAGACCCAGCTGTTGTGCTTCCTTTCACACCTGCAAGTTGTTAATCACCCACTCATATAATTATTGCTGCATTCAGACGTATTGTGTTTGTGTGTGCACATACAGTGATGGTGCTGGATGGGTCGAAGGGTCTAATTGCAAGAGCTTCAGGCAGGATGCTCTCACGATGCTCAGATTATGAATTTACACCACAAGTGCTGTGGAATCATCTGTTTGTGGCAAGCCCAAGTCGAACCAGCGTCTTGAGCTGGAAACTGCATTGTAAGATGCCCTTGGTCATTATATATGCCAAATATTGCCAAGGGCACTGGATGGCAGCTCTCTTGTGCATCTCATGAGTGAAGCATTTTGGTTTCTTACAGCAATGTGGGTTTTATGCAGGTGAAATGGACCCATCTGCTCTCGAAAAGCTGCTCACAGGTTCTCGTACCACGTAGCCTGGATGACTGGCAGTTTGAGTGTGTTCAGTCCTGAAGGGAATGAGAACAAAATGGTTTTTCCCATATTTTGGGGTTTTTCCTGTTCTTGGAGGGTGGTTATGGACTGTGACAGTCTGTGATGTAAAAGCCAGACCTTAGTTTCAGTCTGTCCATCCAGGGTGCTGGGGGGATTCTCAGGGCGATGAATTTGAATGGAACAGTATAGCGAGACAGTTGGAGGATATTCCAGCATCCAACCCTACACTTGTAACAGTCAATCCATGTATACCTGTGCTCATGGGTGCATGTACCTACAAATACAAGAATCGTCTAACATCTCTTGATTGTGGCAAAAGAACCTTGTTGTGTTTGTAATTGCATGATTATTACCTCCATGCATGAGTCCTACCTCCAAAAGACATTGCATCTAGCCACCTAGTTCATGCAGTGGTGTTGCCTTCCTCATGGTGGTTTTGGGATCGCTCATGCTGGGGCTGGCACTGGTTCTTCAGCTGGCACAGATGTTCTCGAGGAAGGTCTCCCATTTTGAGAGCGATTTGGTCTATCTGGCAAACCTTACAAAGTATGAGAACGTCATGCCTTACTCTAGGCAACCATCTTACCAGCTCACTGCCTACTTCTTAGTCCTTCCTCCTCTGTCTGTGTCTTCTTCAGGACTGAGAAAAATACATTAAAGTATCAGGTGGAACATCTTAGACACAATGTCTTCACGATGGTTTTATTGCTTGTTTTCAGCAGCGTCAACCACAGAGAAGAACCTCCTCTGAAGCAAGGAGATGAACCAAATAGAAAGGAAAAAAAAAAATAGCCAATTCATTGCATATGTACAGAGTCAGAACAAAATAAATAACATTGGGCAAAAGGCCATGAAACAAGGCAGGGATTTCACCTGTGCTGAGCAAGCAGGCCTGTTCTCACTGGCATGAAGAATACATCACAAGCACCTAGGTACACAAAAGTCCACAGAGAGGGCAATTCTCTGTTCACAGCCAGTTTTCTTCACTCTTTGCTGTCAAAGCCTATTTACAGGAGGGCGGAGCAGAGGTGCTTACAGATTGAGTGAGAAGAAAAGAGTCAGTTGGCACCAGGTACCGAACAACAGTTTGAGGTGTTTGAAACAGAGTCTGAAAAATGCACTTTTGAATTCAAAAGTGCTTTTTTGAGCTTAATTTATCATTATCAGAGTACCAAAATTGTGGTTTGTTTCTGTTTTTTTTTTTTTTTTTTTTAATGTGCTCTTCAGTTTTCCTCTATGTACAAGTTTACAATATCCACAAAACTGGGGTATAAAACTCTAGTGTTCTTCTGATGCCAATTTGCATGTCCTAAAGGCCTGGCCCTCAGAACCCAAACGGGCATTATTTCCCTTACAGACCTGTTGCGGAGTTTCCAGCCCCAATGTTTGTCTTCTTCCCTGTGATTTCACAGTATGCTAGAAATAACCAGGGTTTCAAACCCAGGGCTCTTCAGTATATAGCGCAACACCATGCAAGCAAACAAGGAGTTAGGACTTTCAGATAGTTGGAGGTGGAAGAGATGGTCCATGGGCCCAGGAAACTCCTAATTTCTAAAAGTTTACAACTGCACAGATCTCCAGGGGAAATGACAAGATCAGTCATTGTCATTAGACCTCATCAGATTGGTATGTAAATAGTGGGACTGGAGACAGGGTGAAAAGTTGACTGACTGAAAAAAAATGGATTGAAGTCTATGCTGTTCTGGATTTTGGGACATCTGACTCCACGCACCAGCTTATTTCCAGAATGATACCAGCAGAGTCATTCCCGATTGGTATGAGTATAAATGAGGCCAAGAGCTTGGCCTCCTGCTCTTTGAGGTTCACCTACAATCAAGGAGCATTACGGTCCTTGCCATCATAAGCATCGGGGTTGTGAAAAGTGCAAAGTTGCATTGTGAGTCAGGGAGCTCAGGACTGTGGTCCGTGTCTCCGAGAGTTTGGCACATTCACTGGTGCGGAGATGCCTTGGGAGGAAGCATGGGGCTGTGCCACCACCCCAGTTGAGATCCTTTCTTCAGCTAAAAGCCCTAACCCAAAGCAGGGACACTGCAGGGAGGAAGCATATTTTACAGGGGCTTTGGTGTTAAACCCAGATTCATCTTCCGGAGAAGAAACCTTGCTTCTTGGTCTCCTAGCTTCTGATACCACACGGATTTCCACAGGCCATTTATCAACCCAAGCTGGATTTGTGTGGACAGAAGAAAACAAGCTTCACAAAGACACATATTGGCCTTTCCAAGTTTGAGACATTCCCTTTTAATCTGAAAATAATTCATATTTCCTGCAGAAACCCACTGGGTTTTGCCTTCTTTAAGCACTGTGGTGAAAGTGGAAGGAATGGACTAAAAATAATTCCACCAAACCCCTTTAATACCCTGCCATGGTGCCAAGTGATGTTCGCTCCTGAGCTTTCTTTGGAACTTCATTGTGCTTTTTAAAAACCACTGGCAGTCTTTCATTAATCAGTAGGTGCATCTTTCTCTGAAAGTATTTCCATCAGATTGGAGCAGAGATTTAGGTTTAATCCCTTGGCTCGCATAGCCCTGTGACACAGACACCACCCTGTCCCACAGCTTCTGAGCTGAACGGGAACCAAGCAGGACATTGAGAAAGAAGTAAATCTGCTGATTAGTTAATGTACTTAGTTAAATGTACTTAGTTAAATGTAATTAATGTAATTAGTTAAAATATTTTTTCCCCAGTAGCACCTTCCTTGAAAAAAATATAACTGCTTCATAGGCAAAAAATTAAAATAAAATAAAATAAAATAAAATAAAATAAAAAATAAAATAAAATAAAATAAAATAAAATAAAATAAAATAAAATAAATAGAACATTCAGGTGTTTTGTCTCCTGGGCTTTCTTGGGATCCCTTTTTCATACCATAACTGCAGTAATGATGATGCTGCACATATACTTCTCGTTTTAAAAACTGGTTTCAAGGTAATGCCCTGAAATCCTGAAACAGCCCAGAATTTCTTTACTGCTCTTTTTTAAATCCTAAACTTGGTCACATTCTCATTTCTTGCTGCCTATGAGAGGGCCACAGAGCAATATAGGTCCCAGCTGAATAGAAATATCTACAGTCTAATGTTAATATTGAATCTTGTTCCTCTAGACCTTGAAACAATAATTTAGTTTTTATATTTTAATTGTTCCATACTTATTAATAATTTTTTTTTTTTTTATAGTTTAATCACTGAAATATAGAATGACTAATTAACAGGAGGGGTTTGATCTCTCTCACTGGTATAAAAAGGGAGTAAACAGTTCCAGGCTGAAGACAAAGGAATTATTCTAAAGGCAAATTCCAGTTTAATGCTGGTGTAATTCAGGAGTCACTGAAGTGAACTGATGGGTGCAAGTGGGATCAGAATTTGGCCTGAGTTCTGTAAAGAGTTTTGGAGTCCAAATTCATGATCCTCAAACATATCTAAAGGCTTGTCACGTCACATCCAGGTATCTTATTTTGCAGCAAATTAATTCAGATGCCTTCGCTGTAGACATTCCTGTCTTATACCGGAGTTAAGGGGGTCAGACCGGTGCTGCCCTGGGCACTGCCTCGTGTGCTCTGCATGGGTTTGAGTTGTAATTTGGGGTTGCAGTGAAGTCCTCGAACTCCATTTTACTGAGGAGTTGAATGAAAAACAGAGTAGAGGAGGCCAAGTTATGGGGCCAAATTCCTGCACTAAGCCACTTAAACAAGGGCCTGATCTGGATGTCATCGTTCACTTGATTGCTCATATCCCCAGAGTGAAAAGCTCTGATTTCACCACTGAATCCTCTGTTCTCCTGAAACATGAGGCCAACACAGCTGGGCTGGCAGCTCTGTGCTGCCTCCATCACTAATATTGCCATGCCTGTCACAGCAGGTATATTCAGCACATCCATTTATTCTCGCAAACACCCTTGACAGCATAATGGCAATGTGGCTGGATGTTCAGTGATGAAATAATTGCAAATCGGATGCCTGGGGCACCGTTCCTGGCATACTAACATAGTCAACCTTTTTTGAAGGAGCCTCTCAGTTTAGGTCCCATCCTATCTTCAGGCTCCCGCGCAGAATAGGCTGGTGGTGAATCTCATGGGCCGCAGAAGGCCCTGTGGCATGGGTAAATAACCAGCGGAATTCTTCCCTGTCGTGTCTCTCAAAAGCAAGCCCATTCTCGCTGCCGTTGGCATAGGGTTGATGCTGGCACAGGTTAGCACGGGGCTGAAAAGGAAGGGATGCTGGAAATACAAAGCCAAGGGTCCTCCTGCAAATGGAGTTAGAAGTGCAGGGAGAGGAAAAGGAAGGTGAAGAACACAGGGAAAACACACAATGTGTCTCACTGCTCATGGCTCACAGACATGGACCTTCTACCCCAGCAAGGCTGCCTAAAACAGATGGATGGGAAGGGCTCCCCTCACATCTCAGAACAGAGCTTGCTGGTAATGGTGTGTCACTTACACTCACCAGCTCTGTGCTCAAACTCCTTCTCTGCTTGTCTGGGACTTGGGATTCAAGTTCACGACTCAGGCACTTCAGTAGCTGCATTAATGAGACTAAGCAGTGCTCCCCTGCAGCCCACCCATTTTGTTGGGCATAAATAGCTACTATGACAGATAAAGAGAGTGAATCATAGAATCATAGGGTTGGAAGGGACCTCTGGAGATCATCTAGTCCAACCCCCCTGCCACAGCAGGGTCACCTAAAGCAGGTTGCACAAGAACGCGGACAGGCGGGTTTTGAATGTCTCCAGAGAAGGAGACTCCACCACCTCTCTGGGCAGCCTGTGCCAGGGCTCTGCCACCCTCAAAGTAAAGAAGTTCCTCCTCATGTTTAGATGGAACTTCCTATGCTCAAGTTTGTGCCTGTTACTCCTTGTCCTGTCGCTGGGCACCACTGAAAAGAGCCTGGCCCCATCCTCCTGACACCCACCCTTTAAGTATTTATAAGCATTGATAAGGTCCCCCCTCAGTCGTCTTTTTTCCAGATGGAAGAGACCCAAATCCCTCAGCCTTTCTTCATAAGAGAGGTGTTCCAGTCCCCGAATCATCTTGGTAGCCCTTTGCTGTCTCCTCTCCAGCAGTTCCCTGTCCTTCTTGAACCGGAGAGCCCAGAACTGGGCCCAGCGCTCCAGATGCAGCCTCCCCAGGGCAGAGTAGAGGGGGAGGATGACCTCCCTCAACCTGCTGGCCACAATCTTCTGCCTTGCAGTAGAATGACCTTGAAGCCTGATCAACCAAATCTTTCCTAGATTGACATTGCTTCCAAACTCTGAACCAGTGAGAAGAAGCATTTTACACCAGGTGGAACATCTTAGAAGCTGAGAGAGAGCTTTTCGTTGCTTATTCTGGGCCTTCTTGCTAGTTAGCCATTCCCCTGGAGAAATGCAGAGCTAGGTCAAATCCTTGCTTTGAACCAGGCACAGGAGAAGAACTGGTGGCACTGGTGGGATTCTCCAGTGTCTTCTGTGTGAGTCCTAATCCAGGTCTGAAAGCACTCACCAGAGCAACACCAGCACTAAAGAAGATCCTTGCCTCTGAGAACCTCATGGAGATGTCAATGGGGACCTTGCTCCTGTGGTATCAGGCCATAAGGGCTTCAGTGCAAGCAACATGGGGAAATTTTAAGCATCCTCTTGGTTTCTCTGGATTTTGGGAATTAGAGAGCTGCTAAGAGGGGATTTTGATGATTTCATGGCACGTCAGTGTCGGATTCTAAGTGCTAATGATATGGTTTCAGTGCAATGTAGCCATAACAAAGATGGCTTGCACCTGGCCAGCCTGGGGTCTCATCAGCACTTTAATTCCAGGACCATGGAGCTGATTATGACTATCTTCACAACATCTGCCTATCCTCTTAGGTTTTGCAGGCTGTGACAGCATCTCAGCTAGCTCACTGAAAACTCATGACTGCATGTCTACCCTTCACAGCAGTTGCATCAGAGTGTCCCATGTCCCTTAATGCCTTCAGCCCTGTATGCGGTTCTCAGTCCCCCGTGTAGAGAAATACTTTGGAAGCATCAAGCTCAGATGGTACCAGGTATAGCTCTGGGGAGAGTTACGGCATAGAACAACGGCCGTCTCAGAACTGAGAAAGGAACTGGATGTCCAGATCTGCAACTCACCTCCTGGGGTCAGTGTGGTTTGTTGGCAGTGAATCACAGATGCTTAAAGCAAGGAACAAGCAAGCAAAACAACCCCCAAAACCCTCACATTAAAGATGTTTCCCTTCAATGAACTACATTTCATTACAAAGAAAAAGAAGTCCAGGTGCTCTTTGTACGTGGTAAGTCGAGATCTCTGAACTCTGAAAGAGGAGCCCACCTTCCTTTCCATCTACCTTTCCATGCATTGGTGACACAGACTCTCCTTCACGAGGACAGTGCTATGACATGTTATGATGATGGCAGCCCAATTACTAAGTGTACACCTGAGCTGGGCAGGGCTTTCCCACGCCCAGCATAAAACTGGTGCAACCTCATTCAATGCAATTGGGTGGGACACGAACGTGAGCATCCGTATCGTTGCGTTGTCTGTCTCCTGCCTGAGTCTGAGATCGCGGGGGCTGTCTCACATGCAATGCCTGGGTGTGCGAGCTGCATGTGATGCCCTGAGAGCTGCCAGCCTGGCATGTCTGAGCAGGATTTGGTTTCACCCCTCTCCTTTGCCCCTCCACCAAGAAAAGAAAAGAAAAAAAATAACTATTCCCTTGGTTTTCACACGATCTGTGTATGTTCTTCACATAGGGATTGCCCCTACGTGGAAGCTAATAGGCCTTCAGAAAAAAAGTTAAAATACACAACACAACTTAAAGATCTAACAATGCCTTCATCATAGGATGAAAGCTCCCAGCAAAAGCCAAAGAAGAAATCAATTTAATAGCTCCCTCACTCCTTCCTGACTCCTGGAGTGCCAGTTACGTGCTGAGACAACCTTGTTCTGATGAAAGCAATTTCGCCTGCTGCTGTGACACTAATTTTTTTCATCTGGAGAGTGGCTCCTTATGGCGGGTCTGATTCAATTAAGGATTACAGGTTCTACATCTCCCTTTCCTGGCAGTGTGTGCTAAGCAAGTGCAAACGAATTACAGGCCAATTGTTTTCCCTTGATCCCTAATGATCCTGGGTGCATTAATGCACCAACATCTATGGGCGAAATTAAAAAGAACGAAAAACACAGCCAGGCTCCGCTTTTGGCATCTGTACCTGGTTTTTATACATGCAAATCGAGTTTCCTCTTCATGGAAAACAACCAAACAAAACACGATGTCATGAACATAGCGCAGAGAAGGGCATTCACGCCGTTCCTTCTCAGCAACCTGCTTTTCCAGAGGGCACCCAAGGGTGCTTGGAAAGCTTCTGCTAACAAGGATGGCGGGCAATTAGCAGAACACACTGCAGCACTGGGGCATCCTCTGAGTGGTTTTCCTTGTGCTGCAGCTTCATCTTCACATGTGTAAAAGGCAGCGGCAGGGCCCGTCCGCTGGCCTCCCCCTGCTCATGTCCCTCCTGTCCCTTCTCCCCGTGTCCCTGACTCTGTCTCCGGTGCCTTATCACCACCTCTTACCAACAGGACTTCTGGCACGTTCATATGTCTGGCATTTCTTTTTTCCTGCTTCTTGCCTCCCTCTCTCCTTTACTGGCTCATTTTTTAAAAAGTGCAATTTATCTGTTTCAGAGATGCCGGTTCTGGTAAAGCCACCAAGGACTCAGGCTCTCCCCTCCCTTACCCCCGGTACTTCATTATTTATGACACATCAGGATCTCCCAGGCTCTCCTCAAGTAACTGGGACCTTTACTCATAGCTATCAACCCCCGAGGGCTTGAAACTTAAGAGTGAAAGGTCTGAAAAGATGCAGAGGAAAAGTATTTCTCTGCCTCTTGGCTTGTCTGATCTTGTTCTGGATGCCAGCGGCTTTTCCAGTTTTGTGTCCTCTCTTGGCTCATGCGGAGCATGTCATTTCACAAGGATTTGTCATCGTATGACTGATTCCTGGGGATCCTTCTGTCTCTCAGTTTTTCTCCTGGATGCTCAGTGCTGGGAGAGCCTCTCCCCATCACACCAGAGAGAATTCAGCCTGGAAGCTGGAGCACCGGCGTGTCTTTGGTGAGCACTTGGTCAGCATGGAGATCTGGGTGCTGAAGTTGGTGCCGTTGCTGCCTAAGGAAGGGTGGTGATACTTCATGTCCGAGCCCAGGAACCGCTCCAGATGCCACCTCCGCCACTTTCGCTTGAGCTCAGCTTGGACCTAGGAGGTGGAAAGACAAGCAAATCAGCAGGGGGGAGCATTTTCCGTTGCTCTGCCTTGATTGTGTGAGCAGCAATGGGTGACCTACTTATCAAGGGGCCAAGAATTATATTATAAAGGGCGCTAAACTCAACCTGGCCAGGACTTTTAACTTCATGGAAGAGAGGACACGCTCCAGCCAGTAAACTACTAGAGCAGAAATCCCTCAGCTTCAGCAGAAAGGTGAGCACAGGGAATTGCTTATCTGATACAGTGAAGGTGCCAGACTACTTAACTTTAATGGCAACATATTCTATGCTTTGTGAGTGTAAGATTTTTTTTTTTTTTCACTGCCCTGTTTTTGTCCAAATAGAAATGATTTAACTATCACTTATTTGCAAAGCTGTCAATACAGCTGTGCTTTTTTGATAGAAGCTACTTGTTGCTGCTCAGGGAGTTTACAGACATCATCTGGTTTACATTGCCCAGATTCAAATCCTGAACGGATCTGGCCACCGTCCCTGTCCCTTCCTGCAGCCTTCCAGGGCAAATTTTTAGCTACGAATTAGATAAAACAGCTGTGTCTGTGGGTCTCTGGGATCAGCAAGCACAGGAACAGAACAAACCCAGGATGCAAAGCCCAGGACTGGAAACGTGGGAAAGGCGAGATCGATGCCTGTAAGGCGGAAACATGTTTACGTGGCACTGGTTTGTGTCTAATGAGTCACGCCAATGCCTTTATCAGTTTTGGATCATTAATAAGTTTGTGTGCTTCTCCCCTGCTCCGTGCAGGCTTACTGGCAAAGGTCTCTGCTGGAGCTGGGCTATATGCCCCGCACGCCGCTGCGTGAGGTACGCATCGCATCAGCCTGGCTGAAAGCAGCATCGGAGCTGTAAGAGGGGAAATTGTGATTCTGGACACTCTTCCTCTCCCTAGGAAGCTGGAACACAAACCCAGATCACAGCTGCTTCTTTCTTGCCCCATGCTCAGTTTATCGAGCTGAAAGTGCTCCAGCTGACAGCAGCTCCAAGTTTTTAGCTGCTCACGCCTACTTGGTAGCCTTCGCGATATGGGTTTAATCAGTCTCTGCTGAATTTGTTGCGGGCAGATGGAGCATGGTACAAAAATATCACTGCAGTAACGAGCCTCCGTCTTGGGAGTGGGCCTGATTCCGTGGAGGATTCATTGAGACGCTAAGCATGAGTAGGGCTTAGAAGGTGGGCTTTATCCTTCCCTGCTAAAGGTGGTCCCTTCAGACCAGGGTTTATCCAAAGTCATATGGGAGTTCTCCCAACGCTGTCTCATGAGCAAAGGGCAGACTGAACAGCAGTAACACTACAGTGCATACAAAAGTCCTAATATGTTTATTAATTGTGCTGGAAACTGTCAGGAGTTATTCTAGAGTGAGAGATTTGATTTGGAAGCTTCCCCCCATTATGGTAACATCAGGAAAGGGACACTTCTCAATCCACTCTCCACAAGCATTCAATTTACCTGAGCTGCAAACATTAACCAAACAACATCGTGGATCTTACCTCCCCATTGAGAAAACAGTACAGAACAGCCACCACAAATCCCTAGGGAAAAGGAGAGAACAGGCTTTTAGCACATCATAGCTGATATTCCCCTAGATCACAACCCAGGCTCACCACGGCCTTGGAGAAAGGTCACACTGCTGGGGGACTGCTGAGGTGCCCCTTAGATCACATTTTCTCTATGAAAGGAGCGGAGGAAGATCGGTTGAGGTACCTTGAAGCAGGTGTATGGGTATGAGTTCAAAGATTGTATGGGTGTGAGTTCAAAGATTGCTCCAGACTGGTGTTTAAAGCCATCAGCAGTCAGCTCAGCTCTAAGAGGGGTACTTGGTCATTCAAACCGGGGCACTTGAGGCAACTGGATGGGATACTAGACCCAACTTTCCTGCTTGGTCTTGTCAGCTGAAACTGGGGAGAACTAAACGTGCTCGCTAGTACATCATCAAGGTCAGAATGGTCTTCGGCATGGTACAGGGCTAAACTGTTCCTTTTGCATCTCGCCTGCAGTGACACCTCATTTTTGAGAATCTCAGCTTTCACTGAAAAAAATCAAACAAACTTATGTCTAGCCCTTATGGTGGCAAACACTAATGACAAGGAGTGAGTGTAGGTCCATTTAGCTCTCAAAGGAAAGATGCCAGCTGTGAAGTGATGACGATGTAGACAGGGACATTAACTCATTCACCACTGAACAAAGCATGCCACTGACATGAGTATGGTACGTGGTGACAGAGAGATCCTGCTTGCGGGCTGTGAGAAAACAAAGTGGCTAGACCTGATTAATGGATGGATGCAACGGGGTGAAATACATAAAAAAGTGCTTCTTTTCATGCAACAGCAGGGCCAGGGTTAACAGCCCAACATGGGAATTGACTGACGTGTGTGGGAGGGTGTAAGAAGCAAACTTCATCAGGGCTTCCTAAAGATTAATGCAGAGGACAGCCCCATTATCCATCCTCGTGGGGAACCTGCCTCCTATGCCAATGAACTGGAATCCTGCTTGAGCAGGATCTACAAGGCAGAACTTGGCTTATTAACAGAGGAGAAAGTTAATGCAAGTCAACCGGCTGAAGACAGACTAGGCTCCTGTTAATGGCCAGTAAGGCACTCCTCCCAAAGGTGATTTGTCTCATCTTACACCATGCCCATAATGTATAAACCAAAATGAGGTGCTCATTTTTCTCCCTTAAGTACAAAAACCCCAGGGTGACAAACTTATAGAGGTACATTTTCTTTTCGCGTGCCTCAAATGAAGAGAGAGAATCTCCTCCTGGATTTCCAGGAGGCAAAATATAAAATTATCTTCCATCCTGGCCAAGCTGGAGTGAGTAGCTTTTCCCCCAAGGTGTAAATGCAGTATTGGGCATGTCCAGGAAAAAACCCAGCTCACATGTTTGCTTATTCCCTTGTCAAGCTTGTTACACTTGCCCCTGCCAAGAGACCTGGTGACTGACTGATGGACCAAAGGGTGGCTTACCTGGAACGAACCAACCACGAGCTCAAAGACCAGCTTAACTTCTGCTTTGAAATTGTCAGGGAAGAAAGCAAACATGATGTAGTGAATGCCAAAGAGAGGGATCAGCAGCAAGGTGGACTTGGCCAGCCTCCTGTCGGAAAGACAAACATGAGTCAGAAGGGGAGGGGGACAAGGAGCTAAAGGGTAAGTTGATGAGAAATCCTGCAGCTGAGCCCTGTGCAATCCCGAAACTTTAATTTGCTGGAGTACATATTTGCTGATTACCTGGATCATGATGGTGTAGCCTCTATCATGCATGTTAAGTGCCTCTGTTTGCCCTTATTTTACCCTGAGGTCCTGGGAACATCCAGCCTTTCAACAGCAGCCTTGAGTGAGGCAGCATCAGGAGGCTGCCTTCGCCCAGAGGGAAGACTTCTCTGGAGTGCAGGGAAAGGGAGGGAGTTGAGATAGCTCCTCACAGCCTAACCTCCCCAGGATCCCTCTGATGACCTGGGCTGGGACGCAATGACATGTGGAGCCAGATCCTTGGCTGGGCACAGTCAGTTCATACTAACCAAGGGCAGTGTTGGGATCATTTCCACAGTCTCACTTTCCGCCTTGTTAACAGCTCTCATAAAAACATACATGTGCCTCCAGTTGAGACGGAGTGATCAGCCCTAGACTATTTCTCCTTGGCCCGCAGACTGCAGATGGCTGGTGATTTTCAGATGTGGTGTCAACATAAAATGTGACATCTTTATTCCCAGCAACTTCAGTGGTGATATTTCTTTCTCTCCTCTCTCTTCTTCCCCTCCCACCGGAGATCTTTTTTCATCTGTATGAGCTAAATCATCATCTAGCACTGTCTTTGTTTGCTTGGGATTTCTGAAAATTACAGCTTCTGGGAGAGAAATGGTATGTTTAGCTCAGAATAATGACAGGCTATCGCACAATGAATGTCTCCAAAGGAGGGAGATGAACAGTATTAGTACTTAATGGCATCAGGCTGGGTAATCAGAGGTCTAATTAGGAAGAAATGACAATTTATTAAATATAATCATTATTAAAATATAGCTGACAGAAATAAAATGAAATCAAGGCCCTGAGGATGCTCATGGGGGTTTTGAATCCCTTGGTCACCCACATCCTCCCATATCCCCCACTGCCAGAGGCTTCTGGAGGAATTGAAGCTACGGCTGGGGTGTTGGAAACACTTGTTCTTCCATCTGCAAACCCTTCACCTCCAAAGTCTCATCAGGCTCAGTTGCATCAGACCATCTTCATTTATTTGCCATCTGCATAAGCCCATTGGGAAGGCTGATGTGCCAGCTTTATGTAGATGATGCTCATCACTGTATCTCCCAGCAGACCTTTCCAGCTTTCCCTGGGCCTGGCCCAAAGACAGCTTGACGTTATGGCTGTGGTTGGAGGCTGTGGTTCTCCAGGGAATAGCTGATGGCTGAAAAGCAGCTGGCTGCGACTCATTCCAGGCAAAACGAGTGCCTGTAGGAAGCCAAGGAACCTTCCAGGAATTTGCCTTTCCCATCACATCCCTTGCTAGCAGGCACATCCTTGCTCATAGTGAATAGATCCAAAATCTGACTTCTCTTGGATGTCTTCCTCTGCCAGAGGACTGTCACTGTCATTGGTGACCATCAAAGTGACATGTTTCTCCCTGTCAGAAGCAGTTCTGGCCGGCGTGACCCACAATAGTATGACCCAGCCCTAATTCCCTCAGCTCCCGACATATGAAAAAGCAACTCATTTTCTAAGCAGACCACACTTCAGTGAATGTCAATACTGGCTTTGCAGAGATGTCTCCTCTCTCCCCAGTCTTTCAGGAGCGCTCAACCTAGAGGAATTTGATGCGATGCTACCTTCATGTACCGTATTCATAGAGACACTGTTTGCAACCTCCAATGGATTAGAAAATTTTATTTTATTCTTCCAGACAACATCAAGACAACATATCCTCAATTATAACTTTTTTCCTGCTGGCTGGACTGTGGCAATGAACAGAGCACAAATGCCAAACCTTAGGAACTCCCTCCTCCAGTTTGTATAACACTCCAAACCAGTCTGTTGTTCCCAGCACTGATCTTCCCCAGAACATTGAGTGATGCTTTAGATCTCAGTTTGGCTTCAAGGCAAGAGCTCTGTGATCTAGCCCTGTGATATTTAAAAGACTTTCCCCTTGAACACTGCAATGAGGAAAATGGTCTTCCCCAGTCATGGTGTAATTTCTCCCAGGAAGCTAAAGCCTGGCTGTGCAGGAGGCAGAACTGCTTGGGATATTGTCCAAAGCTGGTTAAAGCTACCTGCTGGAAGCCATGGCTTCTCAAAAAAACCCATTACTTCCACTCCCAGCACAGGGTGCACTGCTTAGAACTATCCTCTCTGACAGTTATACACAGTGACAGGTAATTTAGGGAAAACACGTCTCCACTAGCCGGCCCTGAACCTACTCCTCTCTTTGGGAGTGGATAAGAGTGAACCAACATTTTAGTCATCCTCCTCGAACGCATAACGGAAAAGTTACCCAGAAAACTTTGATGATAAAATTGATCTATGAACATGTACAGAATAGAAAGAGATGAATTTTCCTCAAGATTTCCGTTGCAGAAAACAACTTCTATTTGCCTGAAATATTGCTGTCCCGTTCTTGCACGTGTCTCTGTCATTTCCAGAAAACTCTTTTGGGAGACTTGTTTTCACAGTTTCCAACACATTAAAGCCCAGTTCACTGTCTGTGGCGTTAATGAGTGAGTCAGCAGCGCACCTGAACTTCCAGCCTGCAGCTAAACTGAAACCGGTTGGAATTGAACAATGCTGTCAACGTGTCAGCCTGTTATTTTTCTTTTTTATAAAATAAACAATGTAAAATAAACAAGAGAAGGAGGGAGAAATGCAAATGAAATATCCAGGATGCTGTTAGTTATAAACATAATTATTTCAGATTTGGCAGGCGGAACCCGTTAGCAGTTTTTCGCTAAGACCTCTCGGGTCCTGCAGGCCAGACCCCTGAAGCCAGCAGCAGCATTTCAGGTAATAAGGGAATGACATGTTAAAGGATCCAGGTATCTACAATTGCAGATACCTACAATGGCATTTATAAAAGGGTCTGGACCCCGGATGTCTCTCCAGACAGCTGTCGGAACGTTAAAAACTTAGGGCCACACTGAGAACTCCCCTTGGTGGGATCCGGCCTTTAGATTGGGACACATATTCATTTCCACAGGAAAGTGGGGTGTTTCATGTCCCGCTGCAATCAGTACAGCCAACAGAGACTTCCAGATGCCCCAGAGAATCTGGCTGGTGGCCAACTGCTACCGTATAAGGGTACAAGTCTCCCATAGGTCCTGGGTCCTATATGCCAGGTTCAAGCAAGTATCTCAAATGTCCTACAGCATCTCGTATGGCTTGGACACCTATAAGGGAGCAAGTGATTCATGCCCTAATGGAACTGAGATGTTTCTCCAGGTGCAGAAGGAAAGTGAGGAACTGTAGAGGTGAAGACCATTTGTACTTCAGCAGTATCTCTTGTTTGGCAGGCCATTGTGGGGAAGTCTGTATTACTGCCCTGCCGTGCTACCTTCGCTCACAAGGCAAAGAGAGCTTTCCTGGCAGCTCCCACTTCATTGGAAAATGTGAAGTAAAAAGCCCTGAACCCAAACCTCAGCATGACCTCCAAGGTAATCTAGGCATAACCTTTCCAACGTGTGTTGGCAGCACTTCTACTGAGATGAAAGGGAGCCAACTGCTCCGGGCTGCTGCTTAGTATTAGAACATATTTCAATATGCTGATTTAATCTATGTACCTGGCCAAAGTTGTTGCAGTCCTGGGGGTACAAAGATACAATGCTCAGTTGGAAATACGTAAAGGGAGGTGATAGAAAGCACAGGGTGCGGTAATGTTGGCGTTTTAAGATGACAGAAAAAGAGGTAATTGGCTTTGGCTGCTGCAGGGAGAAGTTAAGGTCAAATACTGGAATTTCCTTTCATAAATTTGAGAAACGCTTGAAGCAGATGAAATGCATAATTTACCATCACAAGAGAGAAAAACTCAGTGTCATGGATGGTCAGTATTTAAGGACCATATTGATATTCCCTGCCATCTTGCAGGAAGATGAACTGAGCTCAGATTCTCCAGGGTACCCAAGTGCACAGTTCTCTCCAAAGACAAAGAAGATCTATGAGCAGTGACCATGTAGACACTGGACTTTTTCCTTTTCAGTTCTTTTCTAGGAATTATAAAAAATAAGCCAGTTAGTTTGAACTTTTATTTCATTTGCATTGAAGCTAGAATAAATCCACGCAGACAGACAGATTTCTCGCACCCTTAGAATACTGCAACTAAGACTGGTCTTGGCCACTGAGACAGATGTTGATCTCACTTGGATGTTGTTCATTATAAAAAGCCTTGTTAAGGTCAACTTTATATCCCTGGAATAAAAGCATTATGTCAAACAAAACGTCTGAGACAGTGCTACTTCTCAACAGTGAAGAGAAATGCATTGAATTAATTCAATCTAGTTTAGGAGTCTGCTTTAGGAAAGGAAAAATTGGCCATAGGTTCTACTGAATGTACTAATTTTCTAGACCTCTCCTTCTTTGAGAAAGGGAGCTGAGGGCAACTAGTTCAGAAAAAAAAAGCCCATATGCTGTGGGCAGCTACTCCTTGTCCTCCATCAGGGTCCCTCTACCTTCAGAATCCAATAAATATTGAATATACAGAGAAAAAGCCTATTTTGTTTCATGATCACTGTTGCTCACACTTCTTCACTGTCAATCCCAGGACAAAGCTTTCTCTCCTGTCTGCTCAAACTGACATAGAACATGCCCAGCCATTTTACCACATGCCCCATTTCCAGATTTCTGATCCGCTTTAATCAATTAACAAATCCTTGATTCTGATCAGTGCAGATAGATGCAATACTGAGCTACCAGCCAAACAGGTTTCCCAAAACCCCAAACAATACGGTTGAAAAAGTCTAGGACTTACGAATATTGGCTGGTTTCATTGTGTCCAACATCTGGGGAATGCAACTTCTGGACTAGGATACGGATGATGCAAATGAAGAGAATAAAGTTCACCTGTCGGGAGGGGGAGAAAGGAAACACAGAGAGAAATAAAAAAATTAGTATTTTTGTCCTGTGAAAAGAAGTGATCATTAGAGGGCAGTTCCTTTCACTGCAATATTTTTGCCATGGAGCAAGCTGTTGTTAAAAAGCCATGAGCAGAGAACCCCACTCTGGGAGCACATAGTAAACCGACACAGGATGGCAGCCATCTTGGGCCTGACATCAGCCTGCTTGGGACTTTGTGTCATACATCCCAAGTATGATGATGTCAAACCCATAGAGCACAGCTATGCACGACGTCCTGCTGCGCGGGGGAGCGCCGACGACAGGGCGGGAAAAGAGCCTTGGGAGTTAGCAGAGCGATGGACGTCAAAGCCCTCAGGAGACGGTGACATGGGACCAGCTGCTGAGCATGTCAAAGACTGAGGCGGTGAGCCAAGGAAACCAAAATAAAACACAAAGCAGTATCCACTTCAGCGGGCCTCTATTTAATGCTATGGGACATGTTTTCTCTGGAGAGAAGCTGGAGACCTTGTATAGCAAGGGATAGACCTCACCGACAAGACCAGAGAACATTATCTCCTGCAAGGTTATACCAGAGGACTCTAGCTGATACCTAGATTTTAGATGGTGCTTTTCACTCAAAAAACCTCGAAGTGCTCCACCAACGTACTCAACCAATGTTGGCCTTATTTAATAGCAAAGGTGAAGAGCTAGGAATGGCAGTTTTCTAATGGTACATAATAGATGGCATGAATTAAATAATACAAATCTACTTGCTTTTAAGGTCCTCTCCATTGAATCTCGCTGCTATGCATGCAACATATGCAATAGAAAATTGATGACAGATTTCTGTCGAGTTAGTTTAGTTTTAATTTGGCACACAATCTCTTCCCTTATCCTTCCATGGTTAACGAATGCACAAATGATTCTGATTGTTAGAGGCTTAAAGGCTGGAAAGGGTTGTGTTAACCAGCTGATCCAATTTCCTGCAAAAACAGGTTGTAAAATTTCCTCCAGCAATTCCTACATTTATCTCAATGACAGGTGAATAAAATAGTCTGAAGCACACCTCTCATTTAGATGCTCACTCTTTTTTCAAAGATTATGAGTGATTGGAAATTAATTGTATTTCTTGGTTATGATGCATTGCTTAATCACTTTTTATCTATCCCATGGCATTTATCATAGTTTCTGTTCGTATTTATTTCTTATAAAAATGGCTTGTGCCTGACTTGGTGGCAAGTAAAATTTATCAGTTCAAGCCAGTATTATCTAGCTCAATTACTCTAATGAGCATTGATAGCACACAAGCTGCAGCGCTGAAGGTAGGATCGGAGCTTAGTACAGCCTTAGCATTGCATGGTAGAAGATGTGGCTATCAGGCTACTGGAGAAGCTGTTCAGCTTATTTTTCAACCTAGAGTATAATTAAAGGCACTTGATCTGTTCCCAGTGCTTAATATCTTATATGTCTTGTACATCTTATATGTAAGATATATGTATTTCTTCCTTCCATTGAGATTTATGCTTTATTCCCATGGATATGGAGAAAACGTTGCATTTCTCTCTGAAGAAACCTACTGTTTATCAGAGACTGGTTATCACGCCCTTCCTTTGTGATCTGAGATTTATATGATATCTGCAGAAGGAAAATTAGAAATTGCTGGGTAACTTTCTGTTGTTAATGAGGAGTTGATTTACTGGCCAAAAGAAAATACAGACTCATTAATCTGAGGAGAACAGGTGTATTTCTTGACTAAAAGGTTATCTTGGGAAAGGGGAAACACTATCTATAGCTTTCTATGATAATATAAATATTGTGAGATGTGCCATCTAAGTATTGTATTTCCATTCAGTGAGGTGAACAGAGTAAGATGCAATTATCCAAAGTGTTTCAGTTTGGAATCCCTGTATGACAAATGCTACAGAAAAGAAGTCTTCTTGTAAAGGTCATAATGTAAGCTGAATAAGAAGAATGTATGCCTAAGAAAAGATTTCTGTTTTAAAGAAGATCTATTTGGGTTGATTTCTATTGCATTCTTTTTCTTTCTTGCCCACATACTTGCCTTCATTTAAGAAAACTCAAAGCTAAGTTTATCTCAAGTTCATTTGATTTTAAGTTTTGGCTTGATACCTGACAGAGGAAACATGTAATATTCAACAAGGACGGAAGGACTTAACAGTTCCTCAGAAGTGTCATGGTTTCTGTGGTCAGAATGGATCATGTGCAGAGAGGTAAGAAGTCAAGCACTTCTGTTGATTTATATGGAAATTATCCAAGTTTCTCAAGAACTTACTTCAAAAACACATAGCTGGAATCCAGCTTTGTACTGGAAGCTATAACAAGAGGCAAATATCTGGGGGAATCCATCTAACCTCTTTCAATGTAGGTAGAAATTTATGGTAGGACTCCTTGACATCTACAATTGAAGAAGTCATCCTGGGCTCTGCATATGGTCAGCTCAGAGAAACAAAAACATGCATGGCACAATTCATCCTATCTAGTTTAGATATCCAACAATTCATTAGACAAGATGAACCTTTCCTGGATCTCTAACCACGTTCCTCAACCTCCTCTGGCTACACACACATATGGCTACTGCACTAGAGTGCCCAGGGTGACTAGCTGAGATGGAGGTGGTCAAAGTTAAATCAAATGAGCTCCACCTTGGTTGCCTAGTCACTCAAACTCCTCCCACGGTCAATGTTTAAATGTTAACGTTAAATGTTTATCTGGAGGGTGAACTTCCTTATCCTAAGACAGACAGTCAATACATAGTGGGACTTTATCTGTCAATGCATTTTCCATGGACACTTACAGAACACTTCTCAACACCCCTTCACCCCCCAGATGGCTTTGCAGCCAGCAGAATGTGCTGATACTTTACCAAAATAGACACCAAAATAGGAGTTTTAATGATCCACCAGAATGGGGATTCCACTACTTCCTCCCAGCACCTAAAAAGAAACAAAACCAGACTTAAAACATCAAGCAAAGCAAGCAAGCAGCTATGTCACCTTCTCAGGTACCTGGTTTCTCTAAATGCTAAAGATACCTATGCCACGTTATGTGAAGAGCACTAAACATGGTGTGTTTGAACTGGGAAGGGCTGAAGACTTGCTTTGCAGTGGCTTTGAGCACTGGTAGGCACCAGTTGCCCCAGATACAATGGGGTGAGCTCTTTTTCCCTTTGTTACAGAATGGAGGACGTTATGTCAGCGTGAATGTGGGGGAGGACGGTGATTTGCTTAATTCCTCCTACGCTGAGGTCTGCTACAAGGAAATGCTATCAAAATATCAGATTCATGAGGTCTCCAATGCTATCCACCATCATGGATGGGGGTTAAGCACAGAGCAATTGGCACCATCAGAAAAAAACTAACATGCCCTTTTGAAAAAGGTGATGGACAGCCTGTGTGGGATTAGTCTGACCAAATCTAACTGAGCTATGGGTCTACTGAGGGTCTGCTGGAGTCTGTAGGGTCCAGGGTGTGATTTATTTCATCCTGAAGTCAGAACTGTCTGCAGACCACACCACTCACCTCGGTTGCAAGGAAATGACAGAATCGGAATGACATGGAAACGACTAATACTGTTTGGGACACATTTATCTGTCGACCTCACAACACTCAGGTGATCAAAGCTGCATTTTTAGGAGAGCGTTAATGAAAATTGGCCTGCATTTGTGTTTGAAATAGATTAGTGGAACCCATCGTAGACAATTTCACCCGGATTCGGCTCATCTAATTCAAACTGTTGACAGTGCAAGTGATGGTAGATGAAGAGAGGCACTTTTAGAGCACAGTTCCTGAGACCTATTTTAGGCGTCAACTTTAAGATGAAAAGAATGACACTCCATGGACCACACTGACTAAACCTCCACTAGCTACAAAAGGAGATGAGAGCAAATTGCTCACATACAGATGCTTATACTGTCAGGTGCATGCTGCCCGTTCAGTTAGAATTAAAGTGGCCCTAATTATGTTGAGTGCACTTCATTTTTAAAATAAATTCAGGCGGTCTGAAGGAAGGTCACTTTAATTTGGAGTTAGAATGTTTAAACAGAGGCTTAATGTTGTTTAACCAATCTTACATAATTAGGTTTTATTTAATCTGGATTAATTTCCTGTAATTTTTCTCTGTAGGTAATTTTAGTATGCAAAAAACCCCAAACCTGTTAGGTATTAACATATCTTGTAAATTCACACTTGACACAAAAACGTAGAGCTTCAAAGCTTCCAGAAAATGCAAAGAAGTCTGTATTTTTATTAAGAATTGCTGAAGCTTTGTGGGAATATATAGGAAGAAGAATTGGTTAAATCCTTTGGTCTCTATCTTACTGTAGAGGCTATTTATTAACAGAGTAAATAAGGTCAGTTTTATGCAGATAGAGTAAAACCATAAAAGAAGTCAGTAGCCCTCCAGAAATGTGTTAGCATGACTATAAATCAAAAATGCAATGAGAAATCTGAGCTGCTTCTCTTACTGGAATAAGGACAAACCAGGACACATTCGGAGAGAGACGATGCACGGGAGCAAATGGATTTAACCATGTGCTGTAAATGCAAGAAGCGAGGGCACGCACAGTGAGTACATAATCAGCACCTGATTCTGTAACTCTCTGGAGTGTTTTCTCATAAAAGTTTTCCCAATTACTATAGTTTGACTGCTTGAGTAAAAGCACGAAGGAACATTGCAGGATCAGATCCTATTTACTTGCATATATCCTTGGATAGCTCCAATATCTGCCTCATTTATTTAGCTGTATTCTATCTGCTGCTTATATAAAGTATCAAAGGCAGCTGTTAGGTTAAAGAGGATGAAAAACAGATCCTAAGATCTGCCTCGAGGAAAAAAAAGGCTTTTAGAGTTTTTCTGTAAGGCGGCTAATGGGTATGTTTATTAAGTGTATGTTGCACCAGCATATTTAGGGCCAATTCTGCGGGATGCAAACCTCTGAGGATGGTGCAGCTGCTCAGCTCATATCTTTGTTATACACAGGATCACAGGGCCAAATGCAACAATCAGGATCTATTCACAAATTCCCTGCAAATAGCCTGACCAAGGTGTTGGGAAACAAAGAGGGTGAGTGACCAGCCTATGTTGACGTAAACCATGTGTCTTCAGGGAGGCCTCGAAGCGTTTCCCGGTCCATGGTGGCAGAGGAAAGCCTCTGCTCTGCTCTGATGGCTGTAAGGGTCAGGGCAGGATGGCTGGGTTACTAAAACTTCAGGGATTCCCCTGTTTTTCCTTGGCAATAAAGGAAGGAAGAATTATAAAAGAAAAAGAACTGAGTCCATAGGCTTACCCAACATCGAAAAAGTAAATCCTGACAATAGTCCAAGCAGTGATGAACAAGGAGGGGGCACCTGACAAGAGAAGAGATGGTGTTACCATCAGAAATCATTATCAATGCTTTCAGGGCTGTTGTCTCCGACTGTCCATCCCTCCTGAGTGACTGAGGTGATGCCTTCCCTCAAAAGTGGGCAAATGCTTTATGGTTTCAATGCTCCCATGCCAAACAAGCAACATGTTGCCGAAATTTCTCTTGCGCTGGCCATGTAAGATGGGTTTCCTGTAACTCCTCACTAGAAGATTTATCCTCCTGTTGCAATGCCTACCAAAAAACCTACTGATGGTGAAATGCAAGGAATAGGAATCACTTTAGACATGTACAGTGTGGACACTTGTCACCACAGATCTCTAGCATCAACAAGGAGAAATAGGTACTTCTAACACACAGGTCATCTGAGCTACTTTAGATGTTTTCTTTAGGACAAGAAATATGCCCTTGGACTGCCCTGACTGTATTGCCTGGATCTTCACTGACTATGAAGGGAGCCTGGAGTGACAAGTTCACATGTAGGTGTCTGCTGTTGGCCAGATGAACCTGCCTCTGCTCCTCACTCCATGGTCTGACTAGGGTGGTCTTGTTCCATCCTTGTGGTGCCTCTTTTCTCCGTCTCACGTCTTTGATTAGATTTAGCTTGGAAATACTCCAGGAAGGACATGTCACTTAGCTCTGGATTAGTCACAGTATTGTGTATTGTTTATTACCAGTGATTTCTGAGTGCAATGGTAATACAAACTGTCAGAACTATAATGAGCGTGTCCAAATTATTAATTTCTGCATGATCCATTTCAGATCCATCACTGACGCTCTTGCAAATGATGGATGACTGAAAGGCCAAAAGATCCTTCAAGCACCTGTCATTTTCGTGAATTGCCCTTCCTCACCCAAAGAACTGCAGAATATATTACCAGTGCAAGGGATTTCCTTTGATTTAAAATCATTAACTTCATACTTTTTTCTTTAAAATCTGCCAGCTCTACTGTGCTGAAAGAAAGAGTATCTACGCACAAAGCAGGTTTAAAGAAGGTCTGGCCTGATTAACTGCATCTGAAACAAGGCCTGCTAACATCATCTCTTCTTATACTTATAGCACAGAGAATTGTCTCTCTTCCGCAGTGTGAACCCAAGTGTAACTCCTGACACTTTTGATGGAAGTTACTCTGTGGCTAACTGGTCAAATCCTGAGCCCAGGCTTACCCCTGTACAGGACACTATGTTATTATATCTTTTCTTTTCAAGGTTTTTCCCCACTCTAATTATTTCTCAGTTTCAGCTATGAAGAGCATGCATAGAAAGCCATTTTGCTTACTTAAACATAAAACTAAGGCTAAATGGCTTAAAGGGGAAAAGAGATGTCTGTTACCTCTTTGGAGAAAGAAGAGAAGTTGATCTGGCAGGATTAATTTGTGTAAGTTAGCAATGCAGCTCTGTGTTACTTTGTGAAGAGTTTAATTCTGTCTTCCTTGGCATTTTCTCATTTTATTTTATGTTATGGTGGGTTTTTTTTTGTTTTTTTTTTTTTTACTTTATGTGTTTAAGACTAGATTCACATTAAAGCTGGAGAAGCCACGAATGCAGTAATCAGAAGGTTATCAGCATTAGCACGCAGGCAATGGAATCTCAGGATAGTTAGCTGGCCTGAATCCAGTAAGCCAAGGAGAGAGTGATGGACTGCAGTGTCTGGTTCAGTCCAAGAGCCCTGCTTTGCTGGGATCCATATTTACATTTTAAAGTCAATGTATGATGTCAACTTTGGGATCCCACTCAGGATCAAATGACTAAGTGACTACAGAGGTGTTGAGGAGTTTCAGGCCCTCAGTCCTTAAGGACATTGAGTTGCTCAACTATCAATGAACCCAGCACAAGCTGGGTTCTTAAATACCTTTGAAGATTTAGGCTAATGCTGTTAAACTCCTCTGGCCATCACTTGATCTTGCTTCTGCTTGCACTTCTTGGCATGTATGCTACATCTCTGCCCTGTCTGAGCCCCCGGGTTTGCGGATTAAATTGCTGTTAAAAATGCCTGCCAGGATCACACCTTGGCATTCAGTTTTGAGAAGATGCATACCCCAGCCAATCAAGATGTACCACCAAAAGTACTTCCTCTCTGAAAAGAAGGAGATGACCAACAGGGTGTGAAGATACAACCCCTCCACCAGGAGCCAGAAGAAGTTGGCCATGACGCAGTACTGGAAGAAAACCATCATGGCTTTGCAGCCTACCTGGAAGAGAAGAAAAGAACAGTGAAGTGCAGCATGTTTCCATAGTAAACACACCAAATTACCAGTCAGCCTTGCTCTATGTATAACTTTGGGACTGATTTTTGCAGCACCTGAAGCCCGTATGGAATGAGCTCCGTGGTAAATGAGCTCCATGGTGCATGAGCTTCCATGCACTCAAGCTTGGAAACTCTGCTGGGCGGTGACAGGCTGATACACTGGACCATGATCCCTACCAGCATGGCGCTGCTCTCTGTGGGTTTTGGATGTATATCTTTGGGAAGCTGGCTTAGTGGCAGAGAGGATGCCAGAAGGTCCTGCCCTGATGTGCACCCACCAGCCTCTCTGCTCTGCCAGGGAGTGTTTGTGGGGCTGAGCTGTGAAGCAAACCATTGCATTTCTTCAGAAGAACCCTCCAAAAAGGCGCTACTTTGACCTGAGACCAGCTCAGTGACTGGTTTACGGTGCAGCCCACAAACCCTTGGTTCAGCATGGTGGAAGTGATCTGCACCAGAGAGTAAATGAGGATGAGTGAGAATTTCTTATGCTATTTTTGGCACTAACGTCAGTGTCTTGATGAACAACAAACACCCTGAGTGACTTGGGCATCACGATCCCCCTATCATTCTTTAGTGGTGGTTTTGGCAGTGTTGGACTCGATGACCTTAAAGGTCCCTTCCAACCTAGACAATTCTATGATTCTGTAATTCTCCATGGAGCTGTCTGCTAGAATGACCTGGCTCCCTGAACCCAAAGAAATGAAGCCTCTGACTTGAACAAACTGAATCCCCAGGGTAAAAAAAAAAAAATTAAAAAAAAAATCTGTGTGAATTAGCCCTTGAAAGTAAAGTCCAATTGTAATCACTCCATGGCCTGGTAGATATTGCAAAAACGAAAGAGGTTTGAGACAGGGATTTGGAGAAAGTCAAGTCTACAAATGATTACGAATACTCAGTTAAGAAAAGAAGGACTGGGATACATATTTTTAAAATAAAGAAAAGGATAAGGAGGAGAAGCAGAGTAAACACTAACGCTCATGGACATTTGATTGCATTGGAAGGGGAGACATTTGAAAAGGGAAGGAGGATTGTTTTTCTTCAGGAAATGAATAATTAAACACAGCAACTTGCTGTGTGAAGATTTCACTGCAGTGCAGGTAATGGGAACAGTCAGCTTACGGAGGAAAAAAAAAATGGGAAATTTCTTTCTGAGACTCAGGGGCCAAGCCCGCTTCAAAACACCTGAAGGTAGAAATCAGCTCCCCAAAGAAGTATGTCAGCCATTGCCCCAGCACAGGATGTAGCAGGAGCTTTACAGGACATCATTGGTGGCATCATTACACACATCCACGCTGTCTAAGCATCCTCGGGATGCTGATTCAGGCAATAGTCTTGTTGCCTTCAGCGAGTCTGCTTGGATAATACCTTGCATTTACTGGGGCAAGGGCACTTTAATCTGGCTGCTAGCACTCTTTGGTTAGTTGCTCTTCCCTGGTGCTCCGCCCGTTCAATATGTTGAATTTGGAGCAATAATTGATTTGCACCAGTGACAAGCTCACACTTCCCCCCTGCCCCCCTCTCCTGCTGAAAGCAGTTGCTACGAAACACACTGGTTAAAAAGGGAAGTGTGGAAAGTGTTTTCTCGATGCCACATGTTTTGGAGAGGGACTTGTCCCCACTGATTGCTCAGAATTAATTCAACCCTCCCCTAGCACCCGCCAGTATGTCACACTGGGGACCCTCATGGGCTCCTGCTGATCAATTTATATGCACATCAGCTCCCTCCTGTGAGGCAGATGGCATAAGCAGATACTTGCCGCAGGGTGGTGATGAGGAAAGGTGGAGGCAGAGGGGGCCGTCAACTCCCAGGGAGGGAAGGTGACACAGAGCTGAGCTGACAAGGGCTGGGGATGCGGCAGTGTCCTCCCTATGGCATCCCTATGCTCTTTGTTTCTCCCTGCTATTGTGTGCGTATGGCTGTGTGACATCGACATACCTCATTTCTGTTGCCCAAAGCCTGAGCGCCTGCTTGGTGTGTCTGCAGCCAGTGGGGATTCGCTGGTGTGAGCATACTCAGCCCTACTGGGGCTACTGAATTCGTTTATGGTTTCACTCTACCAGTATTTGTCCCTAATTCAGCAGCTCACAGGTGAGACGTGAGGTTTAAGGGAGCAGTTATGATGCAGCTCAACCACATGGATTTGCTTTGGGGATTGAACATTGGGGAATCCTTTCTGGATGGTTGAGTCAAAACTATGGCAGAGGCATGAGGCTGGAGGACGTCACAAGGAACTGCAATACTTCACAGGACCAGGAAAGGCTGCTCACAAAAATTGAGTGTGACTTCTGCCTAACGGAGAGTCTCAGGCAGGGTTCCCCAGCCTGAGTTTGCAGAATTACTGCTGTCACAGAGAGGAAGCTGTGCTGAGCTAAGGCTGTGGCAGCAGGAGTGCCAGATCTGGCTCCATCACCTTTTGCCCCAGTAGTGGCAACTATTGTTTTTGTGGTAGTCTCTGGCCCTACCTCCTTCCCTAACGTGGCGGTGGCTTCTTACGAACCTGAGGTGGATCATGAACATGGGCGGCAGTTTTGTTTTGGCAACTTCTTCTCTGGGGGACCTGTAGAAGATCAATTCTTTGCTCCATGCTGAGGGATACTTGGCTATTTGAGCAATTGTTACCACCCCAGGCATTTTTTGTTTTACCTGGAGAAAAGATATTTTCATGCATCGTTTTGAGCATACAGCAATAACGTATTTTAGCCAGGGATCCCCTGTGACACAGGGATGTCCTGCACTGGAACAGATTTGGATGCACTGTCATGTCTTACAAATTAAATCATGGCATTTTTTCGCCGCCTGGTCTTCTTGCTACTATTGTCCATGCTGGGTAAGTTTAAACCAGGCCAGATATTTCTCAGAGAGATGCAGTTTCACTGTTGACTGCAGTGTCATTCTTCCATTGAATCCTCCTTGACAGCCAACTCAGCGACACATTTGGAAAACAGCTCTGTCTGGCTTTTGAGAGACCTTATTACATGCAGCACTTGGTAATGGGTCTCTACCCTCCTGATCGATCAGATTCAGCCTCAGAATGGCTGTTATAATGCTGGGAAACAAAATCCACATTTATATAAGTTGCTTTACCCTTTAGATGACAGACACTAGGCAGAGATGAGCTATTACATCTCACAGAAGACATTTTTTCATAAAGAGCACACCTCATGATGTGTCAGTGTTGAAAGACTAATACAGGCTATGTTTAGAAAAGACATTTTCAGCAGGAAAAGCAGCATTACAGCACATTTTTTTTTCCTACTGTCTCCCTTTCCACTACCTCATTTACAACCACCTATTTCCCTGTCTTTCTTTAGGGATCTTGCCCTGCTCATGTTCACACAAGATGTTGCAGTGAGATGGTCTTCCTTGGCTTTGCGGATGGCACATCTACCCAAGCGGCTCCTCTCTGCTTCCCCTCTTTGGGACTGCATTAGACACGGGCCATTTGCTTTTCCCATGAAGGTCCCCTCCCTTTCCACATGCGCTGCTGGTGACTAACTGCTGAGATGGATTCTGCCTCCAGCCAGAGAGAGATGGAAACCTCTTTGACCCAAACAAGCACTTTTGTGCTTCTCTTCAAATTTCTTATAGTCAATAAGAAAATATAATCTTGATTATTGTAGATGTTTACTTGAGGATGAGATGAGGCATGTCTTAGACCTACTCTGTGGGTCAACCCTCCCCTGCCTCAGTGTGCCCAAACATCTCTGCTGTTAGCATCTACATTTAGGACTGTTTAATCTCAAAAGAAGACACTACACAAGATTCATCTGCTTAAAAGTAGACTGCTAGTGTCATTTTAGTCACTGTCAGGTATTGTGTTGAGCTTCCAGCTGTTGCTCCATAGGATGGGGATTTCCTCTGCAGACCTTTGGGATATTCACAGGTATTTTAAGAGTTATGAGATGCCCATGGTCAGATGGCAGAAGTCTGCCCTTTATGGAGAATCCTTGCTGAGCTAGCAAGAAAGGGAAAAAATGTACTTATTGCACTGTAGTACTGTCCCAAAGGGCTGGTTTCCTCAAATGTCGACGACTCTTTGAAATAATTTCTATTATTTTGTACTTTAGATGGATATTCACACCTGTATAAAGTGGATGTAAAATACTGTCTTGCTGCTTATGGAGTGTTTAGTATTCCCTGAACAGGGGTGTGAATGTCTACGAGGACCATGGCTCTCAAAGAAATGACTTCATTTCAAAATGGGGCATTTATTGCCCTCTGAGACAGAGCTGCCCTGAGCATACACCAATTTATTGCCTAACAAGGTGACAGAGAAGGCAGAAGATACCACATTTGCTTTGAAAGAGAAGGGGACTTCTTGCAGTCATTTTAGGGCAAATATTTAATGAGCCATTGATACTTAGGAATGTATGGTCTTCTTTCAAAAAGGAGATGGGTGAGTAGGGACGAAGTACATAGCTCGTTAGAAAGCTGGTATGATGTCGAAATGTGCTTAGTTGAGAAACTGGGCGAAATTTTAGGGTGTCAATAATCAGTCAAGTTCAGAACTATATGGAATGGTGGGAAAAGCAACAGAGCTACCCACAGCCAACATGCAGCACAGCACACACGTGCTGCTGTGAAAAACACAGCCTACTTCGTCAGGTCATAGGAAGAACGCACTCAAGATGCAGCCCGGCATTCGGAGAAAGAAGTGAAGAGAAGGGACATAAGGGTGGGAAAAACAAGACTGAGCAATGACCCTACCAGGCTTCTGCCCCGTGCCTAATCCCATTTTATACAATCAAATAATGTTAGTCCTGAGAAAAACATCTTTCTCATAAAACTGATGTAGCGACCAGCTGATCCATCTAGAAAAACGCAGCTCAGATGCTGGAGGCAGTAATTAACTCAGAGCTGAATCTGTCATTGCATTAAATACACATATGTCATACTCCTCAGTGATAGTAACTCTGCTCAAGGTATCCCTGCTCATTAGTAACTGCTAAGGACTGTCAGTCTTGACCAGCTGCTGAATTTCTCTAGCCCAATATAAGCAGCTTAGTTAGACTGGAGTTGGTCTGGGTTTTTGTGGGGGGTTACACACACACACACACGCGTGCGCGCGCGCGCGACACGTGCATGCATCGACCCCCTGCGAATGCAACAAAACTCTACAAAAAAAGGTCACCCAACTCCACAGAAATGCTGCGGTGCATCACAGAGCAGCACCGCACCCACAAAAGTCTCCCTTGTCTTCTTTACTGAGGACATGGTGTGTTACAGCTTTAGGTCTTGGGTCAAAGAAGGATTTAGACCAAAGAAGTATAAAGGGGCATTTGAATGATTTATTATACTCCTACCCACCCCACCATCGCTGCCCTGGGAATACATTATGTGCAAAAAGTTTGCTTGAGGCTCATCACCCCGGTCACGGGTAGGCCCATCAGGAGACCTGACCTGTCCCTCCCTCTCCTGTACATGGGTGTGACCCCTGTGTAGACCCTGTGTTTCCCCCTCCTACCCTTGCGGTGTGGAAGGTTTGTCGCAGGGCATCAAGACATATTTAAGTCAGCTTAAGGGTATATTTAAGACTTCATATGTAATCTTGGGCAATACTGCAGCTCCTGGCATGATTTATGAAGTTGGAACAGCACCTTCAGCCCAGATTCACCTCAACAATCATGAAACCCGCAGGCCTCAAAATCTCCTTCAAGGTAGTTAGGTCCTTTTACCTGGGCTCCCCACTACTGCTGCAGGAGGAAGAGATTTACGCAGAGATTTCTGCAGGCCTTTTCATCAGAAGACAGATGAAAACTCATTTTCTCATTGACAGATTTATCCAGCACTTTTCTTTTATGTTGCCCAGAAGACACAACCTATCTGAAGGGATAGTTGCTGAGTGACTCATGCTGAATTTGCCCACAGCAACATCTGCTCTTCTCCCCAGCCTTGTCAAGTAGGCTTCCTTGATCTTATTTAAAAGTTTTTTATAGATCTCACTCATGATCCTATACCTGGAAGACGGGGTAGCACCGAGCAAGTACCACCTGCTTTGGAAATGCTGAAATTAGGGTCTTCAGGCACAGGGACTGACCTAACCCTACATCTCCATAACTATAGTACTATTTTAGACACTCATTTCATAATCATAACTAAATTCAGGAGTCTCAGTCTTGAGCTGATTCCCATCCCACATGCCTAAATCAGGTTGAATCCCATCCCAGTTCTTCTTCTGTTGAGATGTCCACCTCAGCCAAGGTATGATGTAATCTGTAATGATGCAATAACCAAATAATTGCTCTGCTTGTAAGATTAGACGGTGTAATTAATTCCCCATCTCACTATGTTGGCACTGAAATTCATACAACTGACAAATTCCCAAACATTTTATAACCTAAACATTGTTCAGCACTGTCCATAGCTCTGCATTGTCCATTAATTTCTGTGCACGTTGCATGGAGATGGCAGGGTAGACTTAGTTTCCAGATATATGTTTTTGTTTTTCATGGGGTCCTTCTCTCTGCTTTTAGCTTTACTTTTATGTTATAAGGTTGGTTACTCTCTGAGAGAAAAATAAGTTGATGGGAGGAGTGGATATAATATACTGGCCTACATATTACTGCCTCTGTTAAGGAAGGAAGGGGGAGGATGTTCAATGAGCTTTGCCTAGGATGATGTTGCCCAAGACAGTTTACTGGAAACAAAAAGAAAACTTCTCTTGCCCACTCAAGCGGGTATTTTTCTTCCCTCTGGAGTGTAGAGCAACCTTCTTTTACAAGCCACCTTCCCAGAGGGATCGGAGGTGTTTTTTTCAGTAGTGACTATCGATTTTGGCTTGGACCTTTTCTGAGGAGGTGGCTAAGATATGATATTGTATCTTTATAGCTCCAGGCTATTTCTCATCTCATTCCCAAGCTCAAGAATATTGACTATTACATATTATTTTTTCACTACTTAGTTGGCTTTGACAGAAGAGTGGAAAAGCAGGCCATGCTCCTGGAAGAGAAACTGCAGTAGAGAAGACACTTCCAGAAGTGGACTTGGCAAACTGAAAATGTGAATATTAATTTGTTATCTCAGCCTTCTGCTACTGTACCTAGTCTTCTGCAGAGACAATGTGGCTACAGAGGGTAATGGTTTGACCCTACAGAGGTCAGTGGCAAAGCCCCTGCTGACTTCAACAGGGCTGGAGGCCTAATTTGCAGAAATTCGGCATGATGTCAATAGAAATTGTTGACAGAAATAAAACAGCTTCTTACTGGGCGATTCTGTTCCTCCAAAAATGACCCCTTAGGTCAAACCAATTTGCTGAGCCACAGAAAAAAAAAAAAAAAGAAAAAGAAAAGGAAAAGGAAAAGGAAAAGAAAAAGAAAAAGTGTTAACTTACCCTTAGCACACTCAACCTTTTGTGTAACAACAACAAAAAAAAACCAAATTAAAAACAAACAAACAAGACGGCCTGGCAAAAAGCCATCACTTTTATTTCTTCCCTCATTTTAATTGCAGTTGTAGACTAGATTCCAACTGGTTAGCAAGGAAAAAGACCCACAAGATTTATTTTCTACCATGAAAGGGAATCAAAGTCTATTCGAACAAGAAATCACCTCCTAAATCAATTGGGTGCTTTTGACTCCCCCCCTTCCTTCTTTCCTTCCCTATCATGGAGTCTGAAAAGCAAGTAATTTTAAATGATAAATTGCTACACTGGTGCTTAGCTCTTCTATGATTCTTCAATTTTTCCTGGGAGACGAACGGAAATTTTGGGTGCTGAGGATTTAACACTATCTATGCATGAAGAAATTTGACTGAAGAAATTTGACTAAAGAAATTCTTAAAACACCATCTTGATAGAAACAAAGTAGCTTCTGATTGAGGCACGTAGCCTTCGGTTTGTGAGGGCCTAAGTTGTCAAGTTCAAAGCCTCGGATAAAGAAATTTCTCATCTATCAGGAATTACGAGAAAGAAAAAAAGTCTTTAAAGACCTTCAAGGGAATAATAATCTTATGTCTTGGTGATGGACCCTTCAGCCCCTGCTGCCCTTAGTGGCTTCAACTGTAAGTCAGTCCTGGCAGATGGATAAACGTAACTGAATTCATGGTCACCATCCATCTCAGGCAGAGGGATAAGAGACCTCAAACACACATTTTCCCTGTTAACATGCTGCTCTGCATCAATGGTGTCCCAGAAACATTATGCAAGAGTGCTCTTAAGCCTTGGCAATAGCAAATTAATTCAATTTATCTTAACCCGCTTTCCTCTAGGTCACAATGCATTACATTTTCATGCGCCCATCATTGCCAAAGAGCACACACTGGAATACTTACTCCATGTCAGCTGTCACTGGGCAATTTATTAAGCCATTATAACCTGGATTTGTGTCTGAGCTTGTTGATTTGTTACCGCTTTCATAAAGAAGAAATGCTATTTCTAGCCTTGATGAGCTCTGCTGTACAGCCATACAAGTGCACACACACACTACTTCAGCAAGCTAAGTCTGGCCTGCTTCCATCAAGACTGTGGAAGGACGGAGACATTAGGAAGAAGCTATTGAGCTCAATCTCCATTTCCTGTACTACCACTTCCACTTGCACCAAGGCTGGGCTACTACGAAACCTGCAGAGAATCCTAGAATCACAGGATCATTTTTTTTCGGAAGAGACATTTAAGATCATCAAGTCCAACTGTTAACCTAGCACTAAGTTACCACTAAACCATGTCCCTCAGCACCACATCTACATGTCTTTTAAATACCTCCAGGGACAGCAAATCCACCACTTCCCTGGGCAACCTGTTCCAATGCCTGACAACCTTTTGGGTGAAGAAATTTTTCCTAATAGCCCATCTAAACCTCCCACGGTGCAACTTGAGGCTGTTTCCTCTTGTCCTATCGCTTGTTACTTGGGAGAAGAGACTGACCCCCACCTCTCTGTGATCTCCTAGTAGGGTAGTTGTCTCCCCTCAGCCTCCTTTTCTCAGATAGATAAAAGAGTATTAATAAGAGTGAGAGCATCAATAATAGAGTATTATTTCTCTCGTTAGAGTATCATTTCTTTAGCAATAGTTCAACTCATATGGACCCTGAAGCCCCATGGTACAGCCTTGGCCTTTCTTTGTGCTTTCACCTCTTTAATGCCAGCTGAAAGCCAGTTGAAAATGGCAAGGCACTGGAAAGTCTCTCTCTGCTAATATGGAAGTTACATAAGACAACCTCTATTTTACGTGCTTGCAAGACAGCAAAGCATGGCAGGGTGAGCTCCTGCACTTGCAGAAACCCTGTGAACTCTAGTAAAATAAATGGAGCTGTACCAGTTTACATCAACAAAAAATGCGGTCCACATGACTGCACTTTATGCCTTGCCCACTTCCCACGTAGGCTTCCTCAAATACAACACTGTTGAGTTCAGTAGGAAGCTCTGTCTGCTTTTCCTCACACAAGAAGCAAGTTTAAGCCCCGTGACTGTGATCCTCAAGGCGATTTAAGCATTTTTCTTCCGCTGATTTTAACAGGGGTTATGCAACTGTCAGTCTTTGAGGGACTCGGCCGTTCTATTTTGTCTCTTTGGAATACTCATTTGATTTTTGGGGGCAGTCTTGTGAGTATTTCTAAGATGGTGATTAGCTCTAGCTGGTCTAGCCTCTGCGTTAGATGACTCAGAGCTGAGTTTAGACGTAAAAATAGAATTATCTTGGTAAACGGGGTAACTGTCCTGATTTTGTGCTCATCAATTGCAGAATAATGGCACTTCTGAACACATCTTCAGTAATAAGGCAAGTCAACCACAAGGCAGCAACTAAAGGGAGAAGGTGATCAGAGTTTTAATAATGCCCTTCTCTGCACTTGTCACATTTTCTCTCATTATTGGCAATACTGCATTGCTTTAAGGTGTCAGCCCATGACTGGGGCACGGCTGTGTCAGGCACAATAGGGTCACTTATGCAACAAAAGTTCCTGATCCAGAACTCTTCCACAGTCTAAATTTCTGCCTTCACTCCTGGGCTATTTCCAGGAGCAAAGGAGAAGACAAGAGGATAACTCATCCAAGCAAAACTGTGTAAAATCATGTTAGAGCTTGGTCTCCATGGTCCAGACCCTCTCAAAGGCTGCCTGATATGAACAGTCCAAGGAGCAGAAGGGGCATAACCCAGAATCTGATACTTTCTCCTTGGAGAAATGGATCACTTCATCCATTTTCTGTGGGCCTGTGGCCAACTGTTAGGGAGGGACCCCAGCAAGAGCTCCCATCAAGCTCTCCCTCTGTCACTTCCCATTGATTCTGTTGTGGGACTAGTTGGTGAATATCCTGTTTCTCTTCCGTGTAGGGGTGCCTGTGTTGGGCAATTTATAGCTGAAATCCAGCCTTCCCACTGCTTCTCCAACCTTCTACTGCAAACCCCATCTTTCTAAAGCAGAATCCCAATCTCATGGCACGGGCCTTCCTCACTTGCTAGCCTGGCATGCCTCCAGCACCACACGCCAAGTGTCAAGCTTCATCCTCCACTGCCTTTCATTGCCTCCCTGTCTCAAAATGATGAGGTTTCACCTTTAGTTTCTCTGACACTCACGTTTCCCTTCACTCTCCATCACTGCACATTCCTTTCTTCCCAAACTCAAAGCTGAAGCCCATGTTTCATTCTTCTGCTACATCCTTTTAGCAGAGCTTCAGCTCCAAACACCACAACCAACTCCCAACCTCTTTTATTCTTCATTTGCTGCTGCCAGCCCTGTGGTTGAGTCCCTGTGAAGGGTATGGTGCAGCAACCAAGGCTTCAAGTGTGGCAGCCATAAATTGCTGTCTCACCAATACAGAAGCAAGTAACTCTTTGTCATCAGCTCCATAGCCATTACCTGTGTTCAGGCCCTCTCCCTATGGCAGGTATGAGATGGCTTAGACCTACTTCATAAATGTCAGTGAGATCTTAGACAGGTAGGGACCTCTTGTGTTCTAGAAGAGATGATGAGATAACATGTTCCTGGACGGGGTATCTCTGGACAATTTCAAAATCCAAACAAGAACATTAAAATAGCCAAGGTGGATGATTAGTCCATCTCCCATGTTCGTGGCTGCTACTGATCATAGGCAGTTAACATTCCAAATCTCCTATAGCTTCTCATTTTTTACACACCTTTCATTCCCTGAACTTCTTGATATATTCTAATTTCATTCTGGCGCTGATTTTTGAAAGCACATTTGAGGCATTTTTTATTTTTATTTTTTACTTTTGGGTAATATTTTCACCACTGGGGCCTCTGCTAATTAAGGAATGTAGCTGTTGTCTCTTTGTCTCTTCTCTCCCCACCTTGTCTCTATGTTGTGGTCCTTTCTAGAAGTGTCTTAATACTTTTGGTGAAGTGAAATTTAAAGTGCTGGTGTGAGACTTGAAATAGAATTGGCAAACATACTATGCCTCCATTCCTTCCCCCTGCTTTATTTCTGTTGTTTTTTACTTCTTTGTTTAATTTACAGAAACTTCCTCTAGGGTGTTTTTTTCCCTTTTCCCTCTGTCATTTGTTCTGCTGTAAAACTTAGATTGTAGCAGTGATGAGCAAATACGGAGATATCGGTAGATATCGTCAGACCCAACTCCAATTAAAGGCAAGGGAAAGATCCACATTGTCTTCAGACAGAGTTCTGCCAGGCTTTTCTCCCAGGCCAGTCAGCCAAAGTTCGGCACATGCCTGTCTGTGCTGCTAAGAAGAGCTCGCCCTCCTCTCTATAGGTGGGAACAGATGTCTTTCCCAGAGGATGTAACACAACGAAAGAGCTGATTGTCTAATATTCGTTTCATTTTTACACAAGTGAATAAAAAGGCTTACACTCTTCCATCTCTCCAACAGCCTGCATATCGGGGCACTCTCACATGAGGGAGAGAATATGTATCTGAGTAGCCTCAGACGGTGGTGTGCTGGAAAAGAAAATGTATCTGTCTTCAACTTCCACATATAAAATCCATGTAGGGGCCTGCAGCTGTTACCAATTTGACCTGAGCAAGCTCGTGTGAAAACCCCATTTTTTCACACTGAAAATATGAGACGTGTATATGTTCACAATCCCACCCTCCTTTCCAAAGAAGATTTTTTTGTTGGAATTTGATTGTCTTACTGGATTACAAAAGGAAAAAGATAAGTGATCTAGTCCCCCTTGGCTGAATCTTCAGCAAAGGCAAATTTGCAGAGCGCAGGAAAAGTCAGCCTGAATTTAATCTGTAGAACTTGATCTTTCTTTATATCAAACTGTCAGCTTCTTTATCTTCAGATAGTCTGGAAATACAAATAGTTCATCATTATGCTATCTAGATATTACAGTAATGAAACTGTATCGAAACCTATCCATAAAAACACAAAAACCCCAAATGAAACGACAATTGAAGGGTTCAGTTCAATCTTTCTACCTGGTTTTCTGCTTTGGCTACTGTGTTTCACAGGGTGTTCTCCAGGAAGAGAGGGAAAGGGGAAGACAAAGCGTGGGAATGCCACGGAAGAAGGTCACCAGGCCTAAAAAAACGAATGTGAAAAACTAAAACTAGTAAGGAGGCCTCTTGAGTCTGGCAGTGAAAAAAAAACCCAGAAGAATGTAGGTGAATACAGGCTGGAAAGTGGCACGATTTTTCATGCAGTGTGAGTAATCGTTGGATGCAATGAAGCCCCATGCAGCGAGTGTTCTATCTGAAATGATTGATTACTGGGACAGAACATGTTCTGAGCTAATTGAAACAACTAGTTATCGAAGAAGTCGGCATGGATGATTTCACAGAGCCCTCCTAGCCTGATCATCTCTACATCTGAGTGCTTAAAGCCCAGATTGACTAACACACTTGAGTATATGCCTATTTTTAAGCAATATAAGCCAACGGGATGATTCAGTTACACATAATTACAGCCATACATTATGACTGAAGGTATGACAGAGAGAAAGTGGTTTTGGTCTACTAATGACTGGTAGCACCTTGGGCAATACACTGTGTCTATATGTGGCCATCAGACTCCTCTGCTGTTTCTACCCCCCTCGAAAATTCAAGGTCACTGCAGTGCTTGGTTTCCCACTGGAAAATCCCACAGTGGACTTTTGGAGGACCATCTGTCTCTGATGGTCAGTCAACATGCTTCTACATGAGCCAAAGGATCCCCATTGTGTGTTGTGTGCCTAAAAACAAGCTTAATTGATTTGGGCAGCTGGGGAGAGGAGAAGGCGGGAGGGACATTTGTAAAGCTACTGTTGCTGAGTTTCCTTGGTGTGGGACAAAGGGCCTGGGGCACTTTGCATGGGTCCTGTGATCAATGATCATTTAAGCCTGCTACATTTAGTTATGTAAACAAGCCTTGCTTGCCAACTCAGGGTTTCCGCCCCGTGAAAACAGGCTGAGTTTTTCACTCAAGCAGCAAGACTTTTCGTTTATCAGGAAAGAAGGGCCAAGGAATTTGAGGAGCCTACAGGTGCCACACATCGCTCCGTAAACATCCCCCAGTGCACGGTGCATGTTCTGGCTCACGTGATGGCTCGGTGATGCTCATCGTGTGTATTTTGGCTGCACTGGGCCTGAAACGCTTACTGCCACATTCTCAGACCCGTAGAAATGCCCAAGGAACTTAATTTTTCAGGGTGTTCATGTTGAGCTCAATGGTAATGCAAAACTATTTGAGTTTAAAATGGCATAGAGTTAACACTGTAACTGAGGTTTCCCACACTACTTACGTCACAGGTAAAATGAAGTAAAAATGCTTTTGCGGCAAAGCCTATAAACAAGTTTTTTTTCGATTACGTATACACTTATGTGTAGCAGAGTCCCTACTTGATTGGAGCATTGACACATTTTTTTGGTGAAGAGTTTGAAATATTTTTGTGTGGCTGGTGCATAAAACATAATTTTAAGTCTTCTTACTGCAACAGATAATGCCAAATTCAGGAATTCGGTCCCTTCATCAGAAACGCGGGGAAAGGTAATTTGGATTTTATAGCCCTGAATCTGTTCTGGAAGGGGGATACCTTTATTCTTTTTTCCTTAAAGGAACTAAGAGCAGTACTTCCTCTTCTAATAAAACACTGCTATTACTTTGGTTTTGCCCTCTACTAAAACAGCACAGTGGTGAGAGCATTCAGTAAATTGAAGCTGTTCAAATCTCTCCTCAGACTGAATGAGCTCAAGGCCATATCTAACCATTATACACAAAACCTCCAGTAAATTGTGTATTAGACCCTGGGTCCTAGTCCCACGTCTCCCAAGTCAAAACTTTATCCTGCAAGTTCAAAGCGCAAACAACAAACCAATTATTTAACCTAACTCCAGCCAACCAGCCCAACCAAATCCACATAAATACAATGGATTTTATAACTATTTCTGCAAACAGATGAATATCAGGAGAGGCATTTTTGACCAGATTTCATGTAGGAATTTTTTCCCTCTGACCTAAAAGATTGGCCAAAATGTCGGGTCAAGATGGGCACAAATTTTGCAAGGTGTACGCTCAGCCTAGAGTGGTGGAGACAGATTTGTTCCACATACTTTTATAAAGCCTTGTGTATCATCCAGCTGTTCACCCTGAGCTGGCATTTAACATGAAAATCTTCTGATGGGGAGAAAAACACACAATGGTGGTGTGGGTCACCATGGGTCTGGCGGAAAGCACGCTGGCTTCCAGGAGCTGTGAATTCTGCAGGACAAAGTCCTTTATTTATATACAGAAGTGTTTCTGGATGGACGGTTGAAGCAAACACTTCTCACACAGCTTTCTGCAGTCGTGCCTCAGTCACGACCCAGTGCAAACTCCCACAGGGGTGAGAGGTTAGTTCAAACTCCATGGCTCATTGGGTTCCTGGCTCCTCTGCCAATTAGCACTGGCAGTTATTTGTGGCAGCAGACACCGGGCAATTTTTTCTTCCAGTTTACGTGTCGTTCTAACCATTCACGGACATTCACAATAAAACCCCATTGCTACAGAATGCAGACCCCAGTGAGCCACAGAGGAGAAAAAACCTCATGGAGGGTCAGTACAACAGGAACACGTGGTGTTGCAGACAGTTCTCAGGGAAAAGCTGGGAGCAGGCTGCTCTTTGGTATCAACTGAGAGGTGCTCAGGCAGAAAAGTCATTCTAACAGCAGGGACTGGACTCAGGGTAAGGATACAGAAAAGTCAGAAGGCAAGGAAGAAGTTGGGAAGAGAAAAGAGAATCTTTTTCTGGTGCTGTATGACATCAAAAAACAGGTCCTGAAGGGATCTGCTGGAGCACTGTGCCCAGTCCCCTGCTGTTACCAGCAAGCAGCTCATCTAACATTATCAATTTATTATGGAGGGTTTCTTTTGCTTTTTTTCGATGATTTCTGATCACATCTCTTTATTTTGGTGATTTCAGTTTGCTGCCTAAATTTATTCACGACTAGTGTCCCCTTACGTCTATATGGCCTTTGGATAAACAGGTCTTTGTTTGCTCCAGCTGACAGCACCGAATTTGAAAGTGAAAAAAAACATCCCAACTCCTTTATTCCCCTCATTTATCATCCCAGTGGGGAAATCTCCCAGTTGCAGACAGCTAGCGTGGGATACAGATCCAGATGAAAAATAGACAATGAGGTCTACACATGGTTTTCCTGCTGAAACTCCTGCAGAGATGTGGTCGCTGCAGTCAGTGGAGACCAGAGAGCCATCCAAATGCAGGTGCCTTCTTCAAAGCAAGGTGAAAAGCTCTCCAGACTCCAGTGAGTACATTAATTGGAGCTGGACTGACTATGGTTGCACTTTACACTCGTAGCTCATTATAGGTACTTACCCCATAGGTATCTATAGTTAGTTATGTGAATCTAGATCTGACTCCCACCCTCACCAAGGGAAAGGTTTAATTGAATCTCTAAACACAGGAATGCAAGACTCCTTTGACCAGGATATCCAAGAAATTAGCACAGGACTGGGACATGGAGATAGGACTGACAGGAGCCCCAAAATCTTGTAGAGGTCCAGTTGTGGGTTTGATCTCAGAAGGGGCCAGACACCTAAAAACTTTTAACCCTGACAATTTACTTTGTGCCTTTTGAATACAAATTAAACTGCAGCAAACCCGTTCTTCTTACTTTCAAATGAGAAAAAAATTGGAATCTTCCCATAGTTCTCTCTCACATGCATTTGCAAGGTAATTTTTGGTGCATTAGGAGGGGCAACAGAATAAGGTGGAAACTTCAATGCTCACGGCTACTTACTGAACTCACAAAGCAGTGTTCAGATTCTCCACTTTCAAACAGGATGACATCTTTTATGAAGACTGCGATGGCTCTCATTATGAAGGACATGAAGAGATGCATATGAATATAATTTCGAGTACAGTGTAGTTTTCTGTTGGAAAGAGATGAAACAACATTTCTGAATAGCAAGGCTTCTCAAAAGCATTATTTATCTATTTACATGTTTCTTCTGCCAAGATACAGACTTACAATAAACATTAGAAACCCTGAGACAGACTATGTTCTGATGTAAATCACTGCAAATCCACTTAAGCCTTTTTAAAGCCACCAAAGATGCGGCAATCCATACATCTGCAGCAGTGTTGTTACATTTCCAATTTTTAGAAAAAAGGGTCAAAATACAGAATGACAGAAAACAGGTCCATCACACTGGTCTCCACTGGAAAAGAAATGCTTTTGACTGCGAAAACTGTGCTCAGGATAAAGGTCTGTTTTCTGCAGAATGTTTGTACTGCAATAATTCTTTTCAAAGTGCAATATTTCTTCGGGAAGAGAAATGAATTCTTAGCAGCTGCTGCCAAAATTAACACATATTACAGGCTTTCTGGAGCAATACGAACTACATTTTCACTTCAAAATGACTAGTTATTAATGATATTGAGAACACCACCAGGTTTTTTCTGTCCCTTGCCCACTAATATTTTGAAGGTGAATTTTGATCAAGAAGGTCTTTTTTTTCAAGCGAGACTTCATATCAGCTAAAGCGAAAGGCCTAATACTCTGGAAATAGGTACTTTGTACAGTCATCAGAACCACAACAGACCTCGCTCAGCAACACGATCAAATTACCACCTCTTAATGAGTCACTGTGCATTGGCAGAGTTTATGCGCTTAATCTCTGGTGACGGCAAGATAGCGTGACCCAGCTGAGTCCTCTGTACTTGCAGGTGAAGGCAAGTCAAATTACACTGTTTCCCACAAATAAAGAGCCTGAACCCCGGCAGTTTCACCAGCTTGGCTGGCACCTTGTACCTTGTTGAGATGAGATAATTTGCACGTGTGTCTGATTCACTCTTGCCTTAGGAGAGCTTGTGCACTGAGAAGTGCAAAGATCTTGAAGGGAGAAGCCAGTCTTATGTAAATGTGAGAGTTAGTTACCCTAGAACGTATGCTGTTTCAAACAGCTTTCTTTGGGGGTGATCTCTGGACTAGACCGTCATAAATTGGACAACCATATAACACCACTTCAGAGAAGCCACTGGAGAGTGGCAGAAGGAGATGGAATCACATCTAGAAGATTCTTCCATCTCTTGGAAGTTTCCTTTTTGCTGTTCTCCCTACACGTAAATAACATTACAATAGGAGATTACCTTATATGCAGACTTCATTGGAGGCACCCAAATTTAGATGCCTGAATTTATTATAAACAATGGAGACTGAGGATTAATTAATTTGCTGCAATGTAGGCATCTAATGCCATTTGATATGCTGTAGAGTATCTGCCCATGGATCCATAAAGGCCTGGGTCTCCTGAGGGTCCTGCACATCTCAGAGGCTCCAGCATGTCTAAAATGGCTCTGGTGTCTATGTCTTGCCACAGAGCTATAGCAGGAGATGCTTCTGAAACAGGCTTTGGGAGATAGTTTTGGGGTGTGATTCACATGTCCCACTTTGAATACCTACTTCAGAGGAAATGCATCATTCCATAGTATCCACATATACCATCCTGACTAGGTTTCTGTGGACTATAACAAGATTATGAGATAAAGGCCTCTAATACAGAGACCCATCATGTAACAGCCTACATTTAGTGAGATGAATCCCACTTAAATAAATGGATTTGGGTTATAACTCTCGCACAAAGGCCACAAATCACATACCAGAAAACAGTGGTGCCAAAAGATGAAGGAACTTTCCTCCCCTGTCCAAATGAGCCTCGACAGAAGTCTTTTGCATCCATCTGTAACACCCATAGCCTATAACTTAAACAGCCACTATGTCCTTTGAGTCATCCCCTTACCTATGCCTTTTTTGCTCATGGTCTTACCTGAAGAGGCATAAAATGATCATAGCAGCCGTGAGAGCAATAAGTGATAAGGTATGTCCAATGGTGTAGCCGGTCTTGACTGTGCCATAGAACGCTGTTTGCTAATGTGAAGGAAAGAAACAAAACAGGTCTGTCAAAAAGCTGACAACGTGTGTTCCTAAAAAGACCATCACTGAGCTTTTAATGACTTTCTTGGTGAGACATGGAAATCATCCTACTCCATTAGATGCATCAAACAATCATGATCAAGGAAATCATCTTACTACATCCACACATCAAAAAAAGCATGTCCAGCAGGTTGAGGGAGGTGATTCTCTGCTCTTGTGAAACTCCACTTGGAGTACTGTGTCCAGCTCTGGAGCCCCCAACATAGGAAGGACATGGACCTATTGGAGTGCGTCCCGGGGATGCCATAAAGATGACCAGAGGGATGGAAAACCTCTTCTATGAGGACAGGCTGAGAGAGTTGGGGTTGTTTAGCCTGGATAAGAGAAGAGTCCAAGGAGACCTTGTAGCCGCTTCCAGTACCTAAAGGGGGCCTACAGGAAAGATGGGGAGGGACTCTTGATCAGGGAGTGTAGTGATAGGATGAGGAGTAATGGTTTTAAACTGAAAGAGGGGAGATTTAGATTGGATATTAGGAAGAAATTCTTTCCTGTGAGGGTGGTGAGGCACTGGAACACATTGCCCAGAGAAGCTGTGGATGCCCCAGACCTGGACGTCTTCAGGGAGAGGTTGGATGGGGCTTCAAGCAACTTGATCTAGTGGAAGGTGTCCCCTGCCCATGGCAGGGGGGTTGGAACTGGACGATCTTTAAGGTCTTTTACAACTCTAACCATTCTATGATTTTCTCAAAAAATCTCCAGCTCCTTCACCCTTAAAAATCACATCCAGTAGAGTACATGACTCAAATACCATCAGTGTGAATAAGGAGAATGTGTCCGGTTGCAGTAGAGCTTGGATCACTCAAAAACCAGGTTACAGTTACACAAGGGAAAGGTTCATGCAGGAAGGAGTCTGGTTTGACACTTGCAGAGACAGCTACATGGTTATAAGCTTGTGGGACAAGAATGACTGATGTTCAGCTAAACAGCACACTGACATATTGGCTCTGAGGTGGTGAGTATGATGAGCTTCACCTTATTAAGGAAGACTGAGGACAGAACTGGTCTGGAAACTGGTTTGATTTTGTGGAAGCTATATATTGTGTTTCAGCAAGTATAAACTTAAAATGTTCTCACTAAAATCACAGATACGTTAATTCAGAAATACATGTTAAGTTGGAAATTAGTTCATGGTTTTTGGCTTTGAAAGCACACAGAGGAGATCTCTGAGCACGGGGCAGCACAGGAATTAAATTCAACAGGGAATCCTGGTCTAAGTAAAATGGGGAAGTAAGGCAACAAAATGCAGCTCTCCTAAGGCTCTCCAGCAACACTCTAAATCAATACATTTTGATTTTCAGGTTAAAAAAATGACAAAAGACCAGTTGGCATTCGGACATTTGTTTTATCAATGAAAAAGGCAAGTTTTTATGAGAATCTAACTCAGTTTGTGGAAAATCTTATTTTTCCAGCCCTTGATTGACCCTCATCTGCCCTCCTTGCCATTATTTTCTACCAAAAAAAAAAAAAAAAAACCCCAAAAAAACCAAACAAAAAACAAAAATCAAAACCACAAAGAGCAGTTTAGACAGAAAATCTAAACCCAACATTGTCTGGGAAAACACTCTTTAATAACAGCAGTGGTTGACATTTTTATATGCCGTTTTCATAGACCTTGACAAGTACTAGGTACTTCACAGAACAAGTGAGGCTGAGATGAACAGTAATCCTCTAGCATTTGCACAAGCCAGCTTGGAGAGGTGTTAAGACAGAGCTTTCAAGGAGTGCAAAGGTTAAATTGGTCATATCTATATTTCTTCTTAGACCACAGATCTCAGAGATGGCTAAAAGCATGGTGTGTTTACAGTCCCATTCAATGAATACACATTGCTTTGGGTCAGTAACTCTGAATACATAATTCATAGCAAGGGTTTCAGGCCAATTTATCTACCTGATCTTGCCCATATGATGCCAGAAGGCTGCTTTGGGGATGGAGTCACACAGAATGTTATGGTGACACCTAAGCCTTGGTCATCTGCACTGCATGGAGCGCCTTGCACTGCAGTAAGGAACAGTGGAGGTTCCGCCTATCTACCCCACTGTCTTGCAGATTCCACCCAAAGATAACTAAATATAGTCTTGTTTCCAGTCTTGTTTGAGCTTGGGCTCCCAAAGGAAGCTGAGACTTTTTCAATAAAAGCAGTCAACTTCTTTCATTTTGTCTTTCTCTCTTTACCCACTTCCCTTCTTGATGGCACCAGAACAGAAATGCTCCAGGAAAGACCTGGCCAGCAGAAGGAAGGAGCTTGTGGTAGGGGACTGAGTTTGAAAAAAAGGATGTCCCACACTGTATTTAGGAGAGCAGAGAAATGGGGGAAAGAAAATTAAGAGATATCACAGGAGATGTCAGTAGTGTGGCGTTGGATGGAAACTCTCCGGTGTGAACACAAGTATTGGCCTTTTGCTTCTTAGAGTTTTTCATAGGAGTGATTTGTGCACAGAAAGATCTCGGTGTTATTCAACAAGGACATTTTGCCCTTATATTTTACCATGACCAGTCCTTCTTGTGTACAGAGAGATGGCTCGGCATTCAGCTTTAATGTAGCATGTGGGATCATTTCTGTTCTGGAAACAGGACATAATGACTTCTCACTCTTCATTTGAACTTGCTAATGACAACCACTTCCTATTTTACAGATATCAAAGCAGAGAATTTGACCTAAGATCATAAATGAAATTGGAATTTCACTCAGTACTTGGTTTACTAAAATATTCTTATTAGAAAAAAACAGGGATTTAAGTAAGTGAAGGAAAAGCATGCCAGGACGCCTGGGTTCTAGCTGTAGACCTAGACTGATTTACAGAATGAAACCAGGCAATTTCATCATTCTCTCTCTGACTTCTAAAAGCCTCTGCTTAATTTCACAGCAACATGGTAAGAAGAATTAGTTAAGGTAGATGCTAAACTGAGATTAACTAAGAATTAGCTTCCTTGGTTTCTGTCCCTTGATAACAGAGATTAGAATGTGAAACATTTACATTTGTAAGAGAAAAAGAACAGAAATAGTGACATCAAGGCTTTCATGTTTTGGGTTCATGTCACCTACCTAAAGTCATGTGGGCTGCCTCTAGAGTAAATGCACAGAGGTCTCTTTGGAGAGAAATGTGGGATGAACTGGCCTCTGGAGGCGTCTGTTTTCTTCACCAGGTTCAGACAGAGCCTATGGGGACACCCGGGGTGGCCCCTCTCTGACAGAGACACACGAAGCCTCTGACGAAGGCACACTAGGGAGAAGTTGTGCATCACGTCTGACAACAGGACAGCAAAACAACCCCCCCATTTGCTAATACGTGGTTTTTAAAGGTAAGGTTGGAGAAGGAATCATTATCACTGCAAAGATCATAAGTGCACTACTTTGCATGATCTGGACTACCAGAACTCACAACTAAAATCTTACACGTAGCCCTTGGTTATTTTTCATATTTTTCTTGTTTCTGGCTTGAAGCTGGTAGGTGTTAAAAGTGCACGAAGTGTTTTAAGCATGGAAAGTTATCAGTCTGTTTTGGACCTCATGTCCCATACAGCCTGCTGTTCTCCTTTTATTCTATTCCCTTTATTTCTTCATCCACAAATTGACAGCCAACTCAACAACAACAAAAATCTATTCTTCTTCACAGGCTAGTACTGCATGTTCACCCCCCTCAGCCACCTTTCACACAAATTAGACTGAAACAGCATGACAAAACTGCGGAAATAGAGAGAAAATAATTAAGAAAGAATTAAAAGAACGTAATACGGGTTCTCTTGGTAACGCGGTGCTCTGGCAACACTGAAATCCATTGGGTCACCAAAGCATGTCCCAGAAATTCCCAAATCCCCTTGGCAGCTGGAACATAAACCAGAGCTTTCGGTGAAGGACCTTCCCAGAGCATTCCCGTGACAATGGCTTTTGCAATGCGCAACTGGTGCCACACAGCTCGATCTGAGAAACGGGACACTTGAGGATGTGAAGTGGTGGCTGACCTCGAAGGCAGGCTAAGGCTCTCTTCAGTAGAGCCCTGACGTTCTTTGTGCAACTTTCCCTTTGCTATTTTCTGTATTCTTTCACTATTAAGGCTGTCTCAGTTCTGTTCAGATTCTCCATTGACACTTTGAGTACTGTGTAATTAGTGACCATACACAAAGGCGTCTCACCACATATAGCCATTCATTATTGGGATTCCTATGTCCAACATTCACAAACACTGACATATGTCATACAAGAGAAAAAAAAAAAAAACATGGCCATAGATTTAATATAAACACATGGTTGCAGTGAAATATAATTATCTTCTGGCATAAGCTTTTTCTTGTTGACCATGGGACAGTTATACGTGACTAGTTTAGATCAGATGTTGCACTTTTAGTTAGGTGAGGTGAATCTTGCTTCTAAAAATATTTGTTATCCTCTTGGGCTTTACCCTTCGTGACTCAGCACGCAGCAAACCAATAACAAACTGCTTCTCGTGTAATGACGATATTCTATAAAGCTAATTATACCTAGGTCAGTGATTACTAATTTACATACAAGCATTATCCCAGAGGGCTTGCGGGTTTCCTTACAAAATTCAGTAACATTGCATGAAAATTTGTGTGTTCCCTACAGTTTTCTAGATCTTTAGCTGGTTGAGATCAGCAGAGCAGCACTGATGGCAAATGAGTTATATCATTTTATGCCTTTTGATCTTTTGATGCTTATGTTGGCCTAGAAATACCAGAATCAGCATATCTACTTAAGGATAAATATAAACACGCAGGGCTTGTTCCGAAGTTGAACATAGAAAATCAAGCACCTGAAGTTATGCGTGGGCATCACAGAGACACTGGTCTGACCTTCTCAGGTGCTGATTTTCTGCCACACCGCTGGAAATTAAAGGGAGGATAATCTCTTTGTCCAGACGCTTGATCTCTGCTTCCAGGGATCCTCAGGAGGATCCTTACTTCTTGAGGAATCAGAGTGGGAATGGAAAAAATGGGCATGGGAAGATCATGTAATTCTCATATCAATCCCTGGTAAATCTGGATGTCTACCCAACTGGGTTTACAAACCTCTTCCTCTGGAGTGCTGTTGGAATCATATCCACAAGCTACGGCATATGGCGCAGGGTACACATCCGTCCAGCCCTGGCTTGTACAGTTCCTGGTCACGTTCCCTGGAAGAAAAGAGAAAAGGATGATTTAAAAAGAAATGTTCGGCTTGCTGTAAAACAAATGCCTATCTTTTGTTGATTCAAATGCCAGGGCACATTTCTTGTAACAATTAGAGTAAAATTCTTGTACTTTTCTGCTACTAAGTGTTCATATCACACAGCCACATAAATGGGAGGGACCCATTGGGTTGTATGGTTCAGACCTCAAAACCAAGTACATTTTAATACCGAGGTGCCCACAAAACATCTCGTCTAATGGTACCATAATGCCAGTTGTACCCAGACCTTTGGTTGCGGGCACTGCACCAATATTGTTTGAGACTGTTATTGACATATTGCCTTTGTTCCTGGAAAAATTTTCATCTAAACAGAGCAGTGAAGTATTTACGTCTTTCACTTCGCTTGTGAGAAGCCAAGACAGGGCTAGATAAGGTGCTCATTTCACGTTATGCAGGTAAGGCTGGAGGTCTGGGAACTGAATGCAGCCCTCAAAAGCCAAACCTTGCCTTCAAGATGAGCCCTGATCAAATGTGATTCCTGGGAAATCTACTGCATTCTTCTTTGACAACCAAACACTTCAAAATTTGGCTATGAGGGGAGAAAAAACAGATACCGAGAACCTGCATTGCCTGTTTTAACATGTATACTCAAAGGCAGGGAAATTTCCTAGACTCAAGCAAGTTGAGTGCCTAGGGCCTCCAACCAGCTAAAAAGAGCCTTAATTAACATAAGGACATCTCTCTCCTTCAGCCAAAACTGACAAAACTATGAAGTTTGTATCCTTCTCTGGTACTCTGCTCTTCCTAGCCCATCTGGGATTGTAAGGGGTTGTGCAGTGCAAAGCATTTCTCACTTTGTAAGACATCTCTGCTTCCTGGACCCCAAACCCACATTGGTTAGGGGCTGTGCAGACATTAATCAAGCAAAAGAAGAAGAGACCAGCAATCTGACCAGGATAGGCCTTAACCTAAAAGTTTTGTAATCTAAAAGGCCAAGACAGATGTTTTTCAGGCAGAAATAATGAAGAAGCAATACATCCAACAGTACATTGCAAATTCCCCCAGCACCCGCTCTGACCCCTCACTGGTCCCTACCCTGCCCATCTCCTGCGAATCATATTACTGTGGCACAATGACACCACATCCTTTGGTGTCATTTATCACACTGAATTACACAGAATGGTAGGGTTTGGAAGGGACCTCTGGAGATCATCTAGTCCAACCCCCCTGCCAGAGCAAGGTCACCCAGAGCAGGTTGCACAGGAACATGTCCAGGCGGGTTTTGAATGTCTCCAGAGAAGGAGACTCCATCACCTCTCTGGGCAGCCTGTTCCAGTGCTCTGCCACCCTCAAAGGAAAGAAGTTCCTCCTCATGTTTAGATGGAACTTCCTATGCTCAAGTTTGTGCTTGTTACTCTTTGTCCTGTCACTGGGTACCACTGAAAAGAGCCTGGCCCCATCCTCCTGACACCCACCCTTGAAGTATTTATAAGCGTTGATAAGATCCCCCCTCAGTTGTCTTTTTTCCAGACTGAAGAGACCCAAATCCTTCATCCTTTCTTCATAAGACAGGTGCTCCAGTCCCCTAATCATCTTGGTAGCCCTTTGCTGTCCCCTCTCCAGCACTTCCCTGTCCTTCTTGAACCGGGGAGCCTGTTGCTCACAAAACTGCCTGCCATCCCTGACTGGAAAACTGGTACAATAGACCAGAACGAACAAACAGTAGTCAAAACTCACTTCTTAGATGAAGAATTACACCAGTGAAACTCAAGAGCTTTGCAAACATTTCCAGCAATGGGGTTCTTTGCACACAGGAACAATAAAACTTCTGCAAACAGGAGCAAATCAATTATGCAGCTATGAATCATGAAAATATTCAAGCATCACCTCCAGGAGTTTCTGACAATTGAGTCATCTGAACATCTTCCTAACCATAGACATGTCTAGCACTGAAATCAGCAACAGCTTGTCTCCTGGATGAATTCATTTCCGAAATCCCCGTGACAGGTAGATTTTGACACTAAAACTTGCCCTCCCCATGTGTCCTTACAACAGATCTAATCTTCTGGAGCTTTTCTTCATTTTAACAGCTGCTCCAAAAGTAGTTAACTGGAGAAGAGTTTGGTGGGTTCCTGTTCCCCAGGCTTTTTCTGCACGGTCATTGTTTGCATTTCTTTTTACCAGGGTTCATATCAGGATCATAAGAGATCTTGTGCAAACAAATCAAGGACATGACTGTTCAGTAGTTTGGGGTTTTTTTTTGGAGGTGTTGTGTAATTTCTGTTATTTCTTCTTCATTACAATGGATCCCATTATCTGCACTTTTCTGCTTCCTCTTTCCTGCTCAAGACTCCTCCCCTCTGTTTGGGGATGCCTTTAGCTTTCACAGTGGTTTTGATTCTTTGCTTCTGACTCTCAGTGAACTAAGGGTTGCTTGTTTCAGCTTAATTTCCTCATATTCTTCCTGTTTCTTCTTTTTAAGTGCAGTTCCCCACTATTGTTTGATTATTTTGTAATTCCTCTCCTCACTGCTCTCAAGAATACTTTTCAAAGTAGTATTAATGCTTTAACAGAAGTGGAAACTCAGACAGAGGGAAGCACAACGATACAGCATCACTGAGATTTAAAAAAAAAAATAAATAAAAAATCCCTGATTTTAGGGAAACTTACTTCCCAGAGAAATTTTTCTACCACCCTTTGCTGCTCATGTCGCTTTGCGATGTGCAATTTCACACATGTGGTCAACAAACCTTTCTAATATCGCTCGTGTTCTTTGTTAGATGCCCGGGAGGTGCAAAAAGTTCAAGGTGAGAAGATATAGATTTTACCCCACCACAATTTTGGCTCTAGTGATGGATGATATCTACCCCCAGAGAAAACAACAGTTCTAATTGCTACTACTACTTACCAGACTACTTTCTATACTGAAGATGAACATAAAAGTACTTGGAAAAGTGCCTCACAAGCTAAGTTCTTACCCTGAGATTACCTAATGGACAGGCAGCAAACTTTACACTGAAGTAGTAAAATGAAGTTTTTATGTTACAGGGTCAAACCCCAGCTCTGTCACAGACCTCCACCTAAACAGCAGCCAGTTCTTGTGATCTCCCTGGGTCTCCGTTTCCTCACCAATAGTAGAGCTTTGGTAACAAAGTCTGATCTTCTGTCAATGGGAAGGAAAAGTGTTCAAAGCACCAGAAATTTTATATGCTGTTTTCCAGAACAGTTTCCCATTAACCTGTGTTTCTCACTCCTTTGTGTAACACAAATTCTCCCTAGAATGATGCACTGATGAAGTACATTGAAGCTGCAAAACGTAAGCATCAGTATCAGGAAAGACAAAGCTTCTGGGCTTGAAAATGGTTATCTCCAGCCTTTGAAAGTTCACAAGGTTTCCAAAACTTTCCTATTTCCTATCAGACTGAAACTAAACCTTTTCAAATGCATTCCTGGAGAATTAATCAGAAAGGAGACCAGGGGTTTATAAGTTGGTAACACATAATTAGCAGTGCACAGTGGACGAGTTTCACAATGAGAGCTGGAAAGCATCCCACTGCCTGTAGGTTTCTGCTCTAGGCTCTCCTCTACCTTGTGGAAAAAGGAGGTTCAAGTCCCTGGTGTGAACAGAGTCCCTTCGATGGGGTGGTATTGGTTAACAGCCATGAAATAATCTGCCTTTTGTGGGGTTTGTATTTCGTTTTGATCAGAAACGATACCACCGTCAAACTGGTGCATCTGCTCCTAAAAAACCACATCCATTTCAATTAGGTGAGATTTTCCACTTAAAAAAAAAAAGAAAAAAAAGTTTCATTTGATAAGCCACAGCTAACTCTCACCTACGATAACAATAACCTCACAGCATGTCTCACCAGAACGCACCTTCCTGCTTTCACAGAATCGCAGAACGGTTGGGGTTGGAAGAGACCTCTAGAGGTCATCTGATCCAACCCCCCTACTCGAGCAGGGCCACCTAGAGCTAGTTGCTTGGGAGCATGTCCAGATGGCTTTAGAAACCTCCAAGGATGGAGATTTGGAGGTCTCTGGGCACAACCTCTCTAGGCAACCTGCTCCAGTTCTTGGTCTCCCACACAGTAAAAAAGTGTTTCCCCATGTTCAGATGGAGCCTCCTGTGTTTCAGTTTGACCATGGTTACAAAATGCAAAGGTAATTAGAAAGTGCAAGAGGGTCTCATTACTTCAGAAGGGCATTTGTGAATGGGAGCCTTGTGTGTACCAGAAGTCCTTTTTCTGGGTGCTGTCAGGAGCACAGAACAAAATCCCTGGTTGCCATTTCAGGGGTTGCCAATCTCTGCAGAAGCACCAGACGTACGGTCCTAGGAGGATGGGATATTGCTTATGAGATGCTGCCGCTGATGCTGCAGTGATATACTGCTCTCCACCTCATCCACAGAGACTCTGTGTGTGTCAAAGAGGAGGTAAGGCAACTAGGCTAAACTGTTTTCATTGTAGTGTAAATTAAGTGAAATCTCTCTAGGGCTGCCAAAGGTGTAAATCTTGCATGTTGGGAGCTATCCTGGCTCGGCAGACACACAATAATTGCTAAGGTGCAGTAACTTGATTGTGTATCTGAGTCCTGAGCAAAGCATCACAGGGAGACAATTAGAGGCCTCTCAGCAGACGAGCTCTTTCACTGCTGTCTTCTCTCTTTGCAGATGTCAGGACAAAGAGTTTAAAGATGAGGTTTTAAAGGGAACAAGGTGATGACCTTTTCATAAGGCTCCCTGCCAGGTAGGAGGGGATGGATGTACAAAGGGAGCAATACAACAGTGCAGAAATGAAAGGGAAAAAAAAAAAATAATGTTAGTTCTCTAGAGGTGGCAAATATCATGTGCAGACATAAACCTTAGACAAGCTAAAGAAACTATAGCTACTGCCAGAGAACCAGGATGGGAAACTATGCAGTCAGCTTTCCAAAAGTATGCTGTGGTATAAAAGGCACTGCTTACAGAAGGGAATTAGAAGTGTAAATATGAGGCTAGACCTTTGACTCATTTATATCAGTGTTTATGACAGCGCAGGCATAAAACACTATTGAAAGGCAAGGGGTGAAGCAGTAGGCCTGAATAACCAGTTTTCGGTAAGTTTCACTGCAACAGTGTCTCAAAGGTTCTGAGTAGCACGAAGGGTCATAATTGTTTAATCAAAATCCCACATTTCTTGTTCCAGCCCGAGATATGAGCTCTGCCTCTTTGCAGATGTACTGGCCACAGCAGTGCAAACGTGTGAGTGGCTTCAGGTCAAGCCCCAGCAAGATCAGCAGGGTCTTTCCTGAGCTCAACCCCAGCTGGTCTGCAGCACGCTAAATGCTACCCAACTGCAAAGCTAGGCAGACAGGACGGGCCATCCAAGTCAATGCAAACTGCTGTATATATAATATATAGAATCGTAGAATCGCAGAATCGTCTAAGTTGGAAGGGACATTTAAGATCATCAAGTCCAACTATCAACCTAACACTGCCACTAAACCATGTCCCTCAGCACCATAACTACATGTCTTCACCTCCAGGGATGGCAATTCCACCCTTTCCCTGGGCAGCCTGTTCCAGTGTTTGATAACCCCTTCTGTGAAGAAATTTTTCCTAATACCCATCTGAAACCTTCTCTTGGTGCAACTTGAGGCCATTTCCTCTTGTCCTATCACTTGTTACTTGGGAGAAGAGACCAATATACGTATGTATAATAAAGCACGGCTCTTCCTCATGCACTACCTCTGCCTTTACTCCTTGAAAATCTGCTTGCAGTGTCCATGGCAATTAATGATCATCCATACGAAGCAGGAGGAAAGACTGCACTTCCTCCCCACGCTTTTGCATCTTTCTAGTACCATGTCTGCTGTAGGACAGGACTTCGCCATCTGGCCCAGCAGCTGCTCCTGGTTTAAGTAAATGCTTCTTTAGAGTTCACAAAGCTCTCTCTAATTTCCTAATCTGCATGGTTTGATGGCATGCCTATTATGAAAATAGAATTGAGAGTTGTAAGCAATTAGCTGAATGCTCCCATCTTTCCTTCTGATTAGCTCGTGTAGTTGTTCAAAATCTGGTACATGGCTCACACCTATCCCAAGCGGCTTTTTCTCGCTCGCAGGGTGATTCAGAAACTCTCTGCTCCGGGTAGCAAAGACAGAAGGAAGGAAATCCCTCGCAATGAAAACAAGTAGGAATGGCTAAAGACAATTTTTGGTTAAGAAACTCCACAGGTTTCTTTTTAGCATTAGCCCCCCCGCCCCCCCAGTAATTAACAAACAAAACAACACAACAAACCCCAAACCTGTAAACTCATAATGGAAATGTCCAAGTTTTCCTGTTCTTAATTCGGTTTTTGTATATTCAGATTTTTCTAATTATTTTAATTCAGTTTCCTATGAGGAAAGAAGCATTCTCGCCCTCTCTTCCTCTCCCAGACCACTCTTATCTTTTTCAGTTGGATTGACAAATAACAATGAATTGATAGTACTCATACTGATCAGGAGACAGGGGACTTTTTTGTCTTTATCTCCTGCCTTTTTTTTCTCCCAATTGGGTGAAGAGCTGTTGTAGCTTCCTAGGAAGCATGGCAGGTTAAGCAGTTAAATGACTTTATGGCATTGCATATCCTGATGCTGGTGGAAATATCTTCTCAGCTCCTTCAAACGGAGGTCACATATGAGCTGGTGTTGCACATACCTAACCACTGAATTTATCTTATTCCTATACCCTGAATTTTTCTTACCTCTTTCTAATAATTCTGATAGCTCTTTATACTTCTGGCTTTCACTTGTATCTTCCAGGTCTATCACCCCTACCATTTCTTCATATGCTGTGTGAAAACATACCCCCATATGCTTGTTTTAGACCTGCTGATAGACAATTTCATTTGGAATCCCTTCTCTCATGCACCATGGAACAATCATTCCTGACCTGTGCTCCCCACAACATTCATGGCTGTATTTACCTCTGACTTGCACCCTTTCAATCCACATTTTTCCAGATGGAAGAGCATTAATCTAGATATCCTACTTGCCCAGTGTCTGCCCATACCTTTATTCATACGCTGTTCCAACGATGGTGGCCCTATTCTCCTTTGGGCATGAACCTCCCACTACCACCCAACAGACCTGCTCAGCTCCACCTTCCATGAGGTCTTCTGGGCTTAAACTTGGTCCCTCCACTGCCCACACAAAGAGCCCAGAGGAGTGACTCCAAGTCTTCTTCCTCTGCCTCCAGGATCCTCATAGCCCTATACAAGAGGTCTAACTCTGCTCTGCAGTGAATATTTATTTATGGTCATCACATCATCCTAGGGGAAAAAGGACAGACGTTCTTCTACAGTAGAACACTGCACACACAGTTTCAGTTTATGAATTGGGATAGATTTTCTGGAACAGTAACTAACACACGCAAAACTTCTAATTCAATTTCCTGATTTATAAAAGTATTTGGGAATGATGTGGAAGAGATTGTGAATCAAAACAACTTCGTAGATTGTATTATACCAACCAGTGAAGGGCCTGGTTGGGGAAAGACATGAATTATTCATGGCATAGATGAAGAGAAGTGAGGAGCTAGTGAAACCAAGATAAAAACAGAACATTTTCTTTATAAAAGGTGTTTGATCTGGGTAGGAGTTAAACACTGAACAGGTGAACTGAATAAATGCAGAGAGATAACTGTATTCCAAGTAATTTGTCCCCTATATCTAGCTCTCATAAGGCTTTTCTCTTTCTTAATTTCTTTTTGCCTCTCATCTGTTTCAAATGCACACTTCAGACTCAGAAATACGCCTGAAAGTTTGTGTCATAGGTGAGGTTTTAGCTCTTTGATCTCAGTGGAAGAAAACCTCTTATTGGCTTTTAATGGGAGCCTGAATTCATACAGAGAGACATAAGGTCAGTCATTTCTCAGGGGTGTTCGCTTTTGTCTCCCTCTTGCTTCTCTACCCTTTCCTCTAATAGCTTCTAAAGGAGAGAGGAAGGTCTGCTCTGAGTAGCAATCTGTCCTGCTTGTCTGTCATCGTATTCCGTGGTCAGAAATCGATTTTTTCAAGCAGAAGCTATTAGAGCAATAGCAGTTCTTATCATTTACTCTTCTTGAGATGCTGCTGAGTCCACTGGAACATGTCTAGTTCCATTTTTATTATTGATCTGCCTTACTGTTACGGGGAAACACCTGAGACTTTCAGACACCTATAGCTTGCACTAAACTGGATGTTGTAAGTGGTTAGATCTGGGAGAAACTTATGGGGTAAGTCATGACAAGATATTTTCCAAACTTGCTTGATCTGCCTCAGCCATGATCTCACAAGATCATTCGTTCAGTACAATTTCTGCTTAGCGTTTCATACTATTTCGTATTTTCAGTATTTCATAATTACGTGCCATAGGACAACCTGTGGCATGGTGTCAGCATGTCACACGACAGACAAAGCCTTCAGTTTCTTCAGTTATTCTTTTTCACACCACTTGGCCTGTAGTTATTCCTGCCGCATCTCCAGTGCCCTGAAGCTTACTGCACCCTGGATTTTGGGAAATGCTAATTTTCCCTTCTCTTCCTTCCCCCTTCCTGCACATTACATTTCTAAGTGTGAAGATCTCGATCCTTAATAAATACCTCCCTTCTTAATTCCTCCCTTCTTAACAACACATGTTCCCCTTAATTAAGCACCTTTTGTAAACTCTGTTTTCTCACACTGAAAGAAGGGCTGTCAAACTCTAGGACAAATTTCTCAATAGAGCTTTTGATATTGCAACCACAGTATACTAAAAAATATTTAAAAGAAAAAGATGCACATTCCTGGGCAGGTGGAGGTAGAGCAACTCCACAAGCCATGGGCGGGCAGTGGGCTTTCAACCTACGGACCTTAACGCAGTGTGTATTGCTCTCACTGGACATACATGACTTGGGATGCCCCACTGTGCGGTGGGGAGGTTCAGCTACTGCTTACAAAACATCTCAGCGCCAATCCTTCAGAGCAGCAGGGCAAACGCGACACCTCAGCTGCAATCAAATCTCAAAGGTCTAAAGCAAAGCCAAGCTGTAAATAAGCCATATATCCATAAAGCCACCAATTTCTTCAGTTAATTATATCCCTGCATGTTGCCGGAGCCAGCTAACAGGAAGGGCGCACTCTTAAATGCTGACGTAAAATCAACACTGATCTGTGGAAATGGGATGAACTATCACTGGTTTTGGCTTTGGACCTTGTGCTGTCCAAGACAAACGAGGAAAAATGAATATCAAATAGGGCTGGAGGCTGCCTTGATGGGCACAGGGACCAGGACCGTTGGCTGACCTCTCCCCTCTTCTCTGACTTCAGAGTGGGCTGTTGCAAATAGTTGGCACAATTCCATGTAAATGAGAAGGTTTCCTGGAAATTCTCCCTTTGTGAAAAAAAGGCACATTTGCACTGAGCATCTGAGCAGGTCAAAGGCCCTTAGTGAACAAACTGCTACAGCAGATGGGCTCAACTACTTGTTTCCTTTTAAATGAGCATTGTAGTAAATAAATAGCAGGTCTGGTTCATTTGGGGGTTCTTGATGGTAGTGATAATGTCTTCTGCTTATCTGCTGCCATCTGCTTATCTCTTTCCTCATTTTCATTCTGTTTTTGTTCCAGTTTTGAAAGCAACATAGAAAAAAGGAGAAAAGAAATTGAGGAAAATCATGTTGGCTCAAGAGAGAGAGATTAAGACTGTTTTCAAGTTAATGAAAGAGAATAATTTTTGGAGGGTGCAAAATGAAGTGATTCTGCATTTTTGTTTGTTTTTGTCTACTCGTTATTGCTCTCTCTTGCAAAAGGTTGGGATTTATCTCACCTAACTTTTGACATGGAAATGTAGCAAGTCCACTCTGAAGTAGACTATCAGGTTCTCTGTAGAGGCCATAGCAAACATCCAAAGGTCATCTCATCCCTTTCTAAGAAATGTCATGGGATAACCCATGTCCTGAAAACGCTGGAGGCAGAAATTAGACAAGGAGTTTAGATTAGATGCTTAATGTTAGGTACCCACAGTTCAGTGGAAGGAGTGTCATCCATATGTTTAATTAATCAAAAAGATAGGCGGCAGAATACCAGCTCCCTGGAGTCCCTATCCATGTCCTACTCACAAATTTCACTTGATTGTCCCAGGACATGGCTATACTCTGCTCCAAGACTCACTCTGAGCCAACAGGGACTAAAGGGTGTTTGGATGTTTCCCTACAGAACACGTGAGGACCCTGCAAGCTTGCAGGTGGCATCAGTGGAGCTACCTGCAGTAGTCTATTTAACCACTTGCTTCAATGAGGGGCTCGTTCTCATGTTATTTCATGGGGAGCTCTTCCCTTTGCTCTGTGCAGTTGTGCAGAGTTTTGTGTGTGTGCCAGAACTGGAAGGGGTGGGGAGCAGTGATAGTGGGGTATTGCTTCAATCTGAAACATTAAGATCTGGATATTAACAGCAAATGACATACACCCAATGAACTTGACTCAATTGCCTCTGTCCTAATGAAGTTAACGCTACAAAGGATTAGTCAATGTAGTTCAAAGTGAAGGTATGGAGAGAGGGTGGCATTTCTCTATTGACTCTCTATTGATGAATCAGGAAAAAAAAAGAGATGATGGAATTAGACCTCTGCTGCCCATCGTACCGAATTTGCTGAAAGGCCATCAGTCAGAGGCCGGGAATGATACCAACCATGGTATCACTTTTGGTTTATAAGTTTGGTTTATAAGCAATCACAATAACTGAGTTGCGCATAGGATCAAATGGTAGTTAAAATAACTCTGGGCACAGTATAAAAAAAGAGAATGAAACAAAGACAACAAAAAAGCTCTTGATTTATATTTACTGAATTGAAATGTACCACAGGGAAAAAGATATCTTTTAAATTCAAATGAAAAAGCTATGACAGAAGTGTACGAGTGTACAAGTTCAAAATTATGAGGATGTAAACCAAATAAATAAGTAAAAATCAACTTTCTCATGTGGCTTAGACCTCTTAGATCCCAATTGCCAGGTAGAAGAAAAGCTTGCTGTTTTCATGAATCAATGCTGATATATATTCATGTCATTTCAAAATTCCTATTTAAGAGAAAAGATTGCAAACTTAAACACTTGGTGTTCTCTGCACAAACATGTACCTTAGAAGTGACACACAATACAACCACCAACTTTTGTAGCTGTTGTTACCCACGAGAGTCTGGTTACATGACTCTCATCCCACCCTAGTTCTTCTCTGAAGAACTGCGTGACACTTTCTGAATGAGCATGAGGGAAACCAGCCCAACAAACTGTGAGTGCACCTAAAAGCTCTCAACAATAAGCACAGACCTCTTTATGCTTGTTCTAAGACTCCAGGTAGCCAGTAAAAGCACCACTTCCATGGAGATCCAAAGCCAGATACGACTTGGAGGATTTGCTTCTCAGCATGGAGGATTTGGGACTGCTACACAGGACAAAGAGCAGGAGCTTGAAGCCAGGAAATGTCCTGAGCCAGATGGACAGCATTTTGAGCATTGACATTCAAAGGAGGGGAGATAATTTTGCTGAGACAATTCACCTGAGACCAATACTTACAGTCCTGGCTTGCCTTTATAGCTCATAACACAGAAATCATATCTGACTAGTCAGTGAACAGGTGCAGAACTGAGTCCCTCCCCCTCAGTGAGTGACGTGGTCTGGTCTCTTTCCCTCTCTGCATCTTTGCCTCACTGCACATGAAATGCTGTGGGTACATCAGAAGAACTCGCCAAAGCAGCCCTGGAGATATCCTGGACCTTTAACATCATCTAATCACTTTAAAAGCTCACCAAAACTATGTCCAAAGTTAATCTTTACTTCCCACATAACCCCCCACCAGAACCTTCCTCAGGTTTCTACTGTGATTCTATTCATGACAGTTTGCATATTCTGCTTTTGTTGGATTTTGGCTTAAACTGCTCTTTCTCTTCCTTGATTTTACTCTTGCAACGGGGACTCTCACCTTTTATTTTCATAAACGAAGCCAGTGTCACTAAGTCACACTTTTCCAGACTCTTCTAGTATGATGGGCTTTTTATTTACCAGAATATTTACCTTCCACAACTTCAGTTTATCTTTGTCATTTATGTGCAACACGGGGAGACTAAAAAGCAGTGGCAGCATTTTTGTAAACTACTGTGGGATGACGAAAATCATCTCCTACCCTCTTAGTACTCTGGAGGAACAAGAATAGCCTTGAAGAAGTCACCCTACTCCAGTGGCTCACAGTTTCTCTCAGGAGCCTTCCAAGTACTAACCCTGGCCCAAGGATTGAGGAATGATGATGTCCGTTATTCAAGAGGACATGTGGAAATTTAATAAGTGCTTCAGGTGGTCAATCAAAGTGGTATTTTCATAATGTGTGGTCTATGATATATTGGGCAAATTTCCATTATCAGTTTCCCGACTGCTTCCTTGAATTATCTCTTTTTCTTTATTTGTGCATGAATATCACAATAGTTCTCTGAGAACGTCTGTTGTCTTCTTGTGATATGGTTTTAGAATTTCAGTGTGCTGGAGCAGGTTATATCTAAATGCGATAGGAGGGTGGCAGGGCATGAACCAGTGCTGGCTGGCAATGCCAACGAGGGTCTCTGATGGCTTCCTACCCACATAAAAATGCACTGGTGACAACATCATTCCAGATGACACTGTCACTGTTTAGCTACACCTCTGAGATTATGCACTCTCCACTACTCTGGCAAAAGTATAAATTCGTGGTGCAGGATCCATCAACGCCGACAAGTTCTATTTCCCAGTATCACGCATGCTCAGTGCTTGGCAGTGTATTTCTAACACCAGGGAAGAGCTGGTGTTTGGTGCAAAAATGACAAAAATGAAGAAAACAAGTAAGGGGATGAAGACATTATGCATTGGAGAATGGGAGGAAATCAGGAACTCAGGGAGCAGGAGAGGGCAGATACGGCTGAAGCTGCAGTGACGTCTGATAACAGTGCTGGGATTATTTCAAAGCACTTGACCAACATTGAAGGATTTTGAGTTGAACTATGCAAATGCCTGTATGTGATGGTGCTCAGCTTCACACAGGGGAGCTGCCATGCCTGGGTGACTCCAGAAGTAGCAATATCTGCCTGCAGAGAGGCAGGATCCACACAGCTCTGTTCTAGACGGCTTGAAGATAGGAATATACCAGAATTAATGATCAGTCCTTGCAAACAGTAGGCCCACTAAGGACAAGGAAGGGAAGTAGAGCAGGAAAAAGAAGTTAAATGTATTCATGAGGAAGGGGAAAGGAGAGCAGAAAAAAATTTAGAGCACCAGAGGAAGAAAGGAGGTTGGCAATCCTGAAACCCAGAAGGATCTCACGCTAGTTGAGTGGGATTCCAGAACTTGGGTTTTCCCATCCCCGCCCCCTTAAATCAATTAATCTCATAGTTGACGCTTAAAAACTGTCAGTGCTAATTTTTACTGTTTAACTTGTGCACGATGGACAATTTGCTTTTGGAGAAACTGTGGGTAACAAATCCCTATTATAAATGTCATCTTCTATTTATTGAAAGAAAACAGGAATGTTCTGGTCAAGGGATAGCAAGTAATGCTTTAATAACGAAAGGTGCCAGAAATATTTTCATCCATCTCCTTCATAAGGTACTGACGAATGCCATAAAATAATGAAAATCATCTGAATTTGTGAATGACATGAAAATTTAATGTCAAATGACGTCAGAACTATGCTAGGCATTTAAGGTTTCCAAATGCCACGAGATATTTTATCCTTTATTTACCATGAGATAGGATATTAGTCATTTGAAGAGCATAGTCCCCATTAGGCAGGAAAATCACATTAACTCTTTGTTTCCCAGTATTTCACCCTTTTCCTGCTATAAACATAAAAAAGATTTTCTCTTGCTTGCAACTTTGGTATAAGCTTTCATGTTCTTGCAAAAGGATCAAAGAGTAAGACATAAACATTAACCAGATGATTGATTTCCTTGAAAGCTATTCGATGATACTCGCTACTACAAAGGAAGAACCGCTTCACAAACTTTAATGGCATTAATTTTGCAACAAATCCTATAAAACAAGAAGCAATCTTACCGTCCCTTTATTTAAGACCATATCTGCTTTCCACATTTGTATATGATTGTACAAAATGCATAGCTCAAAGAAAATCAAAGCCGTTGTTTCTGCTTTGGAAATGGCATCAGATTTCTCTGTTTACAGAAGGAGATGCTAGCACATATGCTCTGCAAAGGTGGGGTTCACCTGTATTTTAAGACATTCACATCTGCCAGAGTCGTTCTACAATCATTTGCTTGTAAATGGGAGAAATATGTGGTTTATCAATTTTGTTCAACTCATCTTGGAGTCGAAGTCTAAAAGTCAGCTGAACTGCACCTCTAAAGGTTCTATTTCTCACCACTGACTGTAAATCAGAGAGAGGTTTACATACGGGAAACTCTAAAATCAGTTGACGTGGATGTCATTCCAGGTTAGAAATCAGTTCCGTAAAGACAGTTGTCTTAGTGCCAGTTGAGGAATCCTCATGGATTTCTTAGAAACCCCAAAGTATCTCAAATGGCACCAGATGCTTGTTTAGGATGCTGAATAGAGACCTTGCCATCTACAGTGTAGGTGTCTACCTGTGAGCTTAGTGTCTGCACTTCTGCTACACTCAACAGACAATTTATCAATACAACAAGTGACATCTAAAGACCTGTTCAGGTTCCTACTATACAGTTGTCTGCTGATTGCACTGTCTAGATTACTGTTGACATTGATGGCATCCCAGACATCTATCTTGTACAGAAACATCTGCATTAGAAACAGCAGAAATTAAGAGTGCTGAATCCTCTTTCTCCAGCCAAGCAAGTCACTTGGTGCTCTACCATACGAAATGAGCAGAAATAGATATTTTGATGGTGCTAATCATCTGATCTCTCATCTACGATTAGAGTGACCAATCTATGAAGAGCTGAATCATGTCCTGTCCACCACTGACCAAACCAGCCAGATCTCCAGCAACTGGAAACTCTGGACGAGAGTCAGATGCAGAAAACTACATTTAACCAGAGGAAACTCATCCAAAGCAATGTGAAATCCCCCTGGAAGGCTGCTGACATTGCCAGCTGCAAGGCTAGATGACATTTTCTGGGCTCACTGATCACAGAACAACACAAATGCCAGCAGCCACGCTACAACACGGGTATGCAGGGAAGGGTCACGGGCTGGCTTATGTTTGAGGCTCTTTCTTGGCTTGGCACGTTGGGATAAGTGTGCAGAGAACCCAAGTGATGCCCTGACTGCTCTCGGTGGAGTCTGGACTTTTTCCAGAATAGGAAACATTCACTTGCCTAAGCATAGGTTTTTTGAGATACTGTGAAGTACCTGAGACATCGCATGACACGTGAACTATGGGAGAACTGCACCTTTCTGCAGGGAAACCTGGAGACCACCTGAGATGTCCTAGGACATCTAAGAGAGCAGTACATGCCCCTGAGTGGGCAACTTTATTGAGTCTCACAATTCGATCCTAGCGTGCAATTAAGGCATCCCACTTTCATTAGCTTAAGTTCAACACAGACACAAGAGAGAGAGATATATATGATCATATATATATACACACTATAATATATATATTATATTTCTGTCATTGCTCTGCTTTGGTGGGATGAAGTATTAGAAAATCTTCTTAGAGAGGTTTGTTTTTTTTTTTATTTCCTGTTTAACTAACTCTGCTGGGTCTCTAAAACCCAGTGAGAAAATGTTGTGCTCAGGAGAGGAGAGGGCACAAAGCGTCAACAGCAGGCAATTATTCCGCATGGCTTGACCAACACGCAGGGGTCCTGTCCTGCAAGACGTGATGTTACAGCAGCTTCTGCCTGCTTTCCCTGGGTGTTGATGCTGCAGTGATGAACTACTGGGAACTTTTGGAAGCGGGGAGGTTACGGCGCTAGGATAGGGCTCTGAGGATTTTCGATTTCCCTTCTGGGTCCACAAGGACTTTTGGTGGGGCCTTGGGCAAGTCATGGAATCAGCGTGTGCTGGTTAATCAGTGTAGTGTCCTGGTCTGTTAAACAGGGATGATATTGTATCCTTACTCCCATTCATAATCTATCATATGTGTTCGGACTGCAAGGCTGTAAAAGTGGAGACTTATCAGCTTGGTTCATAATCTGCAGTGCAAAAGAGCTTAATACTCTGTGGAGGTCTGCAGGGCTACTGTAATAAAAATAGTAAATAATGACTATGAACTACCAGAAGACAAAGAGTCCTGTCGCTGCATGGCCCTTGAGACCTGAGTTTTAAATTAAAGCTTCCCAGAACATGCCGAACAGTGAGTTAAGCTACTTTCTCCATTCAACTACCCAGGCCATTATTTGTCAGGTTAATTTCTTGGCCCGTGGCCAAATTTGTCATTTCAGCAGAAAAATACTTTACTGCATACAGTTGCAGCTTGTTTATTTTATGTCAGAGACTTAATTAATTACAGTGCTAAACTGTTCATTTTGTACAACAAACATACTATTAAACAGGTTGATTCAATTTTTCACTGCATAACATCCATATTATTGGATCGCACCAGGAGTCATTTTTGCATCCCTGTGATCCAAAGTAGCACGTGGCGCTGCAAGAAGGATAGGGAGGATGCTCTAATGGTTTGGACATTCGCGTATGGCTTGGAAACCTCCTTCACTTTGTGCAAAGGTCTTGCTTCTCCCTCTGATTATACCGAGAAGCTTCCCTGGTGATGTGATGTGACGTGAAACCCCACAGGCAGCGAAGCCACAAAACCATTTCACTGAGATGAAGGGTCTGGTTTTGCTTACCAAGAAAAGTGGTGAGGAATCTGAAGTACTTCGGGCATGGCCGTACCACAACTTCTCCCACCTCCGCTTCAGGCCAGCACGTGATGTTGTCCCATTGCCTTCTGCAACCTGGGGAAAAGAGAAAAGCAGATGGTAGAACAAGCACGAGTGGTATCTGCTGGAGGGAGCAGAGGAACCGGGGGCAGAGCAGAGCAGCTGTGCAAAGGCGTGTGGAGCCTACCACCTCGGTGCAGGCACCTTTTGGAATGAAAGGCATAGAAATATTTTCTTTAAACATGTAGTTTTCAGCTTCCCCGGTCCTGAAATTCAGCACTGGCGATGCCTGTAATTTTCCAGAAATCAGCACAGAAAGAACAGCAGATCCGTGCAAGAACCACGCAAATCAGAGTTAATAGAGAACAGTGCCCTTTTTGAGATGAAAAAGGTAGAAATGCCTAATTAAATATCTCTCTTCCTTGCCCTTATCTCTCCCTGTTGCATTAGAACACCTCGTGTGAACATGTGAGACATGTTCCCCTCCTTTCTCTGCTTCCCTCAAACTTCTGTCACCAGTTTTTTCTTCCCCTTGAAATGAGATGATTGTGCCGGGGATGTGCTCAGCAGGAAGGGGACACTGATGACAATCAAGAGATCAGAAGCCAAATCCCTTCTCAAGAAGCAGTTTTTCGCCTTAAAAAGGGAGAAGGCACAAAACACTCCTGGAGGCTGAGGAGGGACAGTGCTGTCTCCAAGAGATGCTCTCTATGGAAAGGTTGGTGCAAGGCGGTACGCTCCCAGCTAGCCAAGCTAGGAATGAAGGTGTAACTAATGGAGCTAACTTCAGGGAGAAAACTTAGGATTTTGATAAAATTAAGCAGTTCTGAAGATGTTTCGAATAGAATAAAAACTTTCTGAGTGAAAAAAATCATCAGGCATGTCCTTCCTGCAGAGTTATAATATGATTTTGTCCTTTTATTTCTGCTTTCCCCAAAAGGTATCACATACATGCTGCACTGTTGAATAATGTAACATTAGCACTGACGCCAAAAGGAGTTGGCAGACCTGAATTAAAAAAAAAAAAAAAAATCAGATGTGTTTTTGCCTTGACATGTGACGTATATTACAGTTCTTACTGGAATTTAGAAATTTTTTTTTTGTTTTGTTTTGTTTTTTTTTTCCCCTTTAAATTTCCAACAGACAGGCACTTCAATCGCTGCCTGGATTAGATAGATGGGTTGTCAACAGACCTCACTTTTTTATAGCACCTCTGCTCTCGGTTATTTGTCATGCCCCATTAGATTGCGACACTTCCCCAAATGTGACTAACATGTTGCTGTTAAGGTCAACAGCCTAATGGGAGAAACTAGAATATGAAGAAGAAAGCTTTGAGAAAACACTCTTTACACGCAAGCAAAGCGAACTATGAAAACCACTGTCAAGCTGCATTGCTCAGTAATTATATGCCGGTCTGAAATTCCTCCTTTAAATCATCTTTTACTACTTGAGCTAAGAAAAAGTCTGGTGTCCTCATCAGTCTGTTCAGACTGAGGCAGCACGCTGTCTCAGATCAATAAAGAGAGCACACAAAAATGCTTTGAAGAGGAAAAAAAAAAAAACCCTCAGCTCTCTTTCAAAGTTATTTTAGAGGTTTTTCCTTCCTTCTTTCATGAGCAAACAGAACTTCTCAAATGAAGTCCTGAGGTGAGTTTATCAGAGCCTGAAAAACTGAATAACTGATGGTATCTTCTCTGTGCACGCTTTTCTGTAGTGTTCATTAAAATTCAGTTTTCAGGTTTCTAATACCAGGTACAAAGCTCATTTTCCACAGCGTCATACTTATCTGCCGCCAAACAGCCAGAAGCTCCAAAAGTATAAGATATTAGATATTCTGCCCATGGAAAATAGATGCTTTCATGACAGAATCTTTCATGTTTTACAATCTTTACTTCCATCAACCTCAATAAATTATAGTGCGCCCATTACCTGAGGACAGGTTGTAATGCAAAATGAAATACCAGGTGATAGTATCAGATGGCTTTTTAAATGTCCTGAATTACACACTTCTAGAATTTTTGTGATCTGTATCTTTTCCTGTGTGAGAATTTTTCACCACCACCTGTGATGCATGAAAAAAGCTATTAAGGGTTCACCTTTGTAAAAAAAGCTCTTTCTGATTAAAATAAAGTGAAGATACACAAGACTGGCCTTGATAAATACACAAAGTGGTTCTTTAAAATTATTGCCTCTGTGAAGACCTCTCATATCTGCCTATGAGCTCTTCCAACACCATCCTTCCTTACTGCTCCCCCTAGACGTGCTCACACTATTTGTGCAGCTGCCTGCAATGGTCCAGGTTTTAAAGGTGTGATTCATATCCCTAAATTTATGCATCTAAAAGTCAGACATGTAAACCTGAAGGTGCCAATGGAAACCAGAGCCCCGGCTGGCACTTCATGTCACTGTAGGATGGTTATCTAACATTCAGCAAATGAATCATTCTTTGGAGGTGTTGACTTCTCTCCAATGACTAGAAGAGGGCCTGCATGAGTAACTCGAGTTTAATGAACTGGAACAATGCAAAGATTGATACCTGGTTTGCATTTGCAGTCCAACACTTGCCACTCGCCCTGGCATCAGCCCATTGCAAAATCCGGCAAAAATTTGTGCCTGGCCATCCAAACCAGGACACAGATAACCTTTACCAAATAGCCTTCCAGAAAATGGTTTTCTTTCTCCAAAACTGATAGACCTTACTCTGGCAAACTGCTGGGATCAGGGGCTTGGCCAACAATATTCAGTCATAGAACCATAGAATCGTTTAGATTGGAAGAGACCTTTCAGATCATCAAGTCCGACCATTAACCTAACAATGCCAAGTCCACCACTAAACCATGACTCTCAGCACCACGTCTACCCATCTTTTGAATACCTCCAGGGATGGTGATTCCACCACTTCCCTGGGCAGCCTGTTCCAATGCTTGACAACCCTTTTGGTGAAGAGTTTTTTCCTAATATCCAGTCTAAACCTCCCCTGGTGGAACCTGAGGATGTTTCCTCTTGTCCTATCACTTGTTACTTGGGAGAAGAGACCGACCCCCACCTGGCTACACCCTCCTTTCAGGTAGTTGTAGAGAGTGAGAAGGTCTCTCCCCAGCCTCCTTTTCTCCAGGCTGAACAACCCCAGTTCCCTCAGCTGCTCCTCGTAAGACTTGTGCTCCAGACCCCTCACCAGCTTCATTGCCTTTCTCTGGTCACGCTCCAGCACCTGAATGTCTTTCTTGTAGTGAGGGGCCCAAAACTGAACACAGTACTCGAGATGCAGCCTCAAGTCATGTCACCGTGACAGACCAATACCTGAAAAAACTATTTGAGGGCAGAAACAGCTGCAATGTGCCTTGGAAAGGGGAAATCTAAATCCCTGTCTTCCCTGTGGCATGACTTGGCCTTCATGGATGTAATAAAAATGACAAATTGTTTTGCCTGATCAGATCATGTTTGGTGATTGCTAAGTGCTTCTCCATTAGTTAATTATAAATGTTGTCTTCTCCCTTGCACTCAGTATCTGCAGGAAGGATGCAAAGGTATTTATTAAGCCCTATCCAAGGCAGCAGGTAGAGATAAGCCATGAATACACCTACTGTTCCATTCCATTTCAATCTAAAGAATTCCTCTGCTCATTTGCTTGTTACCGAAAGCCAAGGAATACACACTGCCAAGGGCTGTGCTTTGCTTTGGAAAGGATCATAAGTGAGCCTGGAGAAGCAGCGTAAAAACAAGCGTGTGGCTTTTTCAAGACAGTAGAATTTACCACGTCCCTGGGTAATCAGCTATACGTTTTAAACTCTTGTCATTATAAATATATGTATAAAAGAGAGCCATTTCCTTTTCAATTATTTTAACTGTGACTTCTAGACACTCAGCTTTGTCCTGCTGTTGCCTGGTAGATCATGAAGTGCCCTCTGGAGGCAAACATCTTCTGGAGGGCTGCAGGGAGAAATCCTTCACAATTCTAATGAAGCTGCCTTTTAACCTTGCTTCAGATAGGCAGATCAAACTGCTCATCGCTGCACTGTAAGGCACACAATTAATGTAATTACTCGCAGCCATCTCTCTCCCTCTTGAAGCAGCATCCAGAAGTCTTGCTCAAGGAGGTTCATCAATGAACGAGCTGGAGGCTGTTGGCCACATGCCGGAGCTCAGATCTTTACATCCAACAGATCAGCTTCCCTTTTTGCAAGCCAAATGCCCCAAGTGCAAGCCAAAGGTTGCACCAGCCTTAGCTGGGCTTTGCAGAGCCCCCCTTTAAGAGGCTCTGACTCAGAAGAAGTGGCCGAATACCACTGACAGTCCTGGCTGCAGTGGGTTAAGAAACCCCATCACAGCTGTAGAAGGTGATAACCTTTTCCACTGTCTACCCTAAATGTGAATCAAAGCTCAAGCCCTCATTTCCTCTCACTTTAAAAGGTTAATAAATAGAAAACAGGTCAATCATGACAAAGCACAGGTATACAGTGGTCTGGAGAACCGGCAGACTAGAGCACAAAAAACATTTATTTGAGTAATATCTACACTTACAGTAAATATATGGTCAAAGCTTATCTAGGAAGCAGCAGAGAATAACTTTCCTTCATGAATAAACATGACTTCCAGAGCACTGGCACGGCTCTGAGATGTACATAGGTTTGTCTGAGGAGAGAAATGAATGGCAGTAGGCTGGTGCCAGGCACTCTCTTAACCCAGGTGAACTCCCAATTCAGAAAAAAGCCCTTTCAGCACATCTCTCATTCGCACCAATTCTCCCTAATGAATGGGGTCACCCCTGGTCTCTTCTGAAGGACGTTCACATACAAGACTTTTGTTCTTTTAATCCATGTTCAGATGCAAACATACCCATTGGATGCCTGGTGTATCTTGGGTTCTCTGCATACCTCTCACTACCCACAGGTAGGTAACAACAAGGCAAAGGCTGATTAAGCTTGATTAAGCCAGGCTGATGTACCACTGGGTACCATCACAGGCTGGTGTGCTTGCAATGGAAACTCATTTTCACTCCAATTTGATATCAGCAGGCAGTTTCCAGTCTCTCTGGAGTCAGGACTGTAAATAGCTATTGGGTGACTTATTCTCCCACCGACAAGCTCATGCAGAAGTGCAGCCCAGGTGCTCAACCGTGGGTTGCAGTTTGGTCTCATTACAACCAATTATCACTGTGTCAACCTTCTTGTCCCAGTCAAGAACTCAGCTTTTGTTTGACTAAAGAAAACAAACGCTAAAAGATGGTCCCTGCAACAATCTACTGACTTGGTTCCAGACGGACAACTTGAATCCAGTTGCAATAGAGGCTAGGAAAATCCATCGTGAGCCTTGGGTTACTACCACTGCCCCGAACTCCAATGAGCAGAGACTTCCTGAATCACAGATTATCTTCTATTTAAATCTTCAAAGCTGTATGTAATAACAAAAAATACCTTAGATATAGATTCTTTTTCTTCCATAAATCTTTTAAACTAAATGCAATTTGATTTTGCTTCTGAACCCATGGAAATTTTTAAAATTCACAACCTCCTGGGCCAAGGAGCTGCACAGTTTAAGTGTCCACTGAAAGAGAAAATACATCCTTTTCTGAATTCACTTTGAACCTGCTCATTGCTGGTTTCATTAGGAATTGCCTAGTTCTTTTACAAAGACAGAAATATTCATAACCTTATGACAATATCCCTTTCCCTGGGGAGAAAAAACATGAAGTCCTCTTTCATATCGCTCCTCAGGCATCCCTTTTTCAAGCTGAAGTGTCCTAGCCTATTTAGTTGCTTCTAGCATGGAAGCAGTTCCCGATCATTTCTCCCTTGTGTCTTTTGTGTTTTTAACTCTACCCCATCCTTCCCTGCCCTGGACTTACCGAATAGGGTTTTACCTTATTTTTCTGTGACAGATTGGGTTTGACTGGGGCTAGCTTGCCTCCAAGGTTTCACTAAATGAATCCTCCCCCACTTCCCTGTAAAATTCAACCCTTTCCTTCTGTATTCACTGCTGTGCCCTCCTCCGCCCCAGCCCCACTCAAGCATCCTGCGGGCATCTCTCCTCCTGCAGCTCCATCTCATCGCCTTTTTATTTTTATCATTGCTGACAGTCTGCTCCAAAGCAAACCCATCCCTTCAGAGCTCCCCTTTCAACTTTCCATGGCTTTGCATTTCATTTGGATATTTTTTGCCTGCTGTGCTGCCTGCTAACACTCCAGCACTGTGGGCAGGATGTGACAGAGAAACCACTTAACTGAAGGAAAACCACAACCCTGCCAGGGCATGCAAAACCCTGACACTGTCGTATTTCCTTCCCACCACTGCCGTGCTCTTCGTGGCGCACTGATGCTCCTTTATTCTTCCCTCAGTGAGGGATTTGCAGTCCCAATTCAGCAGAAAATGGACTCGGGCAATCACAGAAAGCAAAAAGGATTCCCAGATTGAAGGTTACTGAAAAGAGTTTACCTTGGGCTTTGCCTCAATATCTGTTGCAAGACAGAGATATTGATTTCATTTTTCCTACTCTGTGTACAAGCTGGAGAGTAACAAGAACTCCGTTACTTGCTATAAAAACTGGTTTGCACTTCTGCGGTGGCTTCCAGCAGAAGCTGTCCAAGCACTCAACAGGAAATGTTAAAATATATCTTTATTCCTAAATGTTTGCAGAAATTTGACTCAAAGACATATGAAGGAAACCTCACCTTAAGCCCCCAGACTGAGTCATTCTGAACAGCGTGGAAGAAATCACCAGAGACTATTTCTGGAGGATTATTTTTAAGCACGAAAATCCTATGAGTTTTTCTATCGTCAACATCTTACTAGGAAACAAGTCAAAAAAATAAAAAGTTTCTAATATTTCAGCCTTTCTTTAACCAACAAACTACATAAACACAACTTTTTTCATCCCTCTGGATCATTCTTTTTATAAATCAATTTTGTGAGCTGAGCCCTTCTGCCTAATTCCAGAACGTGTATACTGAAACAAAAGATCCAAGATTTAAGGCAAAGATTTACAAAGTGGGTTGCCAAAAACATAATTTATCTCCTCACCAGCATCTAAACAAGAGATAGATCTCTAGAGACATGGAGCATGCGTAAAGGATTATTCCAGTGTTTCTTCATTCCTCACTCAAATTCCCCTGCTCTTCCAGAAGTTGTAGAGAACTGGATTTATAAAGAACCAGACTTCGAATTTAGGTATCTACTCTTCCAATAGGGCTTTTCCTATGTTGGCACCTCCAGACAGCAATTCATAGTCAAGATGACTAGGCTCAACCTCTAGCAATGCTTTTTTGACTGTTGGGGAGGCAAGAGTGACTAGCCTGACAATGTAAGATCTAAAATAGACTCACCCAGGCTGTAGCTCCTCCGTACCTCACTGTCTTGCCTACCAGAAGGAGACAGGGATGCTGCAAGGAGGAAAACATTAGAGATTTTGTGGGTCTTCCTAACAAAACAGGCCAAGCAAGGCCAGGACATGAATGCAGCAGCTCTCGCTGGTGGTTCAAGTGCTGTGAGAGTCAGGAGACTTTTCCTCAACTTTCCTACACTTGGTCCAATCTGCATCAATTCCTTGACTTGCTTAAATGTATATGAGAACTTGAATGGTAGCATCAAGATGAGAGCTCAGGAGGCCTGGCCGCTCTAATGAAGCTTAAATCCTCCCACTGACCAGCTCAGCTTGACTTGCTCATTGAAGGCAAACAGGCAAGTGACAATGTGCTCATGGTTTACCAATCTGGAATAAGCTCTGGAGAGGAGAGGTCTCTCCTATAGCAATTATGGCATGATTAAGAGGAATCTTACCCTGTTGCTACTTTAAAGGATCATCCTGTACCTTCAAGACCAAGTTATGTGCTTTGCAATGGAGGAGATTTTCAGCCAGTACTGTGTTGCTCTTCTTCACGGTAAATATTGGGCTAAGATATGACACCACACTGAAAAAAGGAAGGTCAAAATGGAAGTTTCCTCTACAAACTGTAAGCCACAGGCTGCCTCTCCTGCTACTAGAAAGATACTGTGGTCCTTATGCAAACCTTGAGAGACCTTCACCACGTAAAATCTTCAGGACCTGGCTCTTGCTTATTAAATGAGAAAAAGTTTGTGCAGAAATGTGTTTCTCGCCCATAAATATAGAGGGGCATCTGCAGAAGCAGGAAAGGTTGTGTGGAAGCCCTGTACCTTAGGGAAAAGAGGGACCAGAAAGCTTTGGTTTCACGTGGAGTCATATTCAATGGTTAGAAGGTAAGAAAAAAGAAAAGCTAAATTTGTGAGACACTGATAATTTAAAAGCTTTCCATAATAGAAACCCTACCCAGGCCTCGTGGATGTAAAGCGTGGTACCTCTGACCTCAGCTTCTCATGTTCTCCACAGTTTTGCTTTCCTATGTTAAAAGGTTTGGATATCAAGAAATAAAGGCACCTAGATTATAGAAAGCCCAACGCATGGTAAAATCAGTGGAAAAATCTCCAGCAGCTGCAGCAGGTTTTGGATCTTGGCCATATATTACAACAGGAGTTCAACATAATTTACGGCATATGCAACATTTTACAACGTACTTATCCTATGTAAAAAGGGTGGATACCATCATGAAAGTCCTCTCATACAGTCAGCAGGAAAAGAAAAATAAAAAACATGAGGAAGGAGAGATTTCCTAACCAGAAATCTGATGGGATGTGAGGGGGACAAATACGAGCCGTTGTCAGAAACAAAAGCTCTGCATAGATGGATTTCTTCCGAGCAATTATCCAGAGCTTCGAAAATATTTTGAATTTGCTTTCCATCAATCTGTAGCAATGGCGTTTTCCCCTTATTTTTATAACCTTTGCATAACTAAGGCAGTGTGCATTTATATATTATCCCATGCTAAAAAAAAGCAACCAGAAAGTCTAACGGCATTTAAAAAAGTTACATATTCTCCCAATGAAAATGCCTTTTTCAGTTCAAGACTTATGTCCACTAAATGGCTGTTAATCCTGACAAGCCACAAAACAGCTGTTCCCAAGTCAAATAAACACTGCTGTTTGATAGAAATCTTGCAGCTAGGACATGTCAGCGGCAGGCAAAACAAAAGCAACCTCCACCCCTAGAGCGTATTAGGGCAGAAAACAGATGTTGTAACATCTTATCTCATGATTGTGTCTGTAGAAAGGTGAGGTCAAGGCAAAAATCAGCTCCTTAGCTCTACAAGGAAGAACGATGAGGTGCTGTGTAGATCTGTGTTTGAATTTCATGCTGTCGCTGGTAGAAGCCTGGACTTTGGGTGGTAGGGTGGGCTCAGACAGTGACAAACGACTGAGGAGGTACCCACTATTCAACTGGGAATGAGCAGTCCTGACCGGAGAGGTGCACCCTCCTTGAGCAGCGGGTTACCAAGCAAGGACAGACAGTCAGATAACAGCTTTGTAGGTGAAACACCTTTGGGTACTATTTCCACAGAAAGAGACTCATGGCCTGGAAGAATGGCCATCAGCTTCAGAGCGGATTGGAGCAACCAACGCAAAAGTCTGGGGGCTGCTCACATCTAAGGGTTGAAGCTGGGTTTACCACCACGGCAACACATGCTTCCTTCTCATGTTCCACATGCCAGCTTTCCTAGTGTGGTCAAGGGAACGTTATCCTCTGAAAAACACAGGGCAAATTTCTTTCTTTTGAATTTCCAGAGAGGTGACTCCACCTCTGTAAGAGCTGCAGCATGAGGTGTTGGTGGCTGGGAAGAGTCCCAGAGCAGATGAGGAAAGTGTTAACGAAGGAAGACCATTTGGACATACCATGCAGTGGACTGCCCCAACTGAGTATCATGGCCACTGTCCAATAACTGGAAGAAAAACTTCTGTTAAATAAAAGGCACCTCGACTCTGGTACTGATCCTCTAAGAGAGATAAACAAGAGTCTGGAGTTTAAGGTCTTGATGTCACATGGCTGAATTTTCTGCCGTTGTAGGAGAGGCCACATTGTGCAGGAATGAAGAGGACTGATGTCGTACCTGGAAGCTGCCTGATGCTGTTGGTCACAGCAAGACTGAAACCAACACAGCCTTTTTATTACCTAGACCAGAGTAATAAAGTACAGTAAAACTAAAGAAAGACAACACAGAAAGAAGTCCTTCAGGTCCCTTTGCCTTTAAAGAGAACATTAAGATCAAATGTAGGTATCTATTTCTGATTGAACTAAATTGTTCTCCAGGGTTCATTGAATATGTTGACTAGATCCTCAGGGCTTGATTTAGCTGACCAGCAGTAGTCATTTAATGCCATTCATGATGTCCCAAGATACGCAAGATTTTTGGAGGGGCTGGTGGATATCCTACAAGACTTATGACAGCCCTACACAATTCTGAAGTGACAAACGGAGGTCACACTGGTTATCCAAGAGCACCTGTTAAGAACTTTGACATACGGCTTAAGGGCTCACAAGAGTCAGCCCCTGTCTGACTATTTTTCTTGACTTTTTTCTTTGACTGTTCTGAACCACGGGGACAAACCTGCCTGCTTCCCCTTCAAGCAAAGCCCCCCTGCAGACCTTCTCAGCCTGGGGACGGGTCTCTCCTCTAGCTGCACCAGTGCCACCTAACATTATTACCCAGAGTCCCCCTGGGTACTGCCAAGATGTATACTTCTCCTGGAAGCTACCACCCTTCAAATCTGCCAGCTGAGTGGCCCACCTGAATGCTCCCTCCGCTACTGAGTTCAAAACAGTGGCGTTTTGCTAACAAAACCATCCATCCTCGTGTATGTGAAGATGTAAGGAGCATTCATGTGAGCACTTAGGCAGGTCTCAGGGACGTACCACCAACCTGACGCAGCCGGAAAACGCATCCTTTCTCCAGCCTAGGGTAAGTGGTCCATCCACCCGCTTCTCCACCCTGCTGTGTGCACGTCCTCGAAAGCTTCAGCTGCCATCGGCCACGTAGTCCCTGCTCTAATGATGGAGCACCTGGAGAGCTTCTGATAACATGCAAATCCGGCTGACACATCATCTATCCCAGGAGGTCTTATGCAACTGGAAGGTGAGAATTCACTTGAACTTTTGCAAGCAAGGAACTATTAATTATTTCTTATCTTACTGCACTATAAACAGATGGTGATGAATAAACAGTCTTCTAATTTAAACTTCATTAACGTTTTTCCAGCTTGACTTTTAATTTCCATATGTTCACTGCTTCTTCTCCCATCAAACACGCCTTGACTTCTTCAAGGGAGACTGACAAAGAACTCTAAGCTCCAAATTTGGCTTTTCAAGCCAGCCTCCACTCTAGGCCTGTGGAACAGCAAAAGCAGTTTACAGGGAATAAACAACATGGGCCGTTTCCCACCTGGATTTTTTTGCATGTGACAATACTGGTGATGAGCTTGAGGGACTCAGGTCTATTGCCCACAAGAACTGTGAAGCATTTACGAATTAAGTAGATGCAAACAGGCATTGGGGGGGGAGGGGGGGGGGAATTAGCATTATTTTTTTTTTATGTTTTCCACTTTTCTGACTTTTTGATCAGGTTTCAAATCCTGCTTGCAAGACAGACAGGTCTAGATTGCAAATATAGAGTGCAGTGCTGAAGTACTTTAGATATCAGAAGCCGCTCGACTGTAGCAGCTCCTTGATGGCTACTGGCAATTTTTACTGATGCTTAGAAAATCATCTCAGCTATCTCCACGCTACTGAACTGTGGGGAACAGCTATACTAAATGCTAGTCTGACTCTGTGAGATGCTGACAGACTCCAGCTGTGAAGTTCTGAGCTCGTTTCACTTGCACTTAACTTCTGCCAGAATTTAGGATCCAAATCAAACCAAAATTATTCTGGTTTGGAGGGGAAAAAAAAAAGTCCTCAAAAACCATAAAGTGACAGAAGTTCAACAAAGGGAAATGCAAAGGCCTAAACTTGTGAAGCAATAATGCCGTGCATACATATGTGATGGAGAGTAGCTTTGCAGAGAAAGACCTGGTGGCCCTGGTGTACACCAAGTTGAACAGGAGCCAGTAATGCGTCCTTGCCACAAAGAAGGTGAGTGGTATCCCGGGCTGAATTAGGAGGAGTATTGTCAGTAGGTCGAGGGAAGTGATCCTTACCCTCTTACTCAGTGCTGCTGAGACTCATCTGGGGTGCTGGGTCCAGGTCTGGGCTCCATGGACGTACTGGAGAGAGTCCAGCAAAGGGCTGCAAAGAAGATTAAGGGACTGGAGCATTTCACATATGAGGAAAGGCTGAGAGAGCTGCGACTGTTTGGCCTAGAGAAGAGAAAGCTCAGGTGGAGTCTTATCAATGTGATGGCATTCAGGGGAAAGCAAAAAAAAAAAAAACAACACCAGAGTGGAGTGGCAACGGGCATAACCTGAAAGCCAGGAAATTCAATTTAAACATAAGATTAGGTTGATGGTTGGACTCGATGATCTAAAAGGTCCCTTCCGACATAGACAATTCTATGATTCTATTTTTTTCACCTGTTAACATACTTAAACACTGGAACAGGTTGTCTAGAGAGGTTGTGGAGTCTTTATCCTTGGACATATTTAAAACCCAACTGGCCATGGCCCTGAGCAACCTAATTTTCTTGGCTGTGCTTTAATCAGGGGTTTGGACTAGGTGATATCAGGAGGTCCCTGCCAACCTCAGTGATTTTGTGATACAAAGCCAAGGAACTATGTTGATGCAGAAAACCGCATCCCATCTGCTCAGGTCATCAGGCTCTGGTGTTAGAAGTCTTCTGTGGTTTATAGATCTCCTCTATGTTCTTAAATATTTTCCTTCATACCCAAACTTCCATGCCATTAAAGTTATCTCCAAATCTGGGCCAGGATTCCTGTGCTTAACTGCTGCCTGATAGTCCCACTGCTTTCCACAAAGGTTGTTTACTGTACAATGCCATGCTTCCTGCGTAGTGGCATGGTCTCCAGAGCTGCTCATCGCACCCAAACACGAGTCACTGTACCTTGTTCAACTGCCATCCCTAAATGACTCTTCGGTTTCTGAAAGAATACCTGATTGTAGGGGAAATTGATTAGCAATAATGGGATAAGCAGATAATGAGCTGGGCCAATCAGCCTAGACCTGATTTCTTTTCTTGTCTTTTTAACAAAAAAGAGAAGGTTACTTTTTTTTCTTTTTTTTTCTTTTTTTTTTTTTTTATTTTATTTGAGTGCTTCAGGTTAAGTTGAACTGTTTGTAAACTGCAGCCACGGAGAGGGGACAAAAAATACACAAAAAAAGTAAGTGGAAATCAGCAAGAAGCAATGCAGTGGTGAGACCTGCCTTGCAGCAAACCTTTAGGGGCTCAGACACACTTCACATAGAGAGAGATTTGCCACCATCTGTGGGCCAGGAAAGCAAAACCCCCTTCAGCCATCCTCTCCTCCTAACCCTTGGGAGAGCTTCCCTACTGCTGCTAACTGTATTATCAGCTAAGCACTCACTGTACTGCATACAGATGTCCTGGCTGAAAAAATATCTGGAGTAAAAGCCTGGTTTTCAGTGAGGATGGGATTGCATTCCTCACTTTTGAAATATGTTTGTAAGCATTGTCAAAGTAATGCAGAGGACTGAGGAACTCTCTTTCTTATACACTCCTAAAACTACTAAGTGCCATGGAGAAGCCCAGGCTGTGGAACTGCACTAGAATCACAGAATTGTTTTGGTTGGAAGAGACCTTTCAGATCATCAAGTCCAACTGTTAACCTAACACTGCCAAGTCCACGACTAAATCATGTCTACATGTCTTTTAAATATCTCCAGGAATGGTGATCCCACCACTTCCCTGGGCAGCCTGTTCCAATGCTTGACAACCCTTTCGGTGAAGAAAGTTTTCCTAATATCCAGTCTAAACCTCCCCTGGTGAAACTTGAGGCCATTTCCTCTTGTCCCATCACCTGTTACTTGGGAGAAGACAGCGACCCCCACCCCGCTACAACGTCTGTTCAGGTAGTTGTAGAGAGCGAGAAGGTCTCCCCTCAGCCTCCTTTTTCTCCAGGCTGAACAACCCCAGCTCCCTCAGCTGCTCCTCATAAGACTTTTTCTCCAGACACCTCACCAGCTTCGTTGTCCTTCTCTGGACATGCTGCAGCACCTCAATTTCTTTCTTGTAGTGAAGAGCCCAAAACTGAACACTTATTTATTTGTTCTACATTGCAGTGGCGGTAGACTTTTTGTGCCACCAGAGAAGCAGCCCTGTACACTCAGAGAGCAAAAAGAAGGGAGGGAAAGAGAGGGAAAGAAGACAGCCCAGGCTGCTGGTATTGTCGCAGCTGCTGGCAGCCTGCAAACTCTTTCCTGCAAAGCAATTCTCAAGAACTTCTCATCACGTTTTCCCAGAAGGGAAGCAGAGAGAGCTCTCCCTGAAGGCATTAAAACCCTGGGATGGACTTGGCTGAATTGATCCTGCAGTTGCCTAGGCTGGAGTCCTACAGCCGCTGGCTGCTGAAAATGTGAGATGATCTGGGAACCTTTTGAACGATGCAACTGAACCCCAGACCTGACCTTAGAGCTCACCGGTCTTGCAGAAAGCAGGGCTGCAGGGTCTCTGGTGGTGTAGCTGCACCAATATGCTGCTGAGCTGAATGTCCCCGTTCTTCTGGATACTGGAGCACTGTCAGGACTTTAGGTCCTGCCTCTGTGTACCTATTTCAGCACTGCATTGCTTGGCATTGGAATATAGGGCAATGTGGCTTTCTACGTGTTAGATATAACTTGAGCATTCCCAAGGAACTCCCTAAGCAGCTGCTGGGAAAATATCTGCCACAAAAATCTACACCCGCAGACTGATGTATGCTACTATGCAAAGATTTATTTGGGAGAAGAGAGGTGGAGAAAGAGAAGAGGCAACCTAACCTGGATGACATGAATTTTCTCTTTTGGGATGTTATTTCTCATCAGAGACATAGTAGCTTCCTGTGAATTTAAATTGTGGGTGCTGCAAAATACTGCATTTTCTATTCCTCTGTCAACCCACAGTATCCTTTATAAGTCTCAGTCATAAAATAGCTGGACACTTTTCAATTTGTTTGTCCTTACCTTACCTCCACTGGAGAGGAAAATATTAATATTTCTATTTTAAAGGAGGAAAACGAAGGGCAAGGGACCCAGGAGTCACCTTAACCGCAGAAACGGTGCTGCTGCAGTTGGATATCTATGGATATCAAGCAAGGCAAAGTTTGCAGGGAGACCAACTGTAAAACTAGCACAGAGTGGGATTAAGACATGCTTAGGGTGGGAAATTAAGGCATTCACAGATAATCGTTCACATTTGCATGACATCATTACAACCAGACATAATCTGTGTCATTCACAGTATTTTATCTAGTATGTCCCAGCCGTGCCTGCCATGAGAATGGCCCATTTCTGGCAGGGAAAGCCAGACATCCCGCACATAACAAAACCATAAATTTCATGAGTCCAACACCCAGGTACATCTGTGTGTGCTGCAGACCAGCAGCACTTTCTCCTTAGCTGTGTCATAAGGGAAGGAATAACCAAACCTCCTTTTCCAACATGTCAAAACAAAACCCAGCAAAAAAGTCTGCTATATCATCTCATAGAAATGGCGCAGGTGATCTCACTGAGCTGAGTTTTAGGTCCTTTAGGAACACAGTCTACTCTGAGATCGAGACGAGGCATTTTGTACATTGTCTCCTGCCTTGAGCAGGGAAGAATCCTGCCAGTTGCACACTACCGGGTTTTTCAAAATATTTTTTTTAATAAAGCCTCAAATTACATTCTGAGCACTCTTTGGGGGCCAAAGGGCTGGAAAGATCATCTAACAAATACCCAAGCGAAAGTTTAGCTCCCTGAAATGCAATTCTGGATGTGAACGAACGGATTCATCACTCCTAATGATGGAATTGGGACTTCACCTCGTCTGGCCACATCCCCTCCAAGACAGTGAATGCCAGGACCAGGAATCATCTGCAAAGTGTAGTTATTTCCAACACAGCTGAGCTGCTTACTAAGAATCCCCTTATAAGTAAAGGAAGATCTCGTCAACAGGCAAGACAATCTGAACATGATTCATCACATCCTAAAAGAGATGCCTACACTTGGCCAGAAAACACTGTAGCTACCTAAAATCAAGGGAAAGAAATCCCTCGCCAAAAGTCATTCCCATAGAATGGCTATTTGCCCGTGTGGAACAAACCGCTCTCAGTCTACTTAGTCTTGATTTTAATGGTAAAGAATCCACTTCTCCATTGAATCACAATTGTCACTTTACATCTTTACTGGATATTTCAGCACAGAGGTAAAAGGATAAGAGGGCAGAGGACTGCAAGGGTAGCCCTGCTCATGGAATCAGTCCTGTGCTGCAACACGCAACTGCATCCTACACACCCTTTCATAAACTGGGCAAGCTCTGCCATGAAATCAATAAAACACTCCTTCCTGCAGACCTCCAGAAAGGCTGTTCAGTATCCTCTGATGGTTACAAACTCCCTTTAAAGTCCAGACTTTGATCTAACAGCCGTTTTATTCTCCTGTGTACACACTGCTGGCTTAAACTGGTCTTCCCGGCTGTTTTCTCCCCGGCTGCGTCTTCTGCTGCCCTTCCCGTGCTGAGAAGATAACCTCTTCTCATCAGAGGTGGTCACGCTTTTGTGACCCCTGTGTCTCTCTTGTGTCCCTGCTAAAGCCTCTTCAAACGTGGGTAACTTCACGGATACTGAATCACGCTCCTAATAGGGAATTCAGAGACTCCCATCCTGTTAGTAACAAACAGTTGTCCTGTGGTCCAGGACTGCTGATACCAGGAACAGCCTGCACTGAAAACTCAGGGGTTTAATTTGAAAAGAAACCAATGATTTCACCCATGCATATACACCCACTATAAGGAATGGGTGTTCAAAGACAAAATAGCGTTAAGACAGACGTTATTGTTATCAGTGGAAATCTACCTGCTTATCCTAAGCCAGTGATCAATCTCAGCACTGCCATCACGTGTTCTTAATAAGTGACTAATCTATATGACACATCAAATTACATCTGTGATTAAGCCCCTCCGATCAATAAAATTGATAATGGCTTCTAAACAGAGCTTTATTTGCAGACTGTACTGAAATGGTGTGTTTCCTTATTTCCACTCATTTAATTAGAAAGGGTAACAAATCAGTTGTTAAACCTCAAGTGATTTTCTTTTTGCTGAAAGGGTGTGGAATGTGGAAAAGACAACACACCTACCTGGTCATAAATCAAGGTATTACATTATGGATAGCAGGGAATCTCAATTGCTTTCCATTCTCGTTCTCTGGGGGACTGAATTGTGTTAAAATTGCATTTTTCCTGGGAGTTTTACTAGGATTTTTTCTTTCCAGCAACACTCAGACTAAAGAGTCATCACCTTGATATGATCTCATATCGCCTTCATAAAATTTTTTCCCAACAAACTTTCCCCTCACCCACAACTGTCCAAGTTCAAAGTTCTATTTTGCAGCCATGCTTTAGCTACATTTAGCAAGTTATGGAGCCCCACTCCAGCAAAACATCTTTTTCGACCTACTTGTGCTCACACGCTGTACCTTGAACACTCCAGAGGGAAACACATCCCATGTAGGCACTTTGAAGTTACCTGCCCACACCACTTTCAAAGCAGACTTCTTCATAAGATGATGTACCCGTAGTCAACCATTTGAGAGCCAACACTTTAGAGATGCTGATTTTTTTTCTGTTGGTTGCAAGGGCAGCCACGAGTGTCTACATAAGAGTCAGGTATCGAGCTCTAAAATACCTGCTGATGCTTTGAGGCACATGGATGCCAACCGCTTTCCACACAGTTTGCGTGGTAAAATTTGGTTGGACACATGCTGTGTCCACACTTTTTCCACATGGATGTCATCAATGACCGTTTCTACACAGAACACACAGACATACATAAATGACATCTGACATTAACTCCGGAGTAGCAGGTACCATCTCCATGACCAAAACACATTTTATGGTGCTCACAACTGCAATTTCTGAATCAGTCCTGTTTAATGCCTATGGGTAGTGACTGGTGGAAATGCAGAATTATCCCAGTCCAATATTTCAGCGTTCCATTATGAAAAACAAACTCCAAAGGATTTTTATATACTTGCTAGTGCTTGAGCTTTAAGGGCTTGTAACATGACTGAGTGTGTTTTTACATCATAATCGGGAAAAATATTTTCAACAGTTTAATTCAATAGAGAGAAAAGAAACCTGTTTTGGATTGAAGTTTCCAAGGAGAAAAATCATTTTGAAAAAGCAGAAAAAATATTAACACTTCAAGTATTTATTCTTCCATTTTGAATGTACTGTATTTAATTGAATTTCTTTAAGTGTCCGTGAAAATTAAACGAAGCATTTAGTTGGCTTTCAGATGAGCGTGTTAAACTACCCTGACTTTTCTCTTTACTGGATTCTAGGAGAACATTTCTTCAAACCGCTCCACTTAACTATACAGGGACTCTTGAAATAGTTTCTGAATCAAAGAAAAGCATATCCTAGTAGATAAAAGCAGGGGCCAAAAGCCATTCTTGCATTCAGTAAAACTCCTCCAGGGATCAGCTTGTCCCCGGGATGCTATTCTATCATTAAGAAGCATTGTGCAGAAGAGTCCTTCAGTCTGTAGCCTAACTGCAAGCAATGCCAAGTGAAAGAGGATGAAAAGACATCTTCTTCCAGGAGATGACATGCAAATATCAAGCAGGATACATGTCTTTCCACCCCTTCCCCCAGCAATGGCATCCCTTGTTTTTGGAGCCTGACAGCCTGCCACTGGTGCCTACACCTCCTTTGCTCACAAAACCAGGACCTGTAACTTGAGAGAGGCACTTGGAGGGGAAGAGGTCCAACCTGATGCCTCAACCTGAGCTTTGACAGCACTGCTGCTGGATGGGATGGGACAGGATGGGAAGGGACAGCATCAAAACCAAAAGCTTTTTATCTCTGCCACACCAATATCTACAATTTAAGACCGAGCATGGGTGGTTGTGTCAAAATTTCTCAAGTTCTCTGCAGGCTGCCCACTGGGCAACTGTGTTAATGTAGACCCTTTCAACGTCACTCACTCGTGTCCTGTCTCACAGGTTGCTCTGCAGCTCCTCTGCTCACAGCAACATCCTGCAGCCTATCTCCTGCTCTGAAACCCCACATGCCCAATGCATGGTGTGCTGTACCTAATGCATGGTGTGCCATGCCTGCTCTTCGAGGGTGGCACAGCTCCATGGCTGCTGCCTGAGGCCAGGATGGAGAAACCTTGGGAGGTTGCAGAGCAAAGGTGGCATCATTCACCTGCTCCTCCTCTCCTGATCACTGAAGCAGGGAGTGGGTTAAGGCAACTGGACAGCCTTCCAGGAGGACTGCCTGGTGTGGTGTGTGCTCCGTGTCGCATGAACAAGGAGAGGATCTCAGCCACCTCGCCCAACTTTGTAGATACCTTTCAGCTTTGGAGCACACCCTTCCTTCCTCTTCTTCACCACCAGGACAGGAACAGTTTTGGCATGGGGATGGGAGGGCAGTTCAACAGAAGGAGAAGGTTGCCATGACTTCCATTGAAAAGCAAACCAAGGATAGGAGAACTTCAAGCTTTCAGATCCCAGGGAAAAATTGGTTAAGGCATTTCCAGTTCAGAGAGATGAATAACTGACTGAGACGCCTAAGCTAGGCTTACCCAGCTGAGAGGCAGCAAGTGATCCCCAGCGAGCTATTCAAACACTTGGTTGATTGAATGGTACTTTGGAAGTACCTCTTTGACTCCTTCCTAATGTAAGAGCTCAACATCATCTGGGGTGACTGCCCTGCTCCAGCAGCAGAAGGGGTGAGAAATGACACGGACAAGGCAGATGCAAGGCTGGGTGATGTTGGTTTGCAGGCCAGGGAGGGAAGAGAGTGACCCCATACCTGAAGTCTGATTATCCCCAACAAGCTCTGCCAGGCATTGGCTGCGCTCCTCTTCAATCTCCTGCATGATACTGCACTCTGGACGTGTGCTGGATGCCTGCGGAAAGGGTGGAGAAGAAGAGAGTGAGCAAAACCCATCTATCCTCAGGGATGCATTCCTGGGGATTCATGGCCATCTAAGCTCTCCTGGGCCACTGCACAATGGGGATACGCATGCAACCTTATTTTTTGTTTACTTGAGAGAAGGGACTGTAACCGAGAGCCTACTGAAAAAACAGTATTTTCCTCCATGCCTTCCTTAAAAAAACCAAAAAGCCACCTATTTTTTTCTGAAGATCAGGAGCAATTCTTCTTCTTTATGCTCCCAGAACCCTGCCTGACTAACCTAACACCAACAGCTATCTAGGGCAGGAAGATAGCAGTTTTAATATTCATGCCAAGAGCAGTGGGATCTGTGCTTACATGGTTTATTCTCCCTGTTCTCACATGGCCTGCCTCCTGGCTCATGCTAATTCAAAGCAAAACAAAACCCAAATCAAATCAGAATGAAATCTCTGATGCGGATTAGGAGATCAAGAAGCTAAAAAGCAGGAAATACCCAATGACAAGACTTTCTCCCCCAAGTGGTTTCTCCTCAGTCAGACCTAATTATATTGTGTTTGTAACAACACAACAGTGGCTTTAAATGTCCAGGTAATTAATCGTGGACTCCTTACAACATGTAATTTATAAACTGCCTCAATCATAAAATATGCAAGTAACAATTTGCACTCCCAAAAGGAACCAGAAGCTGGACAACGGGGCACATAACAGTGTCCCCTTGTCAACAACGCGCTCTCAGCTCAGAGGGAACGCCTTGCTTCATGATCTGGCAACTGCAAGCAGAACTTGAGGTCCTATTATGCACGGTGCTGCAGAAACCCCCATCTCTTTCAAAGAGATTGGAAACAGCATTCAGCAGGAGAAACCTATGCAGAAACTCAGCTGCAAAGAGACGGCGAGAGGGGAATGATGTGAAGGAGCAGAAGTCTTGGTTTGAGCTTATACCACCACTGTTAAATTTGATGCAGGAAAAAACATGAGACGAGGGAGCTTCAGGGTCAGATTTTGAGGACACGGGATGAGACTTTGCCTGTAAGAAGTGATTGATTCAGTGCTCACTCTTGATGGACTTTGAAAAAAAGCATATATTTTCATCTGAAATAGGCAGAGAAAGGAAAGGAAAAGGAAAAAAAAGATCTTTTCATGTCTCGTTTCAAAATGTGTGAGCTATTTCTCTGTCCATATATTTGCCAGACAAGTTTGTAAGACAGAAGGCCCAGAAATCCTTTGAAGGAACAATTGTTTGATGTAAATTGCCCTTTGGATTAAGATTATGAAATAATTTAGCACATTAAATTTACTCTCAGCATTTCTTATTAACCCAGCCTGCTCTCTTCCCTGTTTCACTCCATGTCTTGTTCAGACTGCAGTTTCCTTTAGGTTGGGAATTGGCCTTGATTAGTAGTATATAAACAACTAATTATGTGGTTTTCTAGTAAAAAAATAAAAAAACAAATATGAGAAGGAGGGGAATTATTTGGAGTTGTCTTGGTACTCAAATGTTTCTTTTTCCCAAAGGGAAGCATATCTTAGGAAATTTTATCTTGGCTCATCTAAAATACCATAGGTTCATTTTGTTTTGATTTACAGTGCTTCTTGCCTTTTTATTTTAACCTTAAAAAAGCATGAGGGGAAGCGTGAGAGATTTGTGGAACAGTTACTGTAAAAGTAAAGATTGAAATGTTTTCAAAACATTCTGATTTTTTCAAAGGAATATTTTAACTCTCTGGACTTAAACTATTGCCAAATTCATCTCATATCTATAAATAACTCCAGTTTTCACTTTATAAATTAATTCATACAGCTCCAACTTTGATCAGGGTTGGCAAAGCACTGTGTACTTCTACAACATATTTTAATATATTTTTTTATGCAGTAAATTTTCTACAAAGCCCATTAGCAAGTATTTCACTGCCGCATTTTCTCTTCACTAAAAGTACACATCTAAATTGGTTGATCGCACGTTTACCTTAATGGCCTAATATTTACTTTTGTGTAAATGTTTTATCACCTTTCAAAAAAAAAAAAAAACCACAAAAAAAGAGGCTGATTCATCCTTAGTATTCTGAAAAGTGGGCTCATGATAGATTCAGGTAAACTTGATTATAGATCTAATTTAAAAAATCTCATCTGTTTTTCATCCAGTCCAAGAAGAAAGGCATCTATGTTAGGCAAACCACTGGAAAAAGTGTGTCCAATAGTTAAAACACCAGAATACATGTGATCTTGGCTTTTGTAGTGATGGTGCTGACTTACTGTGAGCTTTTAAGCAATTGGTGGCTCCATTGGCTGAAGGAATATTTAGGTGCCTGATCCCCACTGATTTCAAGCAGAGCCAGATGCTGAGGTCGGATTTAGTCTCCCAAATAGAGCTATCTAATCTCAGTTGAGATGTCCTAGGGCATCCCTTGTGGCCAACAGATTTCACTCCAGGGGTCAGAGGACCATGTAAATTGTATGTTGGATAGGCCAACTGCAAAACAGCAACCTCACATTTACTAAGTTCTCTAGAACAGTACTAGATACTTAAAAGCAAACAAACAGTAAGTTTGCAGATGACACCAAGTTGGGCAAGAGTATTGAACCGCTTGAGGGTGGGAAGGCCTTACAAAGGGAACTGGACAGGCTGGATCAATGGGCTGGGGTCAATGGTACGACGTTCAACAAGGCCAAATGCTGGGTCCTGCACTTGGGTCACAACAACAGTACTACAGGTTTGGGGAAGAGTGGCTGGAGAGTTGCCCGATGGAATATGAGTCAGAAGTGTGTCCAGGTGGCCATGAAGGTCAACAGCATCCTGGCCTGTATCAGGAACAGTGTGGCCAGAAGGACTAGGGAAGTGTACTCAGCACTGGTGAGGCCCCACCTCAAGTATTTTTTCAGTTTTGGGCCCCTCACTACAAGAAAGACATTGAGGAGCTGAAGCAAACCCAGAGAAGGGCAATGAAGCTGGTGACCAGGAGAAAAAGTCTTATGAGGAGCAGCTGAGGGAGCTGGGGTTGTTCAGCCTGGAGAAAAGGAGGCTGAGGGGAGACCTTCTCGCTCTCTACAACTACCTGAACAGACGTTGTAGCGGGGTGGGGGTCGCTGTCTTCTCCCAAGTAACAGGTGATGGGACAAGAGGAAATGGCCTCAAGTTTCACCAGGGGAGGTTTAGACTGGATATTAGGAAAACTTTCTTCACCGAAAGGGTTGTCAAGCATTGGAACAGGCTGCCCAGGGAAGTGGTGGAGTCATCATCCCTGGAGGTATTTAAAAGATGGGTAGACGTGGTGCTAAGGGACACAGTTTAGTGGTGGACTTGTCATTGTTAGGTTAACAGTTGGACTGGATGATCTTAATGGTCCTTTCCAACATAAATAATTCTATTATTCTATAAACAAACAAACAAACAAACAAAGAGTGGGATGTTTCTCACCTTCGCTCTCAGTGGGACACATCTTCCTTCACTTTAGCCATGTAAAAGCTATATATTTAGTCTGAACTGTTTACCATTCCTTCTAGTCCACAGAGAGCTAGCGAGCAACAGCCCTGAAGGCTTTCATCCCATTTCACTGACTGTAGTTGGACCAGTTCAAACTCAAATACCTACTATTCAGCTGGAGAAGGTCAGTGATGTGTGAATTTAATGTCTAAAGACCTTTAACTGAATCATCAAGGTCAACAAACAGTCTCACATTGGAGGCCTTCTAGTTTATGGCTCATTTTCCACATTAACTAAATAAGTAAATAAATAACCCAAAGAATCACAGCAAGCCTCCTTCTGCCTTCTTAGTGATAACAGTAATAACCCTCACATATCACAGCTGTCATTTCTATAGACTAACAAAGACAGCTGAAATTTAAAAAAAGAAAAAATAAAAAAAAAAAAAATCACAATTTTGGGCATTACTGGGAAACAGACAAGTGTGATTTTGACAGAAAAGTCATTTTTTATTGGTAGGTCAACAGTTCAGCTGACATGATGGTGAGCCGGGCAACAAGTTCAGCTGCCTTAATTTATCACCCAGTTTAGAAAATGCTCATGGCTGAAGCGACCACTCAAGATCTTCGAGCCTTGCCTGCCAAGGGGGATCTTCCCTGGGATGAGAGACTAAATAACTCTCCTCCCTTGGTGTATTCCTCCTAGAAAAGCTTGAAGTAGACTTTACAGACAGCTTGATACAAACTCACTTTACTTCTTCCCCAGCTCTGTTTTTTTTTTTTTTGCTGCGTAGTTTTGTTTTGTTTGTTTTTTTCCTGTGGAAAAAGCAGAGATTTTGGGCTTTGGCATCTTTCACTGCAGCCGGCGACTTGCGAAGCAGACATGCGGCTAAGGACTACAATAATTCACAATTTCCTGTCCAAAAAATGTAGATAAATGGAAAGCATGACCAGCTTCGGTTGGCTCACATTAACATCAGCTAGTGAACAGTAATCCAGTTTCCTGGGCATATCTGTTGTGGCTGAAGCTGAAACGCAGTAAACCCTCCTTCGCTAAGCCCTCCTGGCATGCCCAAGATACCACGTAAAAATTGTGGTGGGTTTGTCAGAGGTCGTTTTTCCTGCACACACTCTGAAGCCCTGAGCAGAAAGATGAAGGGAATGTTTTTCTGGATGCGATTTCCTGCAGCTCTGAATTCTGCAGCAACTCTCATGTGGGTTTATCCCCAAAGTCCTTATTAATGAGAGTTTTCCTTCCTGCCGGATCCCTACAATTGTTAGAGGATTACTGCAGTCTGCTACTGCAAAGAAAGTCATTGTGTACACTCTTTAATTAAGTACAATTCAAAGGATTGTCACAGACTGAAGGTGCCGCAGAAATTTTTAGTCTCATCTATGCTGTTGGCAAACCACGGACCAATCCTTTGCTCACACGGCAACTCCTCAAAGGCAGGTGGGATTCACAGGGAAGCCACAGCTGCGGGTAAGCAGGAGTATGAGCTAACAAGAAGCGATGTGAACCCCCGCACTTTCTTTTCTCCTGATTCCAGCATATTCCCAGGGTCACCTGGAGCTCACCATATGGAGACTCCAGAAGAGACAGGACTAGGGTGACCACAGTGATAATAGGATTTGGAGTCAAACAAGGAAGGAATATAATTGAAAAGCCTACAGATGATGAAATCACATCCCTCACCCATTTCTGTTCAGCTCCCACAGCCTACACAACAGTGACACATGGGTACACTTGGAGTTACCTGAACAAAGATCTCTTATACCATTACTATCATAGAATCATAGAATGTGTTGGGTTGGAAGGGACCTTTAAAGGTCATCTAGTTCAACCCCCCAAAGCTCCTGTGGAGGTAGTAACGGCATAAGACAAGAACATCAGTCGCCTTCCTACAGTTTCCATAACATGAATTCAGTCACTGCTGTAGGTGGAGATGAAGTTTCTCAACCCTTTTTCATGTGGACAGCAAAGGAAATGGAAGATTTTAGCAGGTAGGTCTGATTTCAAGCCTCAGTAGCATAACCCGAAGGAGCTCCTTCTGGCTAGTTGCCAGAAGAATTCAACCATTAATTTCAGTCCAGGGGCTTTTCATTTATGTTCATTATTTGCAGGAACACAGGACTGAAGGAACTTCACATGCAACAACTTTGGCTTTGATTTCTCTTATGACTGCATTCACCTCTGTCTTAAAACTAGATTTTCAGTTTCTGTTTAGTTTCTTCCTTTTGAACATCCTCAGGACTATACAGGTTTATTCCTAAAAACACTGTGTACAAGTGCAAGAATGGGCAAGGGGAGTGGACCAAAGGAAGACATCAACACAGGATTTTTATCTATACTGATGGGTAACACAATTTCCAACAATAACACTGTCAAACAAAAGCTGCAAAAGTTCCCGTGGTCTTGAGAGGAAAAAATAAAAAGGCATTTATGGAGTATTACAATTATTTGCTTTTCTAATGGAACTTTGTCTAAGAATCCAAACCATGTTACAAATATGTCATGACAGCATGAGCAAGTAAATGTTAGATACCAGTAACACAGACGTAAACTGAGAGATAAGACCGAGTTCAAAACATACCAAACGCCCTGAGTGGCCTTTGTAGGATCAATAAAGAAACTTGCAAAACCACTGTTTTTAAGCAGAGGCAACCTATATTCTGCTGTGACCTCTAGTCATGTTGTAAATACATTACTCTCCACCCAGCCATCAGTAAAGGACTCTCAGAGGTAGCAGCATGTGTCCCTAGGAGACTTTTCCAAATAAAAGAGGTCCAGGCAAATACCCAAGTATCCTGACTTTCACTTCGCTGTTCAAACCACTCCATTTTGCACTCCTGCCAAATATAATCATGCCAATAACAGATCTATCATTTGACGAGGAAAGCAGATGTTTTTTTCCAACTCATCTAAACAGGCCCTGTTAAACAAAGGCAACTTGGCCAAATCAAGCCAGCAGCTTGGAAGCACGAAGCATTCATTTAGACTGATTGTCCCCTTTCTGTGTGAGGGGTTGGAAGATCAGGGAAACATGTGCCGAGTGTTTTGCAAAGAGCCTGGAGAACCAGAAGGAAAGGGAAGCTGAGCAGCTGTGTTGCTTAACTCCTTAGTGACAAGCTTGTATATGCCTCTTCTCAAAAGCAGAGCTGAATTAGGGTCTTAAGGAAGAAGTGACACCCTGGCACTGGAGTAATGACACATAGCGATTAAAAGAGAGGCAGCACTTAAGTATATGCCCAAAAACTGAATAGGAGACAACTCTGGTGGTTGCGTAAGCACATTTAGCTCCTTACTTTAAATTATCAGCTGGAGTACGTAAGTACGAATTTCCTTTCCAGGAAGATCAGATGGAGGATTTCAATTCAGGCTATTGCAGAAATAGAGGGATACTGCAACACTGAAATCTATGGTGTTTAGAGCTACAATTCAGAGCAAAAAGTTATAATGTCTCTTCTGTGATTGAAAAAAAATAAGCAAGGAACAACAGCGATTATCCCAAGTGTAGACAGGGGCAGAAAAGAAAGGAAAGGAGAGGACTCCACTATCTGACTTCTGTAGAAATTGGAGGCCAGCGAGGTAACTTGCAGTTTTCCTTGAACTACTGGCCTTTGACTGCTTTTAATTTCCTTTTACCTTTGGGTCTAAGGAGCAGAGCCTGGTTGAGGAAAATTCTGTTCCTTTTCTTAAAGATTTTGCAGAATCTTAACTACTAAACTGCTCAAACCTTCTGGAAGAAATTCAACTCCAAAGCTTCTGCCTACGTACTGCATATATACAAAATACAAAGGAAATGCAGATCCAGAACTGCTTTATCCCTAGGACTCAGAAACATGACTTGGGGATCCATGGGCAAGCAGTATGTGTCTATAATGTAAACGTCCCCATCTGTCTACTTCATATTGATCATCCTTCCTCACCTGAGGAGAGAAGTAGGCACTTTTAGGGCATGAGTCACTTCAAACTAAAGGAACTGTCTAAAATAGGTTAGAGGCAACTTACCCTATAACTGCTTCATCCAGGGAGCCTTAGGTGGCTGGCTGAGGGGTGGATGCCTACACTGCAAATGTCTAAAGTTAAACGAGACAAAACTCACAGACCTGGGCTCGTGTCTAAACTGAATGATTCCCCTCCAGACAGTCCCATCCTTCCCCAGCGTACCCTAAGAGCAGATGTGAGATGGTGCCTGGCAGGACCCCTATAGAGAAACTGAGTGAAAGACTAGTAAGTGCTCTAATTTTTTTACAGGTTGTGTTGTTTTCAAGATATATCATCTTTGAAATGCTGCTGCTCAAAAAAGGTACTTGGCTTCAGGAGAACGTGCAGATAACTGGTTAATACTGTCCTGAATTGCTGCTTATCCAGCACTGAGTCATCTCCTGAGTAGCCACCTTTAGACTGCTGTGCACAGAAGAAATGATCCCCAGTTCAATTGTAGGCTCAGAAGGGACTAGAAAGCCCTGAGTGGATATCTCAGCAAAACCTACGAGTTGCTTGTGCTCAGTCCTGTCTTCAGGATCCTAACTGCTGACAAAGCCTCCATCCATCCAGCTCTGATTCTTGCCCTGAATGACCACAGGAGCCCTTACCCAGTTCTGCTCGCTCTTTACTGCATCCCCTGTTGCTTCAAGTTCACTTCAATGGTGGCACGAAACTCTTGTTTTCCTCCCAAAACCAACCCAGAGGTTACTAGCCACCAGGTCCACTTGCCACAACATTGAAGAAGATTTGGACTGAACTCAGATCTACTCAGATGGCCCCAGAAAGTTGTAAGGCTTTGGGTGGGGTGTAGAGCAGAAGGGGTTCCCAAATCCAGAGCAAAGGAGACCGGCAGTTATAGCAACACCCCGGGGGAATCCAAGCATGTAAGTGGGCAGTTCAGTGTCACAGGAGGCTGTGACAAAATAAGATCAAACCCACAGTGAAATCCCTGTGGTTTCTTCCCTGCACTTCACATTCTCAGTCATCCCCTAGACCTCTCCCACTGCCTGGGAGCTGCGTACACACATCGTGTACACAGAACCTTTGGCAAACAGGACCCCAACAGCCTCCTGCAAGGCTGGCTATTGGATACAATTTATGTCCAGGGAGCTGGATAAAGCAAGCTGGATGTTCTCTAGTTCTCAGAAATACTGCAGTGGTCTGGTTTGAGGAACAATAGTTTTGGTTAGTGGCGTGGGTGGCTCCTTTTAACTTTTAGGGGAACTGAAAGCTCTGAGAATGTCTAGAAACCCAGGGTTAATCCAGCATTACCGCACCACCAGTAAAGCAAGGGCTGGAATGACGGACACCAGGCTTGCCCACCATTCATGCTGGAAATCCTCACAGCTGCAATAAGCAGCAACTTCGCCTGTAGCTCAAGGGCTCTCTGGAGACGATGTGTTTCTTGTGCCCAGCTTCTCATTGCAAGCTCAGGATATTGTGGCTGGGTTTTTTCTGTGTGTGTTTTTGTTTGTTTTTTTTTTTTTTTTTTCAGGCATTCAGGGAAGGACTGAACAGCAAAGCGGCAACGTTACAGCAGCCAGTGTCCCAGGTGTGGTTTTCCTTGGCAGCGCAGGCACTCTGAAGCTCAGTGGCACTACCAATATGGATGAAATAGCGGGTTTGACATTTACTGGGTGCCCTCTCCTTCCTTAAGTGTAGCAGCCAAAGCATCTCCAGCTGAGCAGTCAAAACTGGACACATTCAGCATTTGGAGCACTCAGTGCTTAAAACTTTCCTGAGCTCAATAAACAGTAAATGACTGTAGGACATGGATCTTCCAATCTTGTGGCACAGCAACCATAAGAAAAAGGAAATTGGGTCAGAGCATAGGTTTATCAAGGTCAGTACCACTTCCCCAAGAGCAACCAGGAGGAGATAAAGGAACAAGAAACATCGAAAACACAAGAAACAAGACACACATATTATAATCCTTCCTATAGTGTAAGTCTTTCAGCAGTCACCACACTGCCTTTCTATAATTCAGTTGGTGATAAGGTTTTAACCTTCTTGGCTATCAATACCTTCAACATCTTTTATTAAATCAAATTAGGACCAACTCCAAGATGATTTTACTACTCATACATCACTTCCCATACTGAAAAGGTGCCCCTAACAGGGCTTGTGTGTGCCACTATTCAAAGCTTTCTATTGAAATCCGGGTACATGCCTGCAACAATCTGTAAGTGCATCTCATTTCAAAGAGTTCACTTCAAAAAGACTGATTACCTACAAGGCAGTGTACAAAAAATACAAAGATGTTGGCAAAAGATGGGTTTGTTTCATTCAGAGATCAGGAAGAAATGAGTCTTCCCTCTTTCAAATGAAGCAGAAGTGATTCAGTCAACAAAGCTCTGTTTGAGGATGTTACTTATGGATTTATAAAGCATCCTTTGTAAAGCATCAGAGCTCTCTATAGAAAGATTCTTCACGGACAGTCCGAAGCCTCCAGGAGTGTCTTCCGGGAAGAAGAGCCTACTGGGATGAGCTCCCTGCCTAGGCTGTGTTTCAGAATAAAGGATCAAGTCATTGTTCTTAATAATGAGGGAGTCAAAACTACCGCAGTGATTTGGAGCCACTCCAAGCACAAGAGCTGCCATCTTCAACAAAATCAGGACAAGGCCATTCTTCCCTCCTTTGGCTGAGGATGGAAGGAAGCGAAAGGGCAAGTGACTTGCTAAAAGGTGTGATGGAGAGCAAGGGAGCATCGCTGCCATGAAGAACGAAGATTCACAAGAATGGAGAAAAGCATGCAGAGAGCAACTGAAGAGATCTTTCCCTAAGAGAGCCCAGGTTGGACCTGCACACGGACACAGTTTTGATTGAGAAGAACAGAACATGCTGGAAATCACTTTCTGGTGGTCCGGAGCTCTCCTAGAGGAAAGCTGTTAATTGCATTTATGTTTGGTAGCGTTGGGTGCAGACATTGTTTTTGATAACCCTCGCTGTGCCCAATGGCTAGTCTACATAGAAAACGGCCAACTGATAAAGAGGAACATATTCTCATCAGGACTTGGTGGGCTGACTGAACATGGAGATTTTAGGAGGGACTTACATTCCTGGAGGAGACAGTAAGCGAGAGCTGAAACTACCAGCATTCGCCCTGCACAATTTTGAGTGGTTTGTGTGAAGGATAAGTATGAAAACATGGGAATAATTCAAAATACGGTTCCGCCCTTCCTGGCTGAAAAGGAGGACTGAAAGCTACAGGTTAAACAGGTTGTAACGTGAGCCTAAGAGCCTTAGACACACACAAAAATTTAATACGACATGACACACTCACACGCGCTGTCTAAACCAGGAATGCATGCAACACTTCCACCTGAAGAGAGCATTGATGTTTTCCCCGGAGCCTGAGGGTCACATCTAGCATTTCTGACAACCCCAACCACCTTCCTCTTAATAACGCTCAGAATAGACTCAACATTCCAGAATGCAAGGATGCTGCGACAGGGCTGCATCTCAACTACCGTCACTCCTGTTGAGTACACAGCTGAGTGTCAAGGGAAACAAATGAACAAAGCAAAGTGTCAGATGCTAGAAATACCTGCATTACAAATCAAATCAACCCAGTGGCAATTTCCATGGGTTGAACGTGGCAAGACTTGGCCAGGAAAAAGTTTACCTATGGCTTTAAGGAAGCAAGGATCTCACCCTCGCTTCCTGCATGGCCTCACCATCCCAGCTTGGCTGTTAGCTACAGCTTTGCTTCCCAGCAGTTCCTGAAGCAAAGTCAACCTACAGCTGCTTTTCACTATGCAACTAGATTGTGATGAACAAGCTACACAAGCAGATAATTAATTCTATTTTATTGCACTGGACATTTTTTTTTGCCATTCCTTGCCTGCTAACAATGTGGATGGGGAAAAAAGCTCAGAGGGAAGATGTTTCCCTTAAGAGGGAAAATATACAAGGGCACAAGTGACAAAGAAAATGATGAGAGTGCTTAGATGGCAAAGCCAAATCTTAGCAGTACAGTATTACCACACGTCTGTCTGTAGATCTCAAAATATTTTGCAAAGGTAGTGTTTCTAACCTCTTTTGACTGATGGAGAAACCAAGGCAGAAAGACTAAGATCATCCAGCAAGCCAGGAGATAAAAAAAGAAACAAGAAAGGAGAAAGAAGAAAGGAGAAGGAAAAAAAAAAAAAAAGAGAGAAAAAAGAAAAAAAAGAAAAAAGAAAACAACCCCACAAAAAAAAACCTAACACACAAAAAAAAAAACACAACAAAAATATCAGGTTGGTCTGACTGCCTCCCGAGACTCCTTCCTTATACAAAAGATAAAAAAAAGCAGCCACAAAACCCCCTAAATACTTCACACGCTGTGTTACCAGCATTTCCATATCTCTAAAAGACCTTTCCATATGCCAGTGTGTGTTGATGTCCACCTCTGTCAGAGGTGTCCTGCTTGATACAAAATATTTAAATGTTCTCAAAATATGCTGGTCAGTCAGCAAAGAACCAGCAGAGAAAATAAGAATTTGGATGGAAACAAGAGTGAGAAAGGATCTGGCTCTTGTTCCATGGGACAAGGAAGAGACTCCAAATCTCAAATGAGGAATATCAAATTTAAGGAAAATAGCAGGTTAGATAATTAGGAAGATAAAACGTGAGCTGGATGTTAGGAGTGATCAGAACACCTGGACAGAGCGGCTGATGGCTCTGGGAAGAAAAGGATGATCAGAGCAGCAAACCTCTGAGCACTGCTAGAAGTCTTGCCTTCGCTGTCAAAACCAACTCAACTAGGCAGAAAAAGTCTTTTAGTGATATGAATAAAAAGAGAACAACAAAAGGAAAAAAAAAAAAAGTGAGATTGCTATGCAAAATGCTGAAATTCAAGACAAAACTAAACATAGCCCCAGAAAAGGAGAAGCCACATGCAGCCCCACACCCCCACTTCTGTTCACTGGCTTTTCCAACGAATCGGAGGTAAAAATATAATTTTAGTAATAAAAAAAGTGAAATAGTTACACATGGTGAAAATGACATTGCTTGAATAACTGAGAACAACAACAAGGCTGACTGGGAAGGCAAACAAGGGTAAGGGAGCGGTTGTATATGAGGTGAAAGCTACTCAAAAGAGAACAACATGCTCAGACTGGGTGGTGGGAGTAGTACCATCTGGCTGAAAGTCAACAAATGTAATGCTTTTTCATATGTAGGAAGAAAGGGAAAAAAAAAAAAGATCCAGACAGCTATCAGCAAGTTAATCCGAGCACAAAAGTACACAAGACTTTTGAACACCACTTGAAGGACAGAGTAATTGAAAGCATGGTAGCAAACGGAGATTTGGATAAAATACAAAATGTGGTTTATCAAAAGTAAATGATGGCAATGTAACTGATAGCTTTTTTTGATAAGGTTCCTGGGGTGGTTTGTTTTTTTTTTGGAGAGAGGAAAATCAGTGGATCTAATCTTTCTTAACTTCAGTAAATAGTCTGATGGCATGCCGAAAGGAAATGACTGCCTTAACGATAGATACGGGGATTAATACAACTGGAAGGAAACTAGGGAAGTGGGTAAGCGTGAAGACTGTGGCTGGGATGAAGGCAGAAACACAGAGCCACAGGGAGGTCTGCAGTGGTATTAGTTAAGAATCTATTGGCTTTACAGTATAAAGGATTGTATGAAATGCAGTGATAGAAAAAGATAAGGAAAGAGGGAACTACCAACAAAAAGCTCTATGAGAATCTAAAACCTCTGCTGGAAATGACAGAGCAGAAGGACCTGTTAGATGACTGAACTTGGAGGATGCTGGACCACATACAACAAAGGTGACCAGCTAAAACATTATAGGCAACATATTCTTCTCCCCATGGTCTCCGTTTCTAGGAAACCCTTCTTGGGCCATTTTCTGAACATCCCCGTAGAGGACAATACTCCTTGGTGAGCAGGGTGGTGCACAGGTCTTCTCACACGCCTGCCAATGTCCAGTGCAGATCTGCCTACAATGGGAGATGGGGGCAAGAGCCCTTGAAAAGGGACAGAGAGGGGTAATTTAAAGGATGATGATGGTCCCTCTGGATTAATCAGCCCTTCACAGACACCTCCTCCATGCTTTCGCAGACCCCACCTGTGCTGCAGCTTCTCATCCAGAGCCTGATCTTTCCTGGCTCCCCTCCAGCATCCCTTGACACTGAATGCTTGGTCACATCAAATCAAGAGACAGCAATGATACCAGATGGCTGCCCCAGAAACTGCAGTCCTGCGTACTAGCTACATTAATGCTGGAAAGCCAGGAGGAGGGAAGAAAAGGAAAGAAAAAGAGGAGAGGGAGAGGGAGAGGGAGAGGGAGAGGGAGAGGGAGAGGGAGAGGGAGAGGGAGAGGGAGAGGGAGAGGAGAGGAGAGGAGAGGAGAGGAGAGGAGAGGAGAGGAGAGGAGAGGAGAGGAGAGGAGAGGAGAGGAGAGGAGAGGAGAGGAGAGGAGAGGAGAGGAGAGGAGAGGAGAGGAGAGGAGAGGAGAGGAGAGGAGAGGAGAGGAGAGGAGAGGGGAAGGGAAGGGAAGGGAAGGGAAGGGAAGGGAAGGGAAGGGAAGGGAAGGGAAGGGAAGGGAAGGGAAGGGAAGGGAAGGGAAGGGAAGGGAAGGGAAGGGAAGGGAAGGGAAGGGAAGGGAAGGGAAGGGAAGGGAAGGGAACTAAACCCAACTTTGGTTCTGGGGCAGAAAGTATGAAATCAAGGCAAAAAACATATTGCTGACTACCCAAAACTCCTTCAAATATGTAAACTGTATTAGTTGAGAGAGAAGCAGTAGCATGCTGAGCAGCAAGAGTATCAGTGAGAAGCACAGGGAACTTCTGCTTCCCCTGCATTCACTTCCAGAAAGGTGAAAGAGGGGAGGAAAGGAAAACTACTGTTAAGAAATCAATCCTACCTGTTGCTCATGCCTCCGAGACAGTCAGATGCTCTGGCAAGATGAATGCAAGAGCCCGAGCCCCAGAAAAACTCAGTCCTCTATTAGTGACATTGGTATAATGCCTCCAGCTAGTAATATAACCATGGCCTGATTAACTAATTCTCTCCACTCGTAAACTGGTGGAAGTTCATCCAGCATTATAGCCAAGTAACATAGGTGTGACTTATCATAGTGTAGAAATCTCTCTTATTGGTAAGTACTCTCCAAGTACCTTTTGAGTATAACCTTGAGGACAACACAACTTGAGCTCAAAGAACAGTCATACCACTACCTCTTATGCAGCAAAAGGTCATCCACATAGTTAGTTGTCCACTTTTTCACCTTTAAAAATAACAACCAGTAAAGTTGCACTGGGAGGTGGTAGCTGTTTTTTTTTTTCAGAGTAAATTGTAAGACACAAACTTCGGCCAAAGAGATTTCTATTGACTTGGAAACGGCCAGGATTTCACCTAGTTTCCAGGTAGCTGGCACAACATACACCCTGGGTAACTGAGTCAGCAAACATTAAGAATGGCATTAAAATAATGATTAAAGGTCTGGAAAATTTGCTAGTGCCAAAACAAAACGTCCCAGCTAAACTGAGAGAGAGAGAGAGAGAGAGAGAGAGAGAGAGAGAGAGAGAGAGAGAAGGCTAATCAATCACTACCAGCAAGTGCCTAAACCGTAAGATTTCCTACCAAGGATAACTACTTAATGGGAAAAAAAAAGGCTTAACAAATTCCTGTGACTGAATTCTCTAATGAGACAAATGTGGATCAGAAGTAAAGCACTGCTTGGGAATGGTTTAACGCTGACTGGCATGACTTACTGGAAGAGCCTCTTCAAATCATTCCAGTCCAAAGCAGAAACTAATGTTTGGGGCTATGCAGATGGTCAGTCTAACACAATCCAACAGATGACCTCCGGGGGTCTCTTACCCCTCACCCAGCCTGTAATTCTGTGTGAAAATGATTTCAAGCTGGCCAAGAGAAAAGGGAGCAGGTGCAATTCCTGGGATTCTTCTTTTAACAATCTGGCTATCACATTCACAGATCAAGGGCAAAGAAAAACCAACAAAGATTAGGAGGCTCCATAAGGAACCAACTATTCTATCCCCCCGTGATATGTAAGAAGTTCCAGTAATGGTTTCTGATATGCTTCTGTCCCATTCTTTCTCAAGTGTCCCCAGTGACAAAGACTCCACAGTGTCCTTACAGTCCCTAATCAATTCCTAGGCTTCTCTCTGCTTGCCATCAGAAAGATTTTTTCTATTTTGTGAAACACAAAATTTCCGTGGCTTCAATTTAAGGCACAAATTTCTAGTTCTACCCAGACTGGTTCTGGAGAAGAGATTTCCCCCCACCCCCAGCTTCTTACTTGCAGTAGTCTTTTCACATACTTAAAGACGAGTTGTGATTTCTCCCTTCTGTGTTTTTGGGGTTTTTTCAGAATAAACATCCCCAGTTCTTTCAATTTTTTTCCCCAACAGCATTTTTCAGACCTCTCATCATTCTTCTGTCCCTGCCTGGACTCTCTCTGGCTTCCTCAAGGGCTTTTACCCCAAAATAGACATATCTGCTCCAGCTGAAAGTCTACCAGGGATCACTTGCCTCTTTTCCTTTAACCCAAACAAAAGTTTGGTTCCAGTTTATTGTTTATGTTACTTGCAGCCTGACAGAATCAGCAGCCAAACATAAAAGGGGTTGCCTACGTGTTCAGCCCCTCCTCTGAACCCTCGACATGGAAAAAAAAAAAACAAACCACAAACTAAAAGAGGAAAAAAAGACTAAGAAATCCTGATTTTGCAGGCAGGGAAGAGAAGCTCACAAAGTTGAGGAGGGCAAGAAGTTTCATCAGGAGCAGGAACCAAGGGTAATTCTTCCAGATCCCTTATCTAAGTCTTAGGAACAAAATCACCGTTCAGCGAATTCCGGTAATATCAGTGCAGTAGGTGAATGCCACACTCCAATGAACTTTGTGTTGCAGCGTCACTTACAGCCGAACAGGACAAATAAACCACAGGGAATAACAACAGGGAATAATGTCCTCCATCCCAGAGGAGAAGCAGAAAAGCTATCTGAAAAGGGCATCCCCCTTTGTACCTTCCAGCTCCCTAAGTGTCACAACAGGTTCCGATATCTCCTGGACTTATACTTTCACTTTGAAATAGAAAGGTAAAAATACAGCTTTACCCTGCAAAAACGACGTCAATTGATAAAAAAATGTATTAAAAAAACCCCCAGTATTTCCTCATTTTAGTTCATCTCCATTTATAAAGTCCAGCAGCTCTAATGTGTGAGCCTCACTGAGAGCCCCCCAGGCAGGTGGGCTTCACAGCATATCTGGGACTTTCCTTATAAATAAGGATTGAATTGCCATCAGACATCAGGAGGTTTAAATGAACGTTGAAGGAATGGAGGTAACCAGGGAAATTATTCTGCAGAGGAGGTCTCTCTGCTGTGGTTTTACTTTTTTCCCCAGGGTTTGTACAGCTGACCAGGACCAGTCAGCCAACAGACCTTGACATCATCCTCTAAACAGAGTCATCCTCAACGTCTGAACCTCTCTGTCCCTTGGGGTGAGCAGACCTGAACACAGCATCTGTTGGAGGGGGACACTGTTAACACTATACATTACTGCTCTTGAAAAGCCTGTTTTCCACCCTGACCTGTCTGAGATTTCAACACCGCTAAGCATTGATGTGAGCAGTGCAGGTCTCCAAGGAGCTGTGGGAAATGCTGTGCAAGATCTCCTTGGAGCGGCCGTGGTGCACCTACAGCCCCAAGACATTGCACTTCTTGCTCAAACACACACTCTCTCCGGGTAGGTGTCAGCTCTGGCCAACGCTCGCCCAGCTGTAACGCTTGCTCTTCTTCCCAGGTTGCTGAAAGCTTCTCCAAGACTCAAATGTAGCTGACTCAGATGTAGCTGTAGCTCCTCATCCTGTCCCTCCTGCCCAGCTGCCTGGGCCCTTTTAGTTCATTCGTGTGATATATCACAATATCTGTGATATTCCTTCACCTTTTTGCCTGCAACAACTTCTCATGCTAGCGATGTCTTGCCTAGTACTTTAACAGCAACCAGTGGAAGACCTTCACCTGCACTCCCCAGCCAACACCACTGTCTCGTTAGAGTATTAATTCAGGACGCAACTGGAAATAAGACATCACCTGCTAAGCCATCCACATGCACTTTCTGTTTCTCTAACAACAAGTCCAGCCAAGTGTGTCCATCCAAGGAGGATAAAAGTCATGGCTTTAGGAAACTCTAGATGCATGTAGAGATGAAAGTACAAGCAGATTTAAAACCCTGTTAAAAATCCCTCTGCAATAGCTCAAGCTGCTGTCAAAGTTTCTAGACAGAAAATACCTTAGAGCAAATGACCACAAAACCCAAGTCATCTTAAACCAATTCAGGTGCACCATTAAAAAAAATAAAAATAATAACTGAAAAAAAATACAGTGCCTCTTCCCTCCAAAATTTTATCTTGAGCAGAGGTTTCTTGGCCACATTACAAACTCCTGGAAGTCACAGGTTTCCCTCAGAGGCATTCACCACAGTAACAATTCAAGCACGGACACACACAAACGTAGTCCAAGAATTTTCTAAAAACATTAGCTGACAAAACCCAGCCAAGTTTTGCAGCTTGCCATCCAAGTCACATGAATAGGAGTATATTCTATAAACACAGACATACCTCTAGAAATAATAATACCAAACAGGAGATCCCCATTTGCACGTTTCTTTTTCTTCTCTAGTATTATTAATTGTACTAACCATAAACCTGTTAATGAAACAGCACTTAAATTGTTCATAACAACGTTAAAACTCTCTCCCCGTGAAATGAATGAAGTTCCCCTCTCAGATCCTCTCTGTGAACTGTGGGAAATTTCACTGCACTGCTCACAATGTTTATTAAATGTTGATTTTTGCATAAACAATTGTTGCAGCAAATTAATTGCTGCACTTATGTGCTCTTCTCTGTGGATCCTTCATACCTTTTCAGGGAATGTATGCCTACACTTTCAGAATTGTGTCATTAAGATAATGTTATCTTTTCCCACCTCCAGCTTCTGATCTATCTTCCAGGAAGCAACTCCAGCACGTTGTGGTACCTTATTAAAATATCCCCACTGTATCCCAAATTATGCTTCTGTAATAAAAACTGTCTTCACTCTTCTTGTGATCTCTGTGTTGGACCTGGCACATAACCTTCTCCTCCTGATGGCCAGGCACCAGCCTGATGATGGGGTACCTCTTTCACCACTTGTCCTTGGTTGCCCTATTTGCACACAGTGCTGTGAGATGGGTCACAGCTCTTCTGGAAGGACGGGCCAAGAGACCAAAAAGATAACGAACTGAGCCAAGCATGGTTTCCCAATCCAAATTATTAACTTTGAGTAAAACCTAATCTCAGTTCAACTATGAATGAAAAGGAGGAATCGGAAGTGGAAATAAATAAGTAAACCAACAACCCAAACCCAGTAATATTTACTAACTGGAAGGGCAACACAGATGAGTGATGTCTCATGAAGCTCAGAGGCATTACATGGGAACCTCAAGACATCAGGAACAATCTGCAGCTGGTAAGAATAAGATATTAATGAGAAGTTATTATTTTCAGGGTTTTTTAGTTTGGTTGGTTGTTTTGGACTTTTGAATTGTTGGGGTTTTTGGGTGCTTTTTTTGTTGTTTGTTTGTTGTAAAAGCATTACAAGAAACAAAATCGTACAGTCCAATAGAGGAAAGTTCAACGTGTGATTTTGATCTGTATTTGGAAAGTAGCAGGGCAACGTGCGTGTCTCTGATGATGATGAAGAAGTTTTTTCCAGTCCATTAGTAACAAAGGCAGATGTTAAACCACACCTACGAGAGATAAACATTTAAAATCAGCAGGCCTGGATAACTTGCACCTAAGAGCACTTATAATAGCTAGCTGAGAAGGTCTGTTTGAATACAGCCAAGTGCAAAAACTGCACTCAAGAGCAAATTCAGCACAGACCTCCAGTATGGCAGCCCGGATTCTGGAAAGAGGTAATGTGGTGCAAGATTTGAGGATTGAAAAAAGGTAAATAGTTCAGTGTGAATTCCCAGTATGTGCTGCTGAGAAAAGGCTAACACAACTGTTTGCTTTATAAACTGAACAGCAAGGAAGAACAAGAAGATAATACGCTTTTTCTATGTGGTATTGGAAAGACCTGTGCTGTGACACTAAGAGCAGGCATTTTAAAAGGGCAATAAAGACCAGGGGAGAGTGTGGAAAGGAAACATAAAAGCAATTAGAGGAGGTCCACATTCTTCTGGAGCAAGACCTGGATGCCCTCACTATAATGTTATCTCAGTAGACACTGCACACTTATGTTTAGACAACTCAATCAGGTGTTGAATGCCTTCAGAGATACTCTACTGTAAGGCAATTCAATCTAGCAGAGAAAGGCATAATGGGATGCAAAGTGGAAATCTATGCAAATTCGTAACTCTTTCCAAGGCGTCTCGATTAACAGCTAGGGCAAGGGGAAACAGATGTTCTGAGTTGTCCATATCAGCTCCTGAAAAGAAGTGTTCAACCGAGCTATGCTTTATCAGAAACAGGTTGTTGGACGCAACTTGCTGAAGGTAACTGGTGAAAATTAGATGCTTTCAATAACCAGCCAAATAAAATAATCTACCCTTCCCATCAGGGATTACTCTAATCTTAATATAGCTACAACTGCACAAACTTCCTGGGTTTCTGATGTCAGACCTTGGCCCAGGCACTGGGACGTTACGTTCCACTTGGATTTTCTGAAATAGCTGCTGGCCTCTAATCATGGAAGCCCACTTGCTCTTGCTGCTGTACGTTTGGAAAAAAACACATTCAAATAATGAAGTTTCAACAGTCTTCTGAACTTCAAGAAGAGGAAATGCTGCACAGAAGTCCTTACAAAGGAAATGCTGCACAGAAGTCCTTACAAACTCCACTTTAGGGGCACTCATGTTTGATTAACGCATTTTGATACAAAAAGCCTGATCAAGGTCTAAATATCCACGTCATGAATCAAGAAGAGACAAAGCAAAGCCATATTGGCAATGCTGGAGCCACTGGGTACTGCCAATCCCCAAGGTTTCATCAGGAAACTTGGAGTATTTTCCCTTTGTCCTGGCATGGTTAGCGTATACCAGCCAATGGACAAACAGCAGCAGCAGTCTTCTAGTCATCTTGATTGCACAGAAAAGGAAGATAGGATAGATAGAATGAAGGATGCTGGGAGTCTATCAGTCCTTTACACAACCTCTTCCCCTGCTCCAGTGTACGGGCGAAAGAAATCCATCTTGAACAAAGGAGCTGTCCTGCTGTTCCAAGGAAGAGACAGCATTCTCACTTTTTTTGCTATCTTCTGGTCTTCAAAGCCAGAACATCCATGTCATCAGTTCTGGGTTTAGTGGACCCTACAAGCCCAGGCTTGCAGTACTGAACTGGGGACACAGTGAACTCTGGCTGCATATGACAATTACGAACTATTTGGATGTGCTTCACCTAATGAAAACAAATGGATTGTGCAATTTCTGTGACTGCAGATGTGCCAAGAGACAGCGTTTCAACCCACTTACTATCTTAGATGCCCCATCTGTATAAAGGAAGGTTGTGCTGTATGTGGCTTATCAGATTCATCTGGGTGTTAATCTGGGAACACGGACCCGGAACATATCTGCAGTGCTGGGATTTCACAACCCAATTGCTTTATTCTTCCTGTGAAGAGTTTAACCTTTTCCCTGAGACTCACCTATGTTCAGAGCTGCAAAATGCATCTCAGTGGCACAAGCTCATATTGCCATGGCAGAGATTGCTCCAGCTAGGGAAGATCTTCCAGACAAGGTAGTGCAGGCTATTGCCAACACGCATCATATTTGAGGAGTCCTTAAGAAGCTCTTCCCAGTTCCACACCCTACCAGCTAGACCAGTGAAAAATGAGAACATACTCTTCAGAAGCCCATGCCTGCCCACCACAATGAAAAATTGTGTTCACTGTCATCTGGTTCTTGCCATGAACTTCCCTTAACTGGGTTTCCTGCCTCAAGGGGTTGCTTCCTGCCCAGAACATCCCATTCTCAGCCCTGCACACATTACCGAGGACTGCTATTTGTAGAAGAGAATTTATGGCACTTTGACATACAACAAGGCTGGAATGCTTTTAAATCACAATGAAACTGGCACTGGGGTACATGTGTCCCTTCTGCATCCCTCATAGGTTTATCAGGCTAGGATTATTTCTGACAAAAAGTGGCTTCTCTAAGTGTGGAAATGCAGCTTTGTCTCTTCATGTCATTCTTAAATTCCCGCAGTTAGGATGAAGGGAACCACACAGGAGACACAGCAGTGGCACAGGGTGAGGAAGAAAAAGAAGCGACAAAGCCTAAAATCAAATCTCAGTACCTTATTAAAAGGCATATAGAATCATAGAATTGCCTAGGTTGGAAGGGACCTTTCAGATCTTCTGGTCCAACCATCAACCTAACTCTGACAGAAACCATCACTAAACCATATCTCTAAGCACTATGTCTACCTGTCTTTTAAAAACCTCCAGGGATGGTGATTCAACCACTTCCCTGGGCAGCCTGTTCCAATGCTTAATAACCCTTTCAGGGAGGAAATTTGTCCTAATATCCGGTCTAAACCTCCCCTGGCGCAACTTGAGGCCGTTTCCTCTTGTCCTATCACTTGTTACGTGGGAGAAGAGACCGACCCCCACTTGGCTACACCCTCCTTTCAGGTAGTTGAAGAGAGTGATATAAAGCCTATTATTTCAACAATCATAGCTGCATTTACTGCCAGTTGTAACTGATGTGCTTTACATGCTCAGAAGACCGCAGGCGAGGAGGGAACGCTCTTCCTCCACAGCTTTCCCAACCTGGGCAAGGAGCCATCCGCTGCTGCGTGCTTCCAGCACGCCTGTCCAGCTACACAGCCAAAACCCAGCCTCGCAAAGTGTTTTAGGAAAATGAAACTCAGAGATCCTGCCCCATCTATTTACAGCGACACTCCAGACTATAATTGTGATTACACTGTCTGGAAATACTCTTGTGGGTGAAGAAATGAAATAAAATAAAATAAAACCTTAAAAAAAACCAAACTGCAAGACCTTTGAGAGTTCTGGATGGCATTTATCACCTTGCTGCTTTTCTAGTCCAGCTGCTCTTTTTGTACATCAGTTTTTGGGAAAGACACTTGTCATTCATATCCTCATTGATACAAGTTGCTATCAGACAGCTGTTACTAGAGTTATTCGACAGAAGCATCTCAGCCACAGCTAAACACCATGAGCAGATAAGACCAAACAATGTAAGTGAACAGGAAAACATCTTTATTTTCTTCTAAGTGTGCACCCATTTTCTATAAACATAGTTAAATGTCCCCTAGATTTAGCCCAGCTCCAGGATTTGCTCCACAAAATTAAATGCAGCATATGAAAGGGATAGAAAGTAGAGAGAAGTGCTTTCATCAGCATCAAGGTACACCGAAACGTACAGATCTTCTCTGAGAAGACATCGTTTAAAATGCGACAAAGGTCAAGATTGGCTCCCTGAGTGCAGGAGCCCCTGGGACGGCACAATTAACTCCTTAAAATGTGGAGTCAAAGCCAGGGATATCTTAGTGATTCTTCTGCCAAGGAGATGTGAGGAAAAAAATGCCAACACTTCTTCCAAGGAGTAGGGAAATTACCCTCACCTGGGATCCAAGCCACTGTGGATTAAAACTCTTTGGAATGAGAAGACGATCATATTTTTTTTCTCTTTATATCCACAGTAATTTGCCTCTTCAATGGCATAAAAATTAAATCCAGCTGGAATGGCTTTTTAATTAAAATCATACTTTGCTTATCAGAGTGAGAACACTTAACTGATTACAAAAGAAACATGGAAAACTCTGGCATCCTGTTCCCTGTTCTCCAGCCAGGCTGTGCAGCAAACTCACTCTGCTAAACCATGTGTAACCCTTTGGAGACTGCCCTACATAAGCTCTCCTCACCCCATTTATGGACTAGGAAAAGGCATATAGAACATACAGAGTCTCTATAAAAAGATACATACAAAAGTTCACTCTCTCTGGCTGAACCTGCTGAAGTTCACTCTTGTTTTAATTTGCTGGCTCCTGGCACTTCCCTGTGGAAGCAAAGAATCTCTACGCATTTAATTTCAACTCCTTGGCTGCGCTGTTATTTAACTTCATAGACAACTGAAAGGTTTCCTACTGTCTTGAAAGCACCCTCAGGCCAAAGGCTGAAGCCATACACCTCACCGGTCCTAGCAGATACACCCCAGAATCCCACTCCAGTGGTTAAGGACATCTTTGTTCCACAAGAACCATCATCCAGGCTTGTTGCCAGTCAGCTTATTTTGCTGGAGGCCTCCCCATATGGTGACAACAAGATTCATGGGTCTTGATACGGGCAAGGCTGGGTCACACAGGCTATACCACCCACACACCTTGAGGTGTTTCCCGAGGAACATCTCACGTGCCACAAGCTCTGGGCCATGGGGAGGAATGCTGCTGCCTGTGCCACATTTAGGTTTCAACCTTCCAGGGTTGCTCCCGTAACAATTTTCATGAGCATTAAACTCAGAGTCAGAGGCTCAGATGGCACGGCACAGCACAGCAGTGTTAACGTCAGTGAAGCTAAACTGATTTATTCTGGCTGAGGATGGTGACTGCAGGGTAGGATTTTCCCAAGCGCAACTATTAGTTAAATTCCTAGGCCTGAATGAGTATGTGACCGAGTGCCTGCATGCTTTCATATTTCTGTTTTCAGTGCCAGGTCCTGCTAGGGAAAAGGATGTTGAGGCAGATGCTAGAACTGAGGTCTTGAACCCATGCTGTTCGCAACAATCCTATGGGACCTTCCATCAGAATAGCACTGTCACAGGAACTCAGCTGCATTTTCCTTATAGACAGAAAGGAGATCAGATACTACTTCAGTTGGGAAATCGACTCTATTTTCAGTTCCAGTCAGCCAATTGCAGCCACAAGGTGCTGGGTTCCAGAGGCTGAAATAACCATCTCCCAGACAAACCCAAGAACAAACACATTGTTCTCCGAATGTCTCCCACATAATGAAGAAAATGCAATTTTACTCTTGCAGCCCCTCCTGCCCTCTCCCTCTTGACGCTCAGATGTGTTACTTTCAGTCACACCATTTAAATCATAGAATCAGAGGGTTGGAAGGGACCTCTGGAGATCATCTAGTCCAACCCCCCTGCCACAGCAAGGTCACCTACAGCAGGTTACACAGGAACGCATCCAGGTGGGTTTTGAATGTCTCCAGAGAAGGAGACTCCAACACCTCTCTGGGCAGCCTGTGCCAGGGCTCTGCCAGCCTCCAAGTAAAGAAGTTCCTCCTCATGTTTAGATGGAACTTCCTGTGCTCAAGTTTGTGCCCGTTACCTCTTGTCCTGTCGCTGGACACCACTGAAAAGAGCCTGGCCCCATCCTCCTGACACCCACCCTTGAAGTATTTGTAAGCATTGATAAGATCCCCCCTCAGCCATCTTTTTTTCCAGACTGAAGAGACCCAAATCCCTCAGCCTTTCTTCATAAGAGAGGTGTTCCAGTCCCCTAATCATCTTTGTAGCCCTCTGCTGCACCCTCTCCAGCAGTTCCCTGTCCCTCTTGAACCAGGGAGCCCAGAACTGGACACAGTACTCCAGGTGCGGCCTCCCCAGGGCAGAGTAGAGGGGGAGGATGACCTCCCTTGACCTGCTGGCCACACTCTTCTCGATGCACCCCAGGATGCCATTGGCCTTCCTGGCCACAAGGGCACATAAATGCCACCCATAATATGGGGGTACCCCAACATACTCCACAGGAGACACCAAAACCCTGACCCACACTGGTCAGGATTTTCTTAGATTTTTAAATACCTTTCAACTCTAGACTTAGTCCAATATTATCCTTGCAGACCCGGAATTTTTCTTCCTCTATTAAATCTGCTGCTGTTGAAGTGAGTTAGAGATCCCCAGACTCTAAGACTGAGTATGCTTCCAACTAACAGTTGTGAGCGAGCAGCTTTCAAAATTAAAATTCTTCCACTATCTGATAAATGATCTAAAAAAAATACAGGCCATTAAATTAAATACAGGTCATTATCCCTTCTCTGAGTGTGTCAGCCTTCTAACCTGCAAATCAGGAAAGTGCTATTTCCCTCCTTCCCAGAAACAGCTGTGTCATCATTTAAAGATGTGGCATATTCTGGCCATTTTCTGTCCAGAAAATGAAAGTTTAAAAATAATCCATAAAAAGCAAGGTTTTTTTTTCTTTATTCACTCTTCTGTCAATAAAAATAACTCGCAACTTGTTAACTTCTCCAGTTTCTTGATGGGAAGAAAAAAGGGAAAAGCGACTCTATTTGTTCTCCCCCATCAATCAAGAACTAAAATCCCCAAGGATCAATATCTCCCTCACCCCCTGCAACTTTACAAGCAAAAAAACCCCACCTTCCTGAAAATATTCCTCAAGTGAAAGGTTAGCTTTTTTTGTTAAAGAAAATACATTTGGAAAACAAACGGTCAGCAAGGTCTAATGTGAAGAGACAGAATCATAGAATCTGTTGGGTTGGATGGGACCTTTAAAGGTCATCTAGTCCAACCCCCCTGCAGTCAGCAGGGACATCTTCAACTGGATCAAGTTGCTCAGAGCCTCATCAAGCCTGGCCTTGAACGTCTCCAGGGATGAGGCCTCCACCATCTCTGTGGGCAACCTGTTCCAGTGTTTCACCACCCTCATTGTAAAGAACGTTACAAAGTCAATGTTCTTTATATCTCGGCCTTAAGATTAATTAAATCTCATTTCACAGTAACCATCCACACTCAGGGGTCAGCTGCAGCCACTAATTGGGTGAGCTGCGCATAATGGTTTCCCCACTGTAGACCTCACTGCTGGTGTACAATATCGATTTTAAACTTCTCTTTTGTTCACCTTTTGTAAGGAACTCATGTCCATGTGCAGTTGGAGATGGCTGACCGCATCTTTTCTGGAGAGAAGCACCATTTTTAAACTTGCCGGTGTAATTTTAGTATGGTGTGAAGGATCTGGGCACTGCCTATTGCTCGTATGAGAGTGATCAAAAATATTAATCCCCCTCTCCCTCGCCTCTGAAACAAAAGATTTACAAGAAACAGACCGCGTCTGCTCTGTGAAACACTGTGCTGGGACTGTCAACCCAACCCCCGGCTGGCCACTGAGCATATGGCCAGGGTCATCATGATGAAAAACTATCCCTGCCTCTGCTCCCTAACAAACCACCTCTTTCCCTTCACAGCCATGACCTCGATGACAGCCTGAAGGATGACACTGTTGGTTGGGACAGGAAGACCCGAGTCCACTGGGGTTGGATGCCTCAAAACAAGGGGTAAGAGTGGGAGAGAGCAGTGACCCCTGTCACACACAGAGTGAAGCCCTCCGGTTGGCTTTGAGTGTCCTGCAACAGGAACATGCCCAAATGCACTCACACATACCTTCAAGAAACAAGAGACCAAGGGGAAGATTGCCAAGGAGGCATCACCGGTGGGACTTTCCCACTGGAGAACTGGCAAAGCTGCAGTACTGGGAGGACTATATGAAACCCTAGAGAGATCCTGCCTATCTCTCAACAAACCAGTAGCTTTCTAAGATGATATGTTTCCATCTCCTTACTCTAACCAGTCTCAAAGCCAAGCATGGATGTGCCTCCAAGCCCAGCCAGCCTCCCATTCCTGCACTGACGGGTAGATCCATACTGTGATAATGCTTTGCTCCTGCTAAAGGTGGTTTTGCCTTGCTAAGTTTTTCCTTAAGCAGGAGGGCGAGCGCTGCATTGTGAACGGTATCACACCAATTGCTTTCCCTGCGGAGCAGCTGAATAACATACACATCATATAGGGGTGCATCAAGAAGAGTGTAACAAGCAGATTGAGGGAGGTTATCTTCCCCCTCTACTCTGCCCTGGGGAGGCTGCATCTAGAGTACTGTGTCCAGTTCTGGGCTCCCCGGTTCAAGAAGGACAGGCAACTGCTGGAGAGGAGACAGCAAAGGGCTACCAAGGCGATTAGGGGACTGGAACACCTCTCTTATGAAGAAAGGCTGAGGGATTTGGGTCTCTTCAGTCTGGAAAAAAGACGACTGAGGGGGGATCTTATCAATGCTTACAAATACTTCAAGGGTGGGTGTCAGGAGGATGGGGCCAGGCTCTTTTCAGTAGCGCCCAGTGACAAGACAAGGAGTAACGGGCACAAGTTTGAACATAGGAAGTTCCATCTAAACATGAGGAGGAACTTCTTTACTTGGAGGGTGGCAGAGCCCTGGCACAGGCTGCCCAGAGCGGTGGTGGAGTCTCCTTCTCTGGAGACATTCAAAACCCGCCTGGATTCATTCCTGTGCAACCTGCTCTGGGTGACCCTGCTCTGGCAGGGGGCTGGACTAGATGATCTCCAGAGGTCCCTTCCAACTCCTATCATTCTGTGATATAGGCAGGCTCCTTCTGAGGCAGTTCCTGTGACAGACAACAGGATGTGTTGTCTGCCCATCTGGAAATGGGCCAACCTCCACCACAAAAGTCGTCAGCTTTCTGGCTCTCAGTGATGCTCTTGGCAGGCTGTTCTCGCATCTCACTCCCCTCACTGCTACAAACCTTCCCATACCCAGCCAAATCCAATCCCATCAAGGATACAAACGCTCCTGCCCTTTACAAGACACTTCCATTCCCCAGTATTATCATGAGTGCGCATGTAGGGGGTGACCACATCATCCCCATGACATCGATTTGCAAGGTTAACGTAACCAAACACTAACTATGAGGTCTTTATGACGTAGGCAGGCAACAGTGGAAAGAAATAAGTGACGGACAAGTAAAGGAAGTCTGTTTTTCTCATTCCTGTTGGATTTTATGCATTCAGACCACCGTGAGCAGCAGGTTCACGTATAGACCCTGGAACTGACCTAAGAGCTTGTTAGCTTTATCCTGTGCCTGAACCGTTGGCCCTTTCCAGCTTTGGTTTGGACCCTTTCCATTTATTGGTTCACCTCCTTCTACTCATGGCTACCCCAGTGGACGCTGTTCCTTGCCTGTACTTCTCCCCAGGCTACTCTGCAAGGGAAATCAGCATTTATTTTTAGGTGCATTGTACTCTGACTGGTTGGGCTCTGCTCCCAGGGCTGCAATATATATTTAATACTTGTTTCCACAGCTGACAGCCCAGGAAGCTTGAGTGGTGAATTGGCAGAGAAGAAAGAATTATGAAGTAGAGGGGCATCAACCTGCCAAGTATTTTAATACCCCTTCTAGAAACAGAGACTTGACTTTTCAGCAGTCCCGTAGTGGGGAAGAAAGCGAGCCCGAATCAAAGGCACAGTTGCTGTTTTATTATGATGTTGATTTCAACTGTGCAATAACAAATCCTGTCAGATCTGCAGGAGAGAGGAACGGGAGCAGAAATACACTATTAGGGCAATATGCAGTGAAAAAAATGTACTGGGAAAAGGCAGTATAGGAGAGACAACTGCACCTAGGCTGCTCAGTGTTCCCAGCACAAGCTGTCCCTGAGAGTGCAGTGGCTCTGGGATGCTCCTGGGCAGCGATCCAAGTGGGATCAGCAGATCTGGTGATCAACCTGTGCAACAGGTTCAGCTCAAATGTGGAATTGTTCCCCAACTGATCCACCCAACCTCTTTGTAGCTGGAGTTCAGGACTGCTTCCCTCATGTTTCTCTTGCCTATTGCTCCCAGCTGACCCTCCACACTCTAACCTCCTCCTTTCCCTCATCCCAGTCCTCACCATATCCCCAGGCAAACACCATGCTGGGATCACAGGTCCCAGCTGGTCCCTGAGGCCTCCATCACAGCTTGCAACAGCCCCTTGGACTCTTTTCCCTTCTGCATCTCTTTTTCCAAAGAGTAAATGCATTGCTGTTGAGAACATTAGGTGCTTTTCCTTCAGAAAACCTCATCCCTTTGCTTAGCTTTTCGTCCGCAACTAAATTTTCTGTTTCTGGAAGATGCTCCTTCAATAAATCCTGGCTTTGTTTTATCTCCCTGTAACAATACGTAGCAAAAAAAAAAAAAAACAAAAAAAAAACACACAACAAAAAAACCAAAAACAACCAAATTTGAACAGACAACCAAAGCTGCAGCTTTATAGCTAGGTTTAAAAATATTTCCAGATGCTTATTGGTCCCTTAAGACATTTCTGAGGCTCAGGTCAAGTAGACCCAAGGCAGCAAGCTCCAATTTTTAATTTCTACTCCGTCTACAAAACCGTCAGGGCCTGGCTAACGCAGTTTAACCATCAGAGCTGTCTGGCTCTGGGAACAGCTTCCCAGTCAAAGGAGCACAGCAAAAAAAGTGAACTTTAAGAAGTGAAAGGTAAATAACTCTATGAATACAACAGGAGCCCTGTGTTGGCAGAGACCTCAAGGAGACAGCAAGGTTGCTCCTGCCTCATATCCCCAAGCTTTTAAGATTCAAATGAAAACAACAGCCAAGGTGGAAGGCACAAATACACACACCAGTATTACGAGTCTCTTCCTCATGGCATGTAAACTTAATCATAGTGCAGATCATGCACTTCCAGCACAACTTCAGCCACTGACAGTCACTGAACCTCCAAAAGAACTAGGTACCAAGACAAATGGATCTCTGAAAGTAACATTGCACACCACAGTTTTATTAAGTGTTATTATAGCCATGATTGCCTATTGACATATGGTACATAATATTTTTTTATTAGACCAACTAGCACACCTAGAGAAAAAAAACAAAACAAAACAAAAAAGGTTTTGTAGCTCTTTAACTCTGAACCACACTCAGGAAATTGCAGGATATGCATATGTCTGAAGTAATTGTTCTGAGTTTAGTCAAGTTAATTAATTACAGAAAATAAAAAAAAATAAAAAAAAAAAGAGTAATTAGCACCCGTAGAGCAGATGAATCACTTAGCCAGGGAGGAGATGGTAGGACCATCAACCCTTGTAGGGCTGCAGGGGTGGTGAGAGTTATCACCTCTGCGACAGCAAGGAACTGGCAGGTGGTGAGACACGAAGAAAACTGCGGCATGTCATAAAAATCGAGGTCTCCACTGAGTTCAAGGTTTTTAGTGCCCAGCAGAACCTTGAAGGTTAATTTGTGGGCTTGGCTTTCAGAGGTACGTTGTCAGTCTATAACACAGAAGGATGGCAGCGATGGTTTTGCAATAAGCCACTCTCTCCGTCAGCACAATTTCCTTTCACGTTGTCCCGCTCATAAACACCTTCAGACTAAACCCAGAGCAATTACTACTCAGTTTTGTTTCTCCTTCAGACCTCAGGAAGCATTGCCATGCCTGAAAGTATTTTTATCTTATATTTATATTTTTATATACACATATATAAAAATGCATATTTCAGTTTTTCCAATCCATGCTGTTATTTCTCTTGACGAACCTTGCCTCATCTACGTTGTGCACAAACAGCCTGAAGACAAACCCTTGACACACCCTTGCTGAAAGGTGTATGACTTCCCAGGGGAGGGAGGAGAGAGCGGGACAAGGAGGAACAAAGGTTCATTTTGCCAAAAACGGTGCTGCAAAAGGAAAATACGGTGGAGAGGATGAAAGAGCACAAATTCCTGCACCCAAAACCCAACAACCCATGCCCCAACTGTAAAGCACCGGCTCCAGAAGTTGAAAAAAAAAAAAAAAGCTTTGCACTGAGAGACTGTGCAAAAAGGGAACCGTACAAGGCTCAGAGAGTGGAGCAAAGCAGAAGGGGCAGGAAAATTCTTTGAGATGAATCGTTGCAGCACTGGAAGTAAGTGCATGGCATAGCTGAGACCCACACGGCTCTGTAGCTGTGTTTAATGTCATTCCCCCCCCCCCCCCCCCAAAAAAAAAATGCAAGCAGCCTAGCAGTCGATACTTGAGCATGTCAGTAATTCTTCACGTAGTGTTTCGCCTCCTTTCGCTGCCCTATGAAGCTGGGAACCATCTCAGCAGCAGCATTTTTCCCTCCCTTTGAGTGTGTCAAGCAAAAAGAAAACCTGGTTCTGTCGTGGAAAAAAGCTGGAAAAGCCTAATTATGCTTAAGACCCAGGGGTGAAAATGAAAAATAAGCAAATAAATGGATGCAGACGTTGCAGGAAACAAGTGGCTTGTTTCAACGCAGGCTCTTTCATGCTTGCACCCTCCTTTGAAATAGCCCTGGGGCAATAGGAAAGCCCTGTCACCTCCCCAGGGGTCCCAAAGGGGTCCCCAGCCAGCGCCAGGCTGGCAGAGGGGCTCCATCACCCCTCTGGGAAGCTCCCAGCACGTGGCAGGACCCAGCAAGGGGAAGAAAACCACCATGTCCCCTTGCATTCCTTGCTGAACCGGCCCAAATCACTACCCCCAAATTACAGGGGAAAAAAAAAACTGCCAAGAAATACCGAGCACGGCTCAGGATTGAGTCCAGTCACTGATGGTGAGGAGGATGGAGTGGCTTTAGCAGCAGGACACGTACAACCGCATCAGCCAACGCTGCTGCAGCTCCACACCTGAGCAGTTTTCCTTCCAGTGAGGGCTGGAATGGTCCCGGGGAATATCTCGTTTGCTCCCTTCCTCCCCAAGCAAGGACATCTGCCAGGGCCGTGGGGTTTAATCTCTGCTGAGCAAAATCCTGAGGGCTGTGAAAAGTGACTTAAAAAAAAAAAGAAAGCAAAAACAACAACAAAAAAACCCAAGTACGTACATCCCACACAGCCATGAACGGGAGGAACTTTCTCAAGGGGTTCACCCCTCCCCTGACAAATGGCTAAGGGTCTGTAATGGGAAAGAAGCCATAAAAATTAATCGCTGCGTTCCCTTAAAATAAGGGTTGAATTTGGCTACAGCAAAATAAAGGTGGGAGAGGTATAATCTCCAGCAGGATTTGGTTTCTGGGTGTTTCCAAGCTGAGAGCATAAAAATGCTGAGTGTCAGTGTTGAAACAGCTTTTAATTTTGTTGCAACAGAATTCTTACAGGGTTTATGTTTTTTTTTTTGTTTGTTTGTTTGTTTGTTGGTGGTGTTTTGTTTTGTTTTGTTTTGTTTTATGGGGGCATGGGCATCCCATTCAGTGTATTTAATTTTGTTTCCTTTTTGCCTGGCAAAGGGATACCTTTCTTAAAGTTCGATCTGCAGCAGTCTGGCCACTGGGGAAAGATGAAACCAAAGCTGCTTTTCAGTAACGAATAAAGCAGGCTGCGGGGAAAAGCTCAGCGTGAGCGAGTTTTCTTCTTTTTTTTTTTTCATTCTTCCACAACACAAGAGAAATCTGGGGAGGGATTCAGCTTGCAGCTTAAGATCTCTAAATGTAAGTGTTTACCTGAGGGTGACTGAACTGCTGCTGCAGTCAATGAGGGTTCAAAAAGGTGCATGTGGTGGCATCTGAGAGAACTTTGTTTTCTGTGTCGATAGCACCCACGTGGGGCTGGGCAGGTAACACAGCACCTACGGGGGCTTTGCTCTCCAAGAAGGGATCATGTGGGACAACGGGATCTTTTCCTACATCTCACATGGCCTGAGAGCAGGCAGCTGACATGAACCTGGCCACAGCAGGAGCTCAGACCAGCTGGGTCACGCGTAGACACCTACACAGAAACGCCGAAACGTAGGTGTCCTAATCCGCACGGTGAATCCCACCCCAAGGTCACCCCCAGGGAAGCTCACAGACTGATTAGCTGTGATAGACAATGACATTTATAAGGGCCCTGGAGAGACTCGCTGCTCAGATGTTGGTTGTGATGTTACAGATCACCAGGTATTAATTGAAACATCTGTTAAACACAGAATCAAGGTTGGAGCCTCAAAGAAACATTTTTTTAAAAGACACCCAACAGATTTCAGCTTTACAAAGGAGACACAAAGTATTGATATTTTTCCCTCCTGACAAGAATTGTATTTAAATAGATTTTTTTTTCCCCCTCTTCCCTCTTGATGAGATGTAATTTCACAAGGATGGAGATTAAAAAAAACGTGGAGCTCATACTCAGCTTCCCAACTGGCAGGAGCAGGAGCATCCCTGAGCCTGCTGCAAAAGCAAGATCATAGGGATGGTGGCTCAGCAAACAGAGTTGGGGTCTCCATATTCCATTCCTTTGGTCTCTTCTCAACTTTAAAATCAACGCAAATCAATGAAGCCAAGGCATGACATCCAGAAGAGTTTATCCAAACAACATCACCAAGTCTGTTGTCCAGCCCCACTAGTGAAATGCATTAGAAAGTAATCCCGATTTGATTCTGAATTAGAAAATAATCACAATTCATTTCTAACACTTGAATTTAAATGCAAACGACAGAAGTGTAAGTCTCCATCTCCCAGCAGTGCAAACAGTGAAACGGGTGGTTAGTGACTGCCCTGGGGGTGAGAAACCTACCTAACATGACTAATGGAGGAGTTTAAGGTGGTTCGCAAACACTGTTTCAGTTGACTGGAAAAAGTGACTTTGTTAATATAAAGTACATCAAGGTCTCTAAAATTCATGTACAGCTCAGAAGCTAAAATAGGTCTTTAAGTCCTGGAATTACTATATATATATGTATATACATATATATATATATATATATATAAAAAAAGTTAGTGCTATAGATAAAATCTGGCACAATAAACCGCCACTAAAGCAGCACTAATGTGTGTCTTCCAGCCTTAAACAACCCACAGCACATATTCCTTTCTCACAGAAACATCCCTAAATCCACTTTATAAACCAACAATCTAAAAATTACCGCACTGAGTTCTGATGTCACCTACGCTAACTTCGTACCAGGGCTGCACTGACTCCAGGGCACCGCATCCGCCTTGCATCCGCACAACTGATGGATGAGCGGGGGAAAGAATATCAGAGGCAAGGACCGTAACAGCAAAGAAATATCACACCTGCTTCCGCCTCTTAACCTTACCTGCTTGCTTCCAGCAGGTCAAGCCGTGTTCACATCGGCTATTTATATTTGTGCAGATTGGCAATTATTAAACATAAGTGCTCTTGCTATTATAGCTCTTTCCTCATTAGGGTTTATGCATGAGGCTAAGCAGTTTACAAGTGATTTGTAGCAAAGATAATAGCCAGTAGATGCTTCTAATAAAGCTGAAATTTCAGGACAGAAAATCATGGAATGGTTTGGGTTGGAAGGGACCTTAAAGATCATCTAGTTCCAACCCCTCTGCTATGGGCAGGGACATCTCCCACTAGACCAGGCTGCTCAAAGCCTCTTCCAGTCTGGTCGCAAAGCGCCATCCAGCCTGGTCTTGAACATTTCCATGGAAGGGGCATAACGTCTCGGTACTTTATTAACAACAGCCTTATCAGAAAGAAACTTTGCATTTTTATTTACATCTCCAGAAACCTTTAGGTTTTCTAAAAACGCAGTGCTGAAGAAGTCTCGTATCGCTCCATTCAGCAAATAAAAGGGCTGTATAACGATGCAAGGAGCATCCGGCAGTGGAGCCCATCTTCTTCTTAAACCTTCCCCAAGGCCCTTTGAGTACTAATGAATGAACTCTCCCTGTGTTACGGGTCTTGTAATGTGAAAGGTGAAGCTCATGCCCGGAGATAGGAATCATCCCAGAGAAATCCCTGGTGGTCAGGCATGAAGCCAAGCAAGCTGCAGGTTGCTCCAAAAGGGAATGGTGACAAGAAAACTGCTCAGCTGGTGAACAACCTTCCCCAGACATGCACAGGACCTCCCTGCCATGGTGTTAGCTGTGTTAGCTCTGCATGGAGGCCAGTCTGATGGTTGGCATCACTTCCCTGCGTCTCTAGTACCTGTTTTGAGGTCCGATTTTTCTTCTACCACAGTCCTCTGGGATCTCACTTTCAGAGGCAAAGACATCTCCCCTCTTGGCTGGGTTCCCACCCAAATGAAGCTGTGACTTCTGGAAAACATCTGGGAGCGTGGAAGGGAGGGAGCAGTGAAACGGCAAGTTCTCAGCACTCACTGAGGGAAACCCTGCCTGGCTACATGGGGCCAGAGGACAAAACAGTGCCATGGCACAGGCAGGCTCAACAAGTGTCACGGAGGGAGCAGGAGCTTCTAACCTGCCTGTCTGTCTGTCTCTCCATCCTTGCTCTCCATCCCAATTGCTGGGCCAGAACTCCAGCCCCACCTGCTCTGGGGTCTCCAGACATCTCCAACCCATTTTATCTATGTTTTTTTGTCCCACGACTGAGGATTTTTTTCTTGGCTGCATTTCTGAGATTTTGGTTTTTACAAGGACTTTCCTCTTCTTTCCAATGCGGAAAATAGAAAGTTGATGAGACCAGAGAATGCAGTTATATTTAATCACACAAGCTTTCCCAGGTATTGGAAAACCACATATCTGTTTCCACTGAGCCAGCGTGATGCCGCAACGATCCCATTCACAGCAGTGAAATGACACTACCACGCTTGTGCTGACTTGGTCTGAGGGCAGGATGTGACCTACCGTGTTCATAGAACCAAGCAAAGTCCTGCTCCTCATCAAAACCTGAGTAACATTCTTTTATTCCGGACAGATAATTTGATTCCTTTCCTGAATTTGAGTCACAGATGCCATGCAGAGTGTGACAAATCTCCTCCAAGTCTGCTAAGGTCTGACTTCAAATAAAAAAAAAAAATCATCTCATCTTGGGTCTCATTGATCTACAGAGTGTCTGGTGCCCTTCCTCAGACTGCCAGTAAATGGGACACTTGATGCTGAACAGCAAGATATTCTTCCTGTCCCTCTTCCCTCTCTTCTCCATCTCCAACAAAGATTTGTGTCTACAAGCTAGCCCAAACAGCAGGTGACTTCCCAGCCCTACCAGACTCTAAGCCAGCATATGATGCGGCAAGTGGAAGGCTGATTTCGACAAGATACCAGTCCTCCCAGTTGTTTCTGCTGAAGACCATCTGGTAAAGGGAAAAAGCTATCCTTTTTGGGTTTTTCCCCCCAGAAAAAATAACAGAAACTCTGTATGCTTGCCATTTCCAAGGCAGCCTTGCAGTTGGTGCCTTGGGAGAGCTAAAACTCCTCTTCATGACACCGGTCCCATCACTTACTCACGCCCCAGTTGCCCATTGGCAAAACACGCAGAGCACCTCCCTACTTTGCATCCACCAACTACCGTGACCCCTCCTTGGATATTCAAGTGAGAAGAGACAAATAGCACTCAGAAAAGCCATGCCACTAGGAAACAACGAAAACCAGAACAAAACGTACCAGCAGCCTCACAAGTCAGCACTGGACGGACTTAGCACAAAACCCAGCACACCCTACTTTGCATTTTTATCCGGTGCAGCCCTCTGGCTGTCACACCACTGCTGATATTACAACGGGAAGGAGTTTGAAGCAGAATATATTTAAATCAGTGTACAAAGGAGGAAAAAGAAATAATGTATGTATACACCCAAAATTCACAAACCAGGCAGCTTTCCCTGTCCATGGTCCCATCTGCCTCCTGATGCTGAATTTTTGGCAACTATCCCTCTTTTTTTTTAAAAAAAAACCCACCCTGGCGGGCTCATGTCCTTTTACGATACGTCACGATTCCCCTTCCTGTCTGGTCCTCTGGAGTTTTTCCTACAGGAGACAGACCTCTCATTCTGCGGGGAGGGTGTGATAATTGCGGTGTGAATCCCCCTGCTGACATACACGCTGGTGGGCTGGAGCAACGCGCTGTTGGAAGCAGCCTTAAATATTCCACATCGGATTTTTTTTCCTCAGATACTGTCTTTTTGCCTATTTTGCTGTTTTACCTTGTTATGCCCCAAATAAGAGTTTCTAAAATGTGTGTACTGCTAAAAACACCCACTCTGGAAACTTTCAGCATTATAGCGAGGCAATGAGACTTTCAGAGCTACCCAGATATGGGGTTGGGCAACTGGTTCTCCTGGATGGCTTTAAATAAAGTCAGTCATGCATTTATATGTGTATAAATTTAATAAATTGTACACCTGGTAATACAATGAGGTTTTGTGGCAAGGCCTTTGTTAAACACAAGTTGTCATTGCTAAAAGGTCTTTGTGTTGGATACAGGGATTCGGTTAAAGGATTCTAGTGAGCACCTTGCCCCTTTGCCAAAAAACATCGATTATTTTGTTTTAGATGTATTTATCTCACTTCTCAAACTCTCAGTCAATGACAGGGTGAAAGAGACACAGATATGGCTGAAGTGGTTGTTCCATGAGCTTAAATTTAACTGATTTTTCACAATGGTCCCGTTTTCAGCATTTATACTTGCATTGCTAAAGGCTCTGATCTGAGTTTTTTTTATTCTTTTCCACCACGTGTCTACTTCATAGCTGGGGCAGAATAAAACTCTGAAGAAAAGCACAAATTACACCAGATGGACAGATTTGGACAATTCAACAAGTTTGCAGTCTGAAGGAATCCGCCGACTGCTCCGACTTATCCACATCTCATTTACGAGACACACTGAAAAGAAACAGTCCAGCTTGTACCTCTCCAGGCCAGATTATCTTAGTTACACCCTTGAAAAGGTGAACTGACCCACTAGTGCCTAAAAGGGATTATTCTGGATTTACACTATGCCTCCACCACCACCAGCTTCAGCACTTTTCTTCAAAACGTTAAAAGATGACGGCGGCAGGAGGCAGGTCTCGGGTGAGCATGGGCTGATGAACGACAGCAAATGAGATTTCCTCAGTTCCCTTTTTTCCCACATTTGTAGATCATGAGAGGCCGAGGTGAAAGTTTATAACAGCAATTCGATACCACCCGGCTGCAACAGTTTTATAGCGCTGAACTTCTCGATCAGCCAATCGTTCTCGTTCAAAGTTTTTCCAAGGACATACCAATAAAAATTATCACAATAAATTATAAGTAAAAAAACCCACCAAACTCTGCTGAGCCATCGTAGGTCCCAGACCCATGTTATCACAATACCAGAGTTACTTTTACTTTAAAAACGAGCACCGAATCCCAGGTTTAAACCGAGAAACAAAAACAGCAGGGATTTTTCTCTAGTGTTGAGGCACTTCAGTATTAGTCACCTTGCAGATCCGCACTGATAAGGAGCATGTGAATCTCTTTAACCCACTGGTATGAACCAGGTCCCGGGAACATTAATGCAATGAAAGAACGAGAAAACAACCAAGGGTTCCATGAAACCAAGGGCAAAGAAGTGAGACAAAGTATAAAACAACAAGATAATAAAAGGGTTGAAAAGGAACCAGTAGAGGATCGCACCTAGGCTGTGCCTTGCCGTTGTCCCAAAGCTTTAGGGATTTGTGTTTACTGAGAGGAACGCTGAACCCAAGAGCATGAGCATAAGGGCCCGATCCTGCCACCACTTACATGTTGAACTTTAGTAGGCTATGTGACTCAACTCTCTGCAGGATCTGGCCCCAGAGGACCTCTTCATGCCAACAATGTTTAAAGAAACAGGATTTTTGCCATGGGCTTCAGTGGAAGTGAGAGTTGGAGCAGCTCCAGCAGCGGATGGGAGCACTGCCCCCTTCTCATTTCCCCAGCTCCAGCCCCGGACACGAGCTATTTTGGATCTTCCCTAAAGCAAAGTCTGTAGAATTCCAGGAACTAATTGCCCGGTCATTTTTTTAATACTTTAAACCATTTTCCCAGCCTGTTCTTCCTCAAAGAAAGTCTTTGGTGATGCAGATGGCTGGGTGGCTCACGGAGACAGCCAAAAAATTGAAATAAGGCTATTTGTCTCATTTCTTAAGGGACAAGGGGAGAGGAAAGGAGAGGTAAATGATGCAGTGCCAGATCTGGGTTACCTTCCACTCTCTGAAGCTCAGCTCAGTTAATCTGATTCTGCTTGCTGGGCTGGAGTGGCATTGATTGACCCACCGTCACCAGCCAAGCAGAGCATCAGAAGCCACCTGCAACCAAGTACTGATGGGTCAGTTCCTGTGGGCAACCTCAACCAACCCAACGGGATGCTGGTGGGGCTATCTCACTTTCCAAAGAGAGAAAACAACTGTGGGAGAAGATTAGAAGAGAGAAACTCAGCCCCAGCCAGCACCCAATCTCCCCCCCCCAGCCCAGCCTGATAAATAAAAATGAGAGGTCTCAGCAGAAATCATACGGTGTAAGGAAACAAGCTGCAAGAACAAAGCTTCAGTGAAATGTGCAGAAACCCTGTGTCTGCACTGTTTGCACAGAGAATTAGCTTTTGCGTGCACAAGCGTGTGTGTGTGCGCACACAGACACATCGCCAGGAGAAACAATCCCGTTTGCTAATTCTACACTGTGCTACGAGCCATCTGCGGCGGGGGAGGAAACGGCACTGCCCCAATCAGGGACCTGCAAGCATGGAAATCATAAGCAGAAGGGACACAGCAGCCAGAAAACACATGCTTTGCTCCCAGCTTCTGCTCTTCCCCCAAACAGCGCATCCATGTGAGGTTTTAGTGTCGGAGAGCAGCACTTTGCCGAACTTCTCACGGGCGGCTGGTCTTCAACGAGAGCAAGGTCGCGTCCGAGAGCCCCCTGCCCTGCCAATGAATTGTCGCTGGGAAATTTCATCCCGTTATCCCCCGTGTGGGGGAGAGGGGGGAGCTTTGCATGAAACGATCAAGCTCCTGAACAGAAACCAAAGCAAACCGAAAGCCAGGCTGCAAACCTGAAATGACAACGAAACCAAGCGCCAGTCTTGAAATAAAGCACTACAACCCTAAAGTGAATTCCTCTGGCTCAAGAGATCCTCGCGCTCTTGAAGAGGAGCCATACCTTGAACAAAAAGACATTTAAGCCACTGCTATTTCGCATATTATCGAGGGAAAGGAAAGCCAACAGGGATACACCTGCCTTAAACCAACAGCACTATGAAAGTTGCCCAAAGTTTGCCCGAGGCTGAAGCGATAAACCGAAAGAGCGGGCGCCGGGGGCGAGCCGGCACCGCGGGCGCGGAGCTCAGCCGCGCAACGTCCCGCCGGGAGCACTCACCGCGGAGAGGAGGCAGCCGAGCAAAGGCACCACGACACCCAGGACCGCGTACTCCATGCTGCCCGCACCGGAGCAAAGGACACCCCGCACCCCAAACTCCCGGTGCAGCTGCGGGCAGCGCGGGGCTCCGCTCCTGGCGCCGGCCTGAGCGCATCCGAGGAGGGAGGGAGGGAGGAAGGAGGGAGGGCAGGAACACCACCGCCCCCCGCACCGCACCGCACCGCACCGCACCGCACCGCACCGCACCGCACCGCACCGCTCCGCTCCGCTCCGCTCCGCTCCGCCGGAGCCGGCCGCGCCACCGCCCCCGGCCACCTCCCTGCGCGGGGCGGGCCCGGCACCGCCTCCCGCCCGCCCCCCGCCCCAGGTGCCGCCGGGCCCGCGGGGAGCCTGCGCGTCCCGGGGCGTCCCCTCCTTCCGTCGCCGGCCCCCCTGTTTTCTCTCTCCCCTCACCCCCGTTTTCTCCCTTCCCTTTCCTTTCCCCCTGCTTCTTTTCCCTTTTATTCCTTTGCCCTTCTTTTGCCTCTTCCCCCTTTTTTCTCCCCTCTTTTTCTCCTGTTTTTCCTTCTTTCGCCTTTCCTTTCTCCTTTTTCCCTCTTTCCCTTTTCCTTCCCCTCCTTTTTTCCCCTTTTTTCCTGCCTTTTTTCCTATTCTTTCCTTTTCTTTCTTTTGATATTCCTCTTTTCCCTCTCTTCCCCTTTCTTCCACCTTTCTCTATTTCCTATTTTTTTCCTTTTCACTGTTTCCCTCTTTTCTCCCCTCTTCCCTTTTTTCTTTGTTTCTCTTTTTCCACCTTTCTTTTTTCTTTTCCCCTTCTATTCCTTCCTCCCCTTTTTATTTTTTCTCCCGTCTCCTTTTTCCTCACATTTTCACTATTTTCCCTTTTTTGCCCCTTGCCCACTTTTTATACCTTTTCACCCTTCCCCTTCCTTTTCTGCTTCCCCCTCCCTCATTTTTATTTCCCCTTTTTCTTTTCTTTCCTTTCCTTGTTACTTCCTTTGATAATTTATCTCTTTTTCACCTTTCTTTTCCTTTTTTTCCCCCTCTTTTTTTTTTTTCCTTGTATTTAATTTTTTTAAATCATTGCAATGGGCTGGAAAGAAGCCAAGGCTGAGGAAAGGAGCAAAGCCTGATTTTCCATTTTCAACCACTAGCCCATGCAGTCACTATGGGATTCCTCCAGCTCCAGAGTGATAATTTTGCAAAGCCACAGAGAAGCAAAAGCATCTCACCTCTTTGCAGACCCTGGGGCTTTCTGCTGGTTTCAGCCCTGAGAGACACTGAGGAGGGTGATGGGAGGTGGTCTTGTTAGTAGGGGTAGTAGTTAGAGGCACCGGAGGTGTCCCAGTATTGCCCTGAGCTCTACAAGTGGGCTGAGTCATGCTGGGAAAGAGACCCAGCGCTGCTGGGACAGGAGAGGAACTGTTGGCTGGGGCATTAGCCTTCCTCTGAAAGAGCTGCTTGGTTGGAAGAGGTTAGGTGGACCAAAGTTTGCAAATCCCAACCCAATTCAGTGAATCTGTATGTCCTCTCTCTGTCCTTCTCCCCAGAAAAAGACAGAAAATTTCCAAGGTGCAGGTCAATGACGTGACATTTCGGGATTTCTCATTTTGGAAGAACAGCTCAAGACCAGCTTGACCTGCATTTTTGATGCAAATGTGGCAATCCCTCCCCTCTCCAGCATGATGTGAAACATTTCACTTCATATTAAGGGCAATGCTCTTTTTAAGAGCAATGCTCTTTCAAGAGAAACCACAGGCTTGTTTTAGTGCAAAAACCCATAAAGCTAACAATAGAAAAATAGTATCCTCCTTGCTGTTCTTTTCTCCCCAGTCCTACTAGATTTCCAGGCTTAAAAAGATGGACAGATTTGTTGTCTTTTAAACCACCTGCCAAGAAGAGAAAACAAAATCCTTGTATTTGGGAGGCCCTGGGGACACCTCCCTAATTCCAGGTTGTTCAACTTACTGACATGACAAGGAAACCTGGCATTTTTAGGAAAGAGCTTAAGAGGTTAAAATCCTAAAGTTATATCCAGTCTCTAGCTCTCTTTAACAAATTGCTAAAACATTCACTTTTTAAAGATAACATGCAAAGGATGAGAAAAAACAGTTTAGTATATTTTTCTCCCTTTATGGAAAGACCTGTGCTTTTGTGAGTATATGAAGGACTTTTTTCCCCCCCCTTTTCTTTTGCATTTGACACAAAAAAATCACAGTCCTATCTCTTGTTTCTCATTGTAGGCCTAATGGTGGCTTCTAATTGCCAGTGTAAAAAGAGGGACAAGATGTTAATTACATCACTTAGTTGTAGAACGATTTGAACACACAACAGAGCTATATAAAGCTCGGTTTGGATGGTAAAATGACAGGGGAATGGCCGATTAGCTGGTCACTGCCTCTCGCAGCTAATAATAGCCACTTCATGTTTGCTTATTTCATTTATTCATGCAGCCTGAATGCTTTCAAGTAGCCTGTTAAGGACAGATTTCCCGGGGTGGAGGGGTGGGGGCGGGGGGAGAGGCGAAGGTATTGGCAGATGTTGCACTTTAGTTTCTTTGCAGAGAGCGAATCTGAAGGTTTTGTGTCTTGTGGCAGTGATTTTACAGAAAAAGCCTCAACCACTTTTGAACGGTACGTTTTGCCCCTGAGACTGTACTGGGTGGAGGTCCAGGTAGCCCGGTGTCCTGTAGGCATCAAGTGAACTCCACGGTGCTGGGAGCAACCCTTGTGTTTGATTTGAACCCACCTCCTGCTCATTTCATCCCATGACTCCAAATTTCACACTGCCAGTGACTGCACATTCTCTTCTCCATGTGGCTTAAGATTTGGGATCCATCCCCCTTTTGCAGAGCCCACGCTCTCTTGCCTGGAGCCTGTGCCATAGCTTTGGCATCCTTTTTGCCCTCTTCTGTATCTGTTCTTGACCCTCTGTCTCCTATCTGAGACAAAGAGGGAAGCCAGAAGGATTCAAAATGTTGGTACACTGTGGTTTGACAGGGTGAAAAAAATTGTGATGGTCATGGTTTAAACCATGGAAAGTGACGGTCATAGTTTAAATGTTTATTTTTTGCCTTAGGTGGGTGGAGACAGGAGCATTTCTAAGTATTAACTTGACTTACCAATGTATTATAATGCCAAGATGTATTTCCCCCAAAGGATGGTTCTGTTTTGAGCCTATCTCTGTATAAATCCATCAGATATGTTGTGGGAGATTTTGCTCGTTAGCTTCACTTTCCACTCAACTAGGCTGAAGTTCAGCTGCCGTTTTGCTGCGCTGCTGGGAGGCTGGCACTCGCCCCACTGTGTTTCCATTCAACATACCTCTGCAAAAGGTTTTATGACACTTCGGGACTGTGCTGTGGGGTTGGGAGGCTAGTGGCGGCTTGGTGTTGAACAGCCTCTCCGCTAACAGATTGCTGTAGCAGATTAGGGGGCTTTTTTTTTTTTTCATCTGAGTCAGGAACAATTCAACAAACTATTCAAGGTCTAACTCCGTAGCAGCAGAGTTATTTCAGTCATCACTGTCTTGGGCTCGTGCATCTTCTCTGTGGCTGCCTTATCTCATTTCCATTATTTAACCCTCTTCTTAAAGATAATTAACATCTGAGCTGAGGCACCCATTATAAAATGGCTTATTTTTCTGGACATTGCTTGGGATAATATATGAATACACAAAATTTTGGTGAAGACTACTAGTAGCAGTAAATAAAAGCAACTGGGTTGTTCCCTGTCCCGTGTTTTTTGCTCCTCTACCCCTGGCAATTGAAAATACAGACTATTAACAGTAGTGTCTGGAAGGACAAAATTTAAAAGCTGATTCATGCGGCAGTTCGCTGAAGGCTGGATTTGCTCTTCTGTGCCCTTGGGGTTATGTTCCCCTTTTAGCTTTCTCTCCAAACCCAATACAGTGCATCTGTTCTGTTTTCCAGTGTGTGCCTTTATTTAAATAAAGTAATAGCACCACATTCCCTAAACAAACTGTGAAATGTATTTCCATGTAGTCTTTGCCCTGGGATTAGAGACAAGAAAACATTTACTGTGTCGTTTTGCAAACACAACAATTACATTCACCTACAGGACTTCATTTTTTGGAAAACGTGGCGTAAACAGTTAGTTGGTGGTTTCCTGTGTTTTAAGTCTCCTTATTTCTCAATCAGTAGAGGAAGATTTTCAGGTTTGGTGGATCTAAGGAGTTCTTTTTTATTCCTGCTCTCCCCCTGTATTTCTTTTTGTAGGTCTCCCCTAATTTATTATCAATGCATTGGACCAGGCCTTGAGCTGGTTTAACCAGCATCACTCCACTGCAATGCAGAGACAGCCCTCCATTTACTCCAAATATTTATCCAGTGCAGTTTCCTACTCCAATGTCATAATGAATAAATGAATTTAGCAGCCTTAATTTTCAAAATTAGGTTCTGTTGATCTATGCACTTGTTTCTGCCAAGAAATACAGGTGTCCACAGACATAACCAACTGAAGAGATTCAGTAGGACATCTTGTCTGTAAACCTGCTTGGACACTTAGCCAAAGTTACTTTCCAAGTCTTCAATTGCAAAAAGAGAGATCTTAATACCTTCCTTAATTCAGAGCAGAATCCAATCCACAGAGCAACACCAGGAATGGAGAATGTGAAATATTTCATTCTCCAATTTATTAATGAAATTTGGCAGGTGAGTTATGTAAATTTAAGCAGCTTCATAAGAAGACGTTGGGTACTAAATGACAATTCATTAGAAAAATAAAAAAGAGGGTAGCATAAGGCAATGGCTGTTAGCTGAAAGCAGGAAAATTTGAAAGAGGAATGAGACCTCCCACTTCCTCAAATTAATGGAGGTGATTAATGATCCTAGAAAACTCCACTCAGTTTAGTGTTCTCCATCTCTCTGTGTTTTTGCATAACGGCTGGATGCCTTTCAAGGAAGACGGGCTGAGGACAAGGCAGCTGGATGAAATATGATGACGAGAGGTGCACGAGTATGGGCTTTATCAACCCCTTCTAAGCTTAGTGAATGGATGCATTTTATTTAATTGTGGATGTTTAGAATTTAAATATTGCCACCTGAGAACATTTTATTTAATCTATTTTGCATCCTTTGGGCTGAAGTGACTTGGGCCCTGGACTCTATTGACTATATTGGCTAGATCTCTACTGACTAAAAGGATCTCTTATGACAAGCATGGAGTGTAGGTGTTCATAGGTAGACAGTCACCACTTGAAGTCAGCTAGTATCCCTAAAACCACTTTGCTGAATGATTTTCTTGGCAGATGTAAACAGCTGATGAGGTGTCATTCAGTGTAGGTAGGGCATCAAACATCCAACCGAACCTGATTTATCTCTCTCCTCCCCATTCACAATTCAGATTACTCTGTACTAAGCCAAGCAAAAAGAGTTATGAATCAACGCCATGGCACTTCAATAAAAAATATTCCATGTGTGTACTCGGAGATATTATGTTATGGTGAAAAAGCTTTCAAAAGCAGAGAAATATAAACAAGGTACTAAAACTGAAATGAGCTAATGTATTTGTATGCAGTTGTCAGCTTTATGAACGGTCCATAAAATATATATTGCGAGCCCCTTTTATAGCTTACTTATAACTATCAAAACCAGAGAAGTTAAAACAACTGAAACACTAACCACTTGTTTCAGTGAATGAATGATGAGACTGAACATAGGAAAACCACATCTGATTTGATAGTTTCACAAGAGCAATTGCACAAGCCAAAAATACCGGGAAGGACCAGATTTTCAGTTGCTGCAAATCAGCTATATCATATCATTTCATCACATATCATATCCATGGGATTTTCTTGGATTTTTTTTACCACCTGGAGGCCTAATCCTCTGAATATAGATCATACTTACCTTTTACTAAACCATCATTGCACTATGAGGTTATTAACAATTATTATTCATTTTTATATCTGTATTTTTTTAGTGCCCGTGGCCTCCAGTTGTGGGTCAGGATTACACTGTGCTGTACTAATGTAGAAGAAAAGAAAAAGTTTTACTCTGTCAAGCTTAAATTATTAGTAAAATGCAAGATACAGAAGGTGGGCTCAGGCTCAGTGAGGCAGTACTGCCAGCATGATAAGTTATAGGTTACAATTTGGTTTCCTGGGCTGTTCTCATTTTTTTCTGACTTAAGAATATACAAACAAGCTGAGGTCTTCAGCATGTCACTGGGATTTATTCACTTTTTTGTGGGTAGAGAGGAAGAGGTAACCCTTAGGATGTCAGTAGATGAAACCATTAGGCAAAGGGACACAGAGAAATATTACAAGCTTTAAGACAGTGGATTTAATCATAACACTACATTTAGTTTACACACAGATCCAGCAAACATCATTTGCCATGCCTGAGTTCAACCACCAGGAAAGGCCATGTATTTTGAGAATGTGTACTCTCCATTCTCTTGCCTTAATCATGATCCTAATTCTAAATACCTCCTCTGTAAAGCATGTTTCATCCACTTACCATCTGCTTTGAGTTCTCTCCAAGCATCAACCCCTTGCCCTGTAAGTAGATGTTATCTACAAAGGTTCCTTAAAAGTGAACCCTCAGCCATGAAGACCACTGCACTTGGAGCAGAAATATTATTCCTGACTGTGAGGCCAACCATCCAGAGCATTGCAAATGCTTCAGATAAGAGCCATGAGAGCAACGGAGCATTGGAAGTCTCCTTCCCTCTTGCAATAATTATGAGCTCCATCTGCTTGGTTTTATATCCAGGAGGAGAATGGAGCCTCAGGTCAATGGAGCCTCAAAAGAGATTCAGCAAACCAAATATATGTGTGAGACAAGCTGGATTGCTCTCCAGGCTCCACTGACTGGACTGACCAGTTTTCCTCTGACTGCCATGGGACTTTAGACACAGCTATGTGTCAACACTGCGATACATGTGCCTGGATCTGGAGCTAAATCCCACCCAAGGAGTTCAGTGACTTTAGTTATTCTGAGAGTCAGAGGAGCAGCTTTTGATGGTCCCAGTTCATCTCCTAGCTACGTCTCTGCTGTTCAGTGGAGCACAGAAAATTCTGAACTAGCTACCTGGCAAGCACAGCAGCACAGTTTAGTGGGGTCTACCTTTGTGTGAAATATTGGTGCAGCCCTAGGAGAAATCTAAAGCAAGTTGACCACCATCCACCAGGACTAAAAGCTCAAACCTTCTTCCCTTTCTGTCCCCAACAGTTACCCAGTGGAGAAGTTCTACTAGAAATCTCCACCTGTCCAATGACGTAGCCTCATAAAGCTATGAGACCAGCAGAGGTGGATACTTCAGAGCAGAACATGAGACAACTGAAGAGCATGACTAGAATATCCCAGTTGAAAGGATCTACTTGATACAAGCAAACTACAGTCTTGTCCTTGGTCTCTGGGGCAAGGGCAGATTATCCAGCTTCTGTTGCTCACCTCACTCTGTAAGATAAAGATAGTAATAATTACCTACCAGACTCCCAGGAGAGTTAAGGATTAATTGCTTCATAGGATTCAACATTTATTTTCACACAATCAATGCCACTGGGAGCAGAAAATAAGCTTTGCAATTACTATTACATATCCACAGGGGAGCATTCACTCATGAAGTACTTGGATAAAACAGTTTTCTTAAAAATAATTAAAAAAAAAAATCTTATTTGTGTTTGGGCAGAAAAAGTGAAACTCTTTGCGCTCGGGAAGAGCAAATAAACCAAAAAAAAAAAAAAATATGCAAACAAGCAAGCAAGAACTTTCTCTGAACTCAAGATGGCAGTATGCTGGAAATAGAATGAATTAAGGTGAGTAGAAGACCATGCATTATTAAAACAGCGCTATTTACACTGGGAACATAGTAAAACCGCTCCAGGGTACGTGACGTGCTAAAGACACAGAGGAAACAAGGCACCTGCCTCTCCCTCCCTACTTTCTCCTCAGAACTTTGCAGAGCAAAGGACGAGAGAGGAGGCAGTAATGGCAGTGGTACGCGTACAGAAAGCTGATAAGCAGAACGTCTAGCATCACTACAACCATATTTCACCAGATAAACTGTATTCAGGGGAGGTAGGTTTCCTCCCAGGTTGTGGCCACCATGAAGAAGCATTTTGCTCTTGCAAAGAAGAGCCTGGTAGCAGAGGCCCCATGAAGCAGGGCACCCAAGTTCTTGATTGACACCAGAGATTATACAAGCTAAAAGATTGGGCTAAAAAGAGACGCTCTAGAGACTGAGATAAAGGCTCTACCTTATCATTAGAGGATGTGACAGAGCTGATGTTTTTGTGGAGGAGGCAGGAAACGGAACATTTTACAAAGCCTGGTCAAATGCATCACAGAGCTGCTCTGTACAGAGAGTATTTGCTGCTGGCGTTCCATAGATCAAACCCCAAACACGTTCTGACCGGGTGATGAGAACCTGTGTGGCCAATATCATGAACTGTGTTTAAGACCTTACCGGCTGAAACCAGGAATTTCTACACTGTAACTAATTTCTGTGATATGTGTTGTTTTATGTTGTAAATAAATGTTGCAAGTCGTGATGTAAACTGACAAGTGTAATACCTAGTGAATAACAGGTTCAGGGCTCTTCCAAGCTGTCTGCTCGTACTGGTTCTCCCAGATCCCAGCTTTCGTCCACCTCTGCCTTTACCAGTTGTGGACAAATTCTCCAAAACCCGTGAGCCTGGATGTGTTTGAGTTTGCCAGGAGCCTGAAACCAGTTTCGAGAAGCCTGAACTGCCACATTTGTCTCAGCAGGAATTTCAAAATGAGTATTGTTCATTGCCTTCATGATATTGATGAAGATCTGCATGGTCCTTCCAACTGGTGGGGCCACTGTGAATGCTGGAGCCTCGAGGGGTCTGACAGAACCCTGGGGGGACACTAGACTGATTTATGGGTAGCCAGACCCTGTGAAGGAGTCGGAGAGCAGGAGTCAGTGCCCAGCAGAGCATTTATGGCCACACTACAGAGCACTATCCTGTTTTTGAACACCTGCTGGGCTGAGTTACCTTCTTCTCTTTTCCAAGTCCAACCCCAGCATAAGGAAAAGTCAAGCCGGCATCCAGATACACCAGGACACTCATTGGAATTTATCTGCCACAAGAGCTCCTGCAATTTAAAAAAAAAAAAAAAATATATATATATATATATATTTTCCACTCCTCTTTCAAAATGAACAGCAAACTCAGCCTGCCTTCATCCCCCTCTTTTGCATGCAAAGAGGGAGCTCTTTCATCTCGGCCTTGGTCTTTTCAGCTGTGTTCAAGTCAATTGCTTGCACAGGAGCCGTAGTCTCGGTTGGCGGCTGGCCAGCCCTGCGGTACGCCCAGGCCACGCAAGCTCATCCCCAGCGGGCCTCGGTCGGAGATCACTAGGTCTTGCTGGAGTCCAGGTCTGGGTGATGGTGAATAGGGAGAGGGGAATACGGTGACATTCCCTCCCCAAACTGAGGGAGTTTTTTGCAGGTCAGTAGGAAAACCCCTGGGTCTGAAACTTGCTGGCTCTCTATCAGACATCTGAGAAATCTGGGTGTTTCCAAAGAAAAACATTAAATCAGAGACTCTGTGAGTGGTTCGTGTGAAGGTATCTGCCTGCTCGGAGGTCTCTCCAGTGATCTCACTGTCTCTCTCCTCAACAAAACCGATGCTATTCCCATATCAATGAGGAATGAATTCCTGCAGGCCCCTGAATTTATTCTTGGCAGTCAATGAACACCGTTTGTAAGATTATTGATTTTTTCTTCTGTTTGTTTAGCTGGCTTATCCCTCGTTTCCAACTCAAACCTGCTACTCAAAATCCTTCTTGCAGCAAAGAAATGAGAACAGCTCTGCTTGTCCCTTTTTGCTCAGAGTTACATTCTCTTGGAGAGGAGGAGTCCACCCAGGTTGGGAGCTCTTCCTCCTTCCCCTCTTACTATGAATCAGACCTTAAAGAAAGACTTACCGTCTGCTGCAGTTCATGTCTCTTGGCTGAGCTGCTGAATGTCGCAGTTATGGGTTTATGCCACTTGCTTGATTCCCTCATCTGATGCATTTCTTATATATCTGCTGCCTCGAAGATATATTTGTGCAAGAAAATTCAGCATCCTTACTATATGCTAGCAAAACACTACATCCCCTACTGGAGAAGAATGTTGTGTTCTAAGTCCTTTCAATGCACATGAAAAATACAACTCAGTTTCTAGGGGGAATAAGAAATGACAGTTCATTCTTTTGAATGAATGCTGTCTGGGAAGAATTTGTCTGACATAAAAGTAATTTTCCAGACCATTTTGGTGTGGGTTTTTTTTTTTTCCAGATAACCATTCTTTCCTTCTAAGCAGAAAATAGTTTCATGCCCCAAACCTTCCAGACTGACAATACAAAACAGGGAAACCCTCTTCTAATCCAGCGGTATTTGCAGACTAAATCGTGTTAGATTTAACTGGATTGACAGCAACAGACTTTCCACGGTTCCTATCATTTTTTGACAGTGTAAATGCCAATGACATAATGATATTCCAGAAGCAATCACGTTCCCAGAGAGGCCCCCTTCTCATTTTCTGTATCAAAAGATGAATGATAGCAAAGGAGTTAAAGTGTATGGCATTACTTTGGTGCCTGTGAATTGCAACCATCTCTGGGAGGTTTGGCACTGGCTTTTTCAGGGAAAAAAAAGATTTTTCAACTGTGGAAGCTGCTGTAGCCATCTCAAAAATATCAGGCATATAAAGACATGCTTCCCATGGAGAGCTAAACATTGTCTAAGAACATGACATAATATATGTCAAGGGAAGCGAAACATCAGGCTCCAGTGCTTTTGAGTTAAGATAATGGCATTGAATTTATTAAGCTTTCCTGATGTGCAGGCCCTGTGCTGATGTCTCCTGTATTACCTCGTCTCTGAAAGGGATTTCACACAGAAGTGACTGGCCTTTCTGAAGGGCAGAAGGGTTTGGTAGTGGATTTTTTGCCTCTCAGGTGCTACATTGCTGTGCCTTGGACTTGCTCCTCATGTACTAAAGGCTTGGCATAGCCCCAGTGAGGTTCACTAGGGCTGAACAAAGTTTTATTTTCTTCAACAAAAAATATGACCCTTGGCATTTATAACATCAGTCTTCTACCAAACTGCTACATTATCTCTCTATTTACACTCAGTCCTCTGTGTTTCTACAGTGACTTCTTTTCTGTGTCCACCTTTTGGATTGTAAACCCTTCAGAGCAGAGCAGTTTTTCTTCTTTGTTCTGCATGCTGCATCACGCACATTTTGGTCAGCAAACAAGTACTTCATCTCGGAATAGCAAAGAGCAATCACTCAGGCTCTGCAATTTCATGCATGTTAGGAGTGGCATCTGGGGTTCATCCAGGGCTGGAAAAACTGGGCTGTATGCAGTTGGTAAAGGAAAAAATATTCTAATGCAAACATTGAGGATAGTATCAAACATTCAGGGATATGCTCATCGGAAATTTTGTTCTCAGGTACCCAATTTTTTAGTCACAGGCAAGACAGGGGACTGACACCTCTCCTGTGAGGACAGGCTGAGAGAGTTGGGGTTGTTCAGCCTGGAGAAGAGAAGGCTCCAGGGAGACCTTTTTCCAGTCTTTTAGTACTTAAAGGAGACCTATGGGAAAGCTGGGGAGGGACTCTTTATCAGGGAGTGTAGTGACAGTACGAGGGGTAACAGTTTTAAACTGAAAGAAGGGAGATTTAAATTAGATATTCGGAATAAATTCTTTACCCTGAGGGTGGTGAGACACGGGAACAGGCTGCCCAGAGAAGCTGTGGATGTCCCATCCCTGGAGGTGTTCAAGGCCAGGTTCGATGGGGCTTTGAGAGACCTGGTCCAGTGGAAGGTGTCCCTGCCCATGGCATGGGGGTTGGAACTAGGTGATCTTTAAGGTCTCTTCCAACTCTAATGATTCTGTGATTCTGTGCTGACCCCACTGAAATCCTGCTGTCTTCAGGTATTCATAGCAGGCAAGATTCCCAGCAGAAACTGAGGGTGGTGGATGTGTTTTGCATATAAAACCATCCATTGACAAGAGCAGCTGGGCTAGAAAACTTACAATATCTTTTCCCTCTTTAATGCCACTAGTTCTCTGAGGGTGAATTCAAAGGCAGCTATGCCGTATCTCATACTGTTTGGGGAGGTGAGTGGGTTGTACTCAATCTGCAGTGAGTCATCTCCATCTTGTTTAACTGCAGCTTACCAGTTTTCGTTTGTTTATGTGTGTGTTCCAGGCATATCTGATCGATGATGCATGCGGCACTGAAAACTTACTGCATCAAGTCTCCACACTTTCCATTAAAGTTTTTCAGCAGTATGGGTGGAGACCACAGGATAGAGCATCAGATATGCAGATACCATTTACAGATATAAAGATGTTCTGATTTACCCATTTATCCCCATCCAGGTCAAACTAAGGTTCTGTGCTACCCTGTATACGAAGTATGACTATAAAATGTGGGATCATAATCAACTCCAAAATGAAATCCAGTCTCCCAATTTGCTTACAAATGAGAAAATAATAATTTTAAACAATGTAAAGCTAACAAGGAATCTCTTAATTGAGGGTTATAATCAGCTAAAGTCTTCATTTTAAGAAATTATCCACAGTCAGGGAAAAAAAAATGTAGACCTGTTCTAAATTTCAGTTACTCAAATCCTACTGAAGCTGGTGGGGTTATAGTAAGTGATTAAAGTTAAACATCTATTCAAACTATTTCCTGTCTGGGGACTTACTCAGGGCTTTCCTGAGCTGGGTCAAAAGCGATCAGATAAATAGGACTCTACATCAGAGCAACCAGCCAGGCCCAGACAGGAGTCAAACATCATATAAAGTTAGATATCAATAGTGGCTGTTTCCTGTCTCCTCTCTGCTGCCAGTGCATGCCACACTCATGAACCACAGGCTGAAAAATGCACTCTGCAAGGGAGATGGCTGGTTTTAACTCTTTAATGCAAGTAGCATGAAACCTGTTTCACCTCAAGGAGAAGTGAAGGCATTTATTACTCCTCTGATAACCTCCTTTCCTCCCTGCCTGTCAAGGCCATAGAGCTTGACCCTTTGCTGAGCCAGTCCCAAGTGGAATGAGTTTCACTGCAAGGGAAATCCCAGTCCCACCCACCACATTAATTTCCAGGGAGTCTCTCCACAGTGGAGATCCTTGAGGTGGTCAGGATACCAAAACTCAGCATTGTGAAATGCTCCACACCACCTGTGCTTCTCATGCTGTGCAAGGCTTGGTCTATTCCTGGACAGCAAAAGAGCCCTGTAATAAATGTCAGTATTTACACATTTCTTTGATCGTGGCCACAAAAGCAAGCACACTCCCTGTCAAGAGCCAGCCTGTAAATAGTGAAGTGTTATCACAGTGCACCACAATTTTCATCTTTAGATAATCTTCCAGCTTTACTGGAGCCACTGTGTCTTTTGCACATAAAAAAAGAGTATTGCTCCCTTATACAACCTCTTTGTTGGGCTTTCTGGGTGGAATTTGTTTGCTTGAACAAAGGCAGACAATGTCATTTGAGGTGCCCCATCATAGCTATGTGAGTGTGGCAAACATGATACAGGATCTACAGGATTTGCAATACATCTATGATTTTCTGGACAGGCAACTAAGGCTGTGCAAGATGGGAGTATTGTGTGAGAAAAAGTGTTGCTCTTTCAAACTGTGGTTGTGGTTCTTGAGCTATGGAGCGTCGTACTACAGGTGTTCCCAGGCTTTTAACAAGCATTGGAAGTTTAATCACTTGAACCCAGGGGATGATGTAGGTCATCCCAATGTAGACATCTGAAACAAGTCAGATAAATCTTCTTGGAAAAAAACCCCAACTATCTCTGTCCTTCAACAGTAATGCAGCTTAGGGTTGACTAGGTCAGGTGAGAAGCCTAGAGCATAGATGTCTAAAGCTGGGCGACACAGATTTCACTGGAATTCAGGGGTTTGTTGTCTCCAGCTGTGACTAGCTTAACAGAAAGCATGTGTGAGACCCATTCATCTTGACCACAATCTAGACCTTTCTCCTTGGCAATGCTCTCATCTAAGAGGGCTTGATCTAGGTAGGCGTGCCAGTGATATCTCCTCCAGATGTGCCCTGTGCTCTGGTTTTGGCCATGTAGTAGGTCACTTTAGGCATTAAAATTGTGGACTGAATGGATATCTTGATGCTGAAATGCTCCAAAACATTGTGGGTTTGAGGGTTTAATTCAGAGAGACAGCGCAACCTTGTGAACCTGGACCCTCAGTTAAAATCTGGTACAGTTCTTCACTCCAGCTGTTTCAACAACTTGTCACTTCTCCTTTTTATCCCTTCAATTTGCTTAGATTTTAGGCTTACTTGTCCAATCCATAAAGCCAATAAGTGCAATGGTTATACAAACAAGAACAATCAGAGCTGAAATTATTTGCTTGGACTGATTTCTGCTTTGAGTTGGGAAAGAGGGAAACAATCACCTGTGGGCTCCTTCAAAGGATGGTCACCAGCTTGAAATCCACTTTGAAATATCACAGCATGGTACTTGGGTTTTGGTACATAATTAAACATGACAAATTGTCTTAAAAACTGTAGATACATTAGTGTAACCCTTTATATTCTATTCATTTCCAAAGCCTATTGAGACTTCTCTATTTCTCTCTATTGTTTACAGAGCGGGGGAAAACAGAGGCAGATAGATTACTAAAAAATCCATGATTGTTATTGGCAGGATTGAAAAAAATTCCTTTTTCTACCTAGCCAGAGGTGGATTAATAATCACCTTGTGGAAGGATTCTGAAGCATATTTATAGAGGCCAAGCCATAAAACCTTGACATACTATGTACTTATGATCCTCTTTCACGTGTATCTCATAACAGTGATAATATTTGCAGAGATGTGGCATGGAGATCTTGAGGCAGCTTTTATTTTTAGGCGTATGAACTTTGCATGCACTGCTCAGTGTGGCAAAATACTTTGATTGCCTGTGTGACTTCCAGATCTGCTGCTCGACATCGTCACAAGGTGTGTCTGTTCAGGGCTCGATTTCTGGCTACTGGGCTGATTCACGTGATACAGCAGGGAGTGCCAGGACTCTGATCTCCCACGCTGGCTAGGCAATCCCACCGGGCTGGGCTCCAGCACCACAGAAAATTTTCAAGTCCTTTGTATTTGCAAAGAAAGTGGTTTAAGGAAAGCACTATCTGGAGTTCAAGAGGTGGCTAGGCTGTCGTGCAGACATAGCCAGCCTTCAAATGCTGGGACTAATCAGCACACTATTTATATTCCATTCCATATATATATACCAGTCATGAGTATGCAACACTGATAAGCTGGATCAACAGACAAAAAACATTGATTACATTCGAGGTACCAGAGGAAACCTCACACCAACACGATGAGAAATGAATCCAAAGCAGAACCCACCCTCCAAATCTGTCCAGAAGTAAGGCAACACAGATTGCATCTTCAGAAGTGGTTGTATTTTTCCATAATGTGCTGAATCAGCTCCTGGAGGGTGATCCTGTTTTGATCTGAGCACCATGATCTCCCTCAACTGACAATCACTCACAAGGTGGGTCTCTCTGAGGAAATGCAGTGTTATGTACACTCTCCAAAGTTTCTTTGGGAGCTGATAAGTAGATCAGGCCTTTACAGTGAAACGAAGACACGAAGGAAGCATGATGCTCCTGATAATTAACTAATAAATGAACTCATTGTCTGATTAACTTGGGCACATCACCACAATGGTGTGATTAGTTTACTTCTTATACCATACCTGGCTGGTCTGCCAATGGTTTGAAAATCTTTGTTCAGGTTTGAGGTGTGTTTTGCTGCCATTTCAAAAAAGCTACACTAGCTGTCTCGTAGTTGTGAGCAGAGGAGGCCACCTGCAAAGGCAGCACTCAAAGAGTATGTCAGTGACAATGCCTTCTAATAGCGATCTGCCGTGCTGCAATGTTTTTAATTGTAGGTACATCCAAAGCCACTAGTCCTGTAACTGTGCAGAGCCATTTACCATATGGGTATCTGGAAATTTGTGAGGCACCACCAGACATATTTAATTCACATCAATCTCCAGTGAAGTCATTGGAATCATAAGGGGGATGAATCTCACTCAGACGTGGTAGAGAAATTGAATCAATTTCAAAAACATAGCCAGTTTTTCATCAAAACCTCTATAAAATCAATCTGCCACTTCAGACTGTAGCCCAAAGGCTTGAAACTCACAGATATTACTCAAATGCAAAAAGAATGTCTAATTGCATGCTCATTTCAGAGGAGAAATGTAAGACTGTGTCCCTAGATTCATTTTTCAGGCTAATTTAGTAGGACTGAACATTCTCTTTTGATGCTGGACTTTAAAAAAAAATATCCAACATGGAAATTTGCCTTGTGAAGAAGGCTCCATTTCAATCGTAGCTGTCTAAGTAAAATTTAAGTATGACATTACTATCCTGGATCAAATCATGGTCTCTCTGGTCCCATAGGCTGTCTTTGATAGTGACAAGCGTGTGGCAGACCTTTCAAGTTACTCAAAACCTCGTGCAAGATGTACACTGGTCTGTGTCATGGAGACAGCTGTTAATATCGTGAATATAGACTTTCTATATGGAGTCACTTGATGGACGCAGTTTCAGGTCACACAGTAAGGATAAAACCCATAATAGTAGGCCACTATTGGGGAATGAGCTTTTTAATGTCGTATTCCTTGCCATGCAGGAAATCCCCATGGTCTCTTTAATCCATTGAGACCTCAGATGCAAAGAACAGTTGTCTGATCTGCTGATATCAGTGCCTGATGAATGAGATCCTGGGAGGATGGAGGATCTTCCTCCAGAGGGTGGAGTGTTACTGCATCACAAACCCATGACATCCTGGTACAAGGTGAGTGGGTTGAAGACAGGACTTTTTAAAAGTGTGTTTTATGATCACAGCATAAAACGGGGCAGATCTGGTTTGTTTGCAAGCAGAAAGAGTCATGAAGCAGTCAGCTCTGGGATAATTTAGCCACATGAGTAGTTTCTACCTAATCTCCATTTCTTGGTTCTTTTATCTCCAAAGCAGAGAAGTAAATCCTTTCCCCAAAACTTTCCCGTATTTTTAAGTCACAGTATTTAACTCTGCATATGCTTTTTAAAATCTTGTCTGGCTTCAGTTTCTTGCAGAAATTGCTTACGTTGGCTGACTGTGTGCGAAAGCAGTCTTTTGAATCAGCTCGTATTTCAGTGATTTTCATGGATTTAAAGGCCAGATGGGGTCACTAGCTCATCCACCCTGATCTCTTCCATAGTTATGAGGGTTGGGATTCACTTCACTATTATTTAAGCAGTGAAGTTAGAGATAGACCACCTGCTCTAAAATGAGCTGGTTTCCCTCTGCTACTTGTACAATCAACAGAAAGGGATTATTCCCTGCATAGGGTAATTCATTCCTCTCTATGATAGATTCTGAGTGTAAGATGTATAAATTACTGGGACTGTGGACTTCTTGCAGTGAGTTTACTAAATAGTCTTTGGCTGAAGCATAGCTCCTAGGAAGGTGAGCAATTTGTGTCTCAAAGTGTCAAGAGATGGAGAATCCACTTCTTTCCTTTCTTGTGTTACTGATTTCACACCCTTGTGATTAGAAACGAAACTCCAAAGGTATTATTGACTGGATTGGCATTGCCTATAAAGGGAACCTTGTGTAAGTATCTCAAGGGGAGATATGAGCCTTCTACTATGATGAATCTATCCCCATTCCCTGTTTCTGGCTGCTTCATGTCCCAAAAGATTGAGACATCTTCAGAGGTGCGTGATAAAAATGACTGTTGATAGGGAAATATTTCCACAAGAGGCAGAGGGAAGGCAGGGAGTGGGGAGATGAATGTGAAGGGATGTGGTAGAAGAATACAAAATGAGTATTGAGAAAATGTGCACTGTGAAAAATCAGGCACACTCTGATACTAAAACAAAATGACTGATAAAAGTGAATGGTGACTGATTTAAAATTAGCAAAAGGAAGCTTGTTTAATTACAGAGACAGTGAATAACCCCAGGGATTAATTGCCACCAGATAAATTTAAAGCCAAACACAAGGGTAAGAGCAAGAGCATATATCTGTAGGTGATGTTTATGGATGACCACGTTCCACTGAAAATTGGTGGACAATAGGCTATATCTGCAGCAGTGTTAAGCAGAACAAATAGCTCATGCTTCAGAGTACAAACTAACAGCAATGACAGGGTACAAACCAACAAAAAGGTAACAGGATCTGTACTTTTTCTGGCAGCTTCTTCTGAAATATGTAGTATTGATTGGTTCTTGAGACAGACCTGCCTGTGAAACCGATATTCCTCTCTGTCACATTACCTGAGCATATTACAGTGTGAATGAATTGGTTTATGATGCCTTTTTGGAGTAGGAAATAACTACATGGATGGAGAAAAGCCATGGAAAAAGTAAGGAATACACTCACATGTTCTGATATAGATTAATTTGGATACTATGTCTAACTCTTTTCATTGACTATACAGTTAAATGGAAATAGGAACTCTAAACTTTGAGTCATCTGTTTTACTCTTTTGAACAAAAAGGCCATTGGATTTGTAATTAGGATGTTGAGTACCTGTAACAGATGACCTGACCAGAGCCTTTAAGGATTTGTCTGATATAATCCAAGTGGTTTGTAAAAGATGATGCATTTAAATGCTGGTTTCTAGCCCTAATCACTGGTCCAAGTTGCCCTTTTGGTTATGGAATGAGATGTAATACCCAGTCCAGCCTGATAACTCCTACACGTATGCTTCAATTAACTCTGATGTTGGTATGTCCCTGTCTATATCTGAGCAGCTACCCTGCTAACTGCATCTGAGTGTTACGGTGGACATCATACTGAATATAAACTGATGGTGTGCTCCAATTGAGATTAAGGCAAAGCCCATATCAGCATTCATGAGGGTCAATGTGGCCTACAGATCGAGTCAAGCTGTTGTCCTTTCCCTGTTCAGTGCTGTTGAGGTCACTACTGAAACCCTGTAGACAGTTCTGCTCTCCCACACCCCTTCTAGCTCAAGAGGGATGTGAAGAAACTAAAAGGGATTGAGAAAAGGGCTACCAAAATTGTCAGGGAGCAGAGTATATGTCTCATGCAAACATGCTGAGGGACACAGCATAACACCCATAAGAGTTCCCAGCATGCGCTGATCCATGGGATTTTCCCACACCCAGCCACAGAGCTTTGCACTTCCCCATGTTGACACACCCTCTACAGAGGGTGGGGTGGTGTAGGGGGGGGGAAGGAAAGAGATTATGGTTATATTCCCAATCAGTTTCTATTGGTTGTATGGTTATATTGAGTTATATGAATCATATTCAGTGTCCTTAGAGCATGGAATGATGATCTCTACACAGGTTAAAGCAATGTTTCTCGGGCCTGGGCTTGGCTAGCATGGAGAGGGAATAGATTAAACCACTTCTCGAGGTCCTTTCTAGGCTTGTTTTGTATGAATCTGCATCCTGAGCACTCGCCTTGGCATTTTTGATTTAGCTTGGGTGTACAGGCAGCAATCCTCCCTCTGTCACAGCATGCGCTATTGATTTATTAAGCTAAAGCAAATACAATTTAAACCTGAAAATTCATTAAGAGCGACTGTTTCTGCCTGTTGACTCAGTATGTTTTCAAAACGACGCTCTACAACCTCATTAGGGTCTTGTTCTCATTCATGGATTCACCTGTCGAGTGGCAAGAGGAGAAATGACGAGTGCACAAAATCGATCCTCAGCACTGATGTCTGATTACTTGGGAATTCAGCATTTGCTTCATCATTCTGGGATTCCAGTTTGACACAAGTGAATTCAATGACTGTAGTGAAGCTCTAAAGTATTGATGGGTCAAGCACTGAGGAAGGATGTTAAAAAATATAGGATTCCTTCAGTCCTTTTCTTAAAAGTACAGCTGCTGGTTTTGGGTCTTTTCTCATATGCTCTTACTCAGATAAAAACCACATTCTGATTATTTGTAATAGTGTTCTGATCTCTTATGATCCCTTGAATAACCTCCCAGGAATTTTCTAAAAGGTAATCACAAAGAGAATTTTTATGCCTTTTTAAGGAATGTATTTACTTCTGGATACATGAGTAACCCTCTCTGATGTTGTTTGCCTTAGAAGTCTTCTAGCATTGCAACATGACAAAAAGGTAAATTAAATGTATCCATTTGGATGCTTTTAACCGGCAGCCAATGCCAACAGTTCCAGTGAGGAACTTTGGACTGAATTTAATCAAAGGGAATTGCTAAAAGTTTTATGGAGAGAACTGGTATCTTTATTTAAATGCCTCTTTCTGCTCTTTTCCTGGACAGTGGTTGTAGGAAGTCAGTCAGTCATTTCCATATTCACAGTGATGAATCTGTTTCTTCCCCCTTCTGTGCACTGAGATCTGTCTGTGATCTCCCGCAAGTGTGCCCTAGCTACACTCTCCCCAGGACTGGGGTTTTCATTGTTTTGGGGAAAAATGTTCAAATGTGATTAAAGGTGTTGTGAGCACAAAGCCGTACGGGGGTTATGCTCCCAAACCATCAGGTGTATGTGGGAGTTGGCTTCTCTGCATATGGGCGCATAGATACACACACTACCAAGATGTAAACAGGAATTTTTATGCCCCTCAGAGTGAGAACAGAGGGTTGATGAAACAACAGTGGAGCCACAGAGAGCAATAAATATGGAAACAGTCAGCCTAAAAATGAGATTAGTTCCACATAGCTCTAGACACCAACGTCTGATTTGGTTTCCCTAGAGACCCCCCAGGCTCTGATTCAATTAATCCTGAAATACGCCAGATGAGTCACACTCAAGTCGCATCACACCATATCTGGCACAAAGGATTTCTCCTGGTGACGATCTTGGATAGGAAGTGAATGGGACATGTAGTCTAAGCAATTTATGAATTAGGGCCACAACAAAAAACCTGAGTTGTGTCCCTTTGAATGACCTGCAAAGTTTTCAGCAGTGCCCACCACATTATATGTTTTGGAAGGTGGAAGGTGCAGTGCTGGATTTATGTAGCACGGTCCTGTGTAGGGTGAATAGATAGTTGCAGGACAGATATGGGAAGGGTCGATGTAATAGTTGAAGGATAGATGCAATACGTGCAGAGTGTGGCCTTGCTGGGTCTATGTGGCTTTCTAGGATGGCATGAAAAGGGCAAGCAGCAGCCCTTTGATGTCTCTTGACTACTCCACATCCAGGACCAGGTCTGTCCCTGCTGCCTTGGTGGCACTTGTGGACTGCACAGCAGAATGGTCTGTGTGCACATGCCCGAGGTGCTCAGGTATTGGAAAGGGCTTAAGATCAGCTCCTGAACTTCACCCTGGAGTGATTTATGAGAGCTCATGCACTCATTTCCACCAGCAGAGTGACCGAGCAGGCCGTCTGGCTGGTCACTAATTGAACCTCAGGTTAGAGCTTGGCCTGAACTGGCAACTCAGGTTTTCCCATCTGCAGAGCAGTGCTGATAGTCCTCTCTCTTTTGCAAAGCATTTTGTGCTCTCCAGAGGAAAGCACAAGGTAGGAGCTAATGGTGACGATGACCTGAGTGAGATGTTTTGCAGACACATATTAATATCAGTGGTGAAGGCTGGCTTATTGCAAAATGCAGTTAGAGATGCTGTTTGAAGTCTGTGCCAGGTCCCCTCTGGGAAGAAGGAGGATGACAATGCATGTCATTGAGTGTCATCTTTATGGAGAAATTACTCCAAAGAGAGAAGTCCACAGGGTGGAATGAGGCACTATCAGCAGAAGAAATTCACGTTCTCAACTAGTTGGGAGGGAAAGCAATCTGCTTAATAACCATTTGGAGAAACATATATAGCAACAAACAGAACTAGGATACCAGTAAGCTGTGGCAGTGAGCCACTTGCTTTTTATCAGCTCCAGCATGTTCTCATCTTGAGTGGAAATTTAAACCCCTCCAAAAAAAAAAACTAGGCAATGTAATTGCAGGGACACAATATTGGTGAGCTTTAATAAGGGAGCTGGTCATGAAAAGCACTACTCTGGAGGAGGAAGCGCAGGGCTTAGCTGAAGATGTTTAGCAGATGGGCAGGATTATTGCAATCCTTATCCAAAATAGCATATATTTTATTTCACCGTAACCAGGGGCCCAAGTAGAATGGTTAGCCTAAAAGTGTAAATGGACGTAATATTATGATTATGGAAGAGAGAAGAGGTGAGAAAAGCTTGGAAGCTTCTGGGTTAGAGATTTTGGATGACAGGAGAGAATCCTTGCTCTAGTTGCCGAAAAAGCTAAAAACTTTGAGGCTAGCCCTGGTAGAGCATGCAGACAAGCAAACCAGAACCAGGAAGGTCTGGATGGCGAAAAGATGATGGTCTTTGAGATACATATTGGAAACAGTAACTCTTTGTGCCACAGAGGGTGACATTCATCCGATGTCTGCTGCTGAGATGACAAACCTCAACTGCCTTTCTGGAGAAGAGAGATCTAGTCACTACAGTCTTTTAAGTTCACTGAATGATCTGTTTCTCTCTAACGTAGCTGTTCAAATCTGGGCAGATGAACAATACCTCAAAAGGCATATTTCTCTCCATGAATTGTAAAGGAAAGCAGGATCACTCTTGCAGAAAGTACCCTTGTAGGGGATATATAACCTTAGGTGAGATGCGTCCCAAACAAAAGACTCCTTCTGTGTCTTTAGGGGGAGCAGATCTGCCTTGGGATTGTAGTGGGGGTCTTTCAGATGTCAGCTGGGTTAACTTGTAAAGTTTAAAGGTGTATGTCTAAGCTAGTGTTTCTAAAGGGCTATAAGAAATATCATTCCCATTGAAATTAGTTATTTAAGTACCCTTAACATACTCGCCTTCTGGGATGAGATTCCTGGGTTTTAGGAAATCAGAGAAGTCCCACTTATAGTCTACTGGGAACATTACAGGATGCTGACAATATGAAACAAGAAGTCTCTTGTTTAAGCTCTTAATCCTCTCTTATTCTGAGAGCTGTAACTTTTTGACTGGAATGCTGCTTCAAGCTATAAATTTTTTTAATACCTTTGGCTTTGCACATGCTGAAATGTACTGACATTGGACATGAGCCAGTTTCCATACAGTTTTGTCTAACACTGGGCATAATCCACAGTAGACCTTAATGCCATTCAGTAGGAGGATGACATCAAATTTAGGGGAAGAGGGACTTTTTATTTGTCTCTTGAAACTATCTAGGTGAAAGAAATCATCTGCTAAGCAGCTATGGAAACTCTGAAAGGGCATGTAGACTCCATGGATGAAGATACGTAGGTTTTCCAGCTCACACTAAAGTGATATGCTTAATCCAGCAAGTTGACTCTGGTTGTTAGCATGCAACACACACGCTTCTTAATTATGAGAGTGATATTTTAGGATTATCATGCCCAGTTATGAAAAGTCTGCATTTGTTGCAAAGAAATCTGAGGGGGACATCAGCCTGGTGAACAATAGATGGAAAAATGGAACAGAAGCTGCTCGAAAACTTTGCTATTGTACAGCTGCTTTTCCCATCAAATTATCCCTGTTTAAGAAAGTTTGCAATCCAAAAACATACAGTGACTGGATCAGGCTTATGAACACAAACCCAGAATAGCAGGAAAAAATGGTTTAGTACTCTGAGGGTAGAAAACCTGGAAAACAGAGAGGGAGGCCTTGGTTAATGGTTATCCGCTGTGTAAAGATCATCAGGGTGAGGTTAAAAGGCTGAATATTTTTCCCTGCTTTTTAGTGTCTGGCGTGCAAGACCTAGGTTTTTGGACTGGGCTCAAATCTGATATAAATAAATGATTTTGGAGAGTGAACTGTGAAATCTCAGCCTATTCAAGCTAGCTTCTTTCAGCTGCACTGTTCCAACAGTCTTACCCCATGTTAGAATCCAGCCCATGGAGGAGGTCAAAATACTCTGCTGGCATTTAGTCCAACCCACCTTCATTTTCTTGCATTTTCTGTACTTTCTGAGTCTGGCACCAGCTGTTGGAGCAAGCAGAAAAATATGAAACGATGGGTAGGTTTAAGTTATTTTTATCTCCACAGCTGTTGAATCAGAATCTCATTTAGCATTTTACTTTTGTGGATACTCTCAATATAATTAGAAGGTTTAGGTAAAATTCAGACACATGCTTAAAATTTTTGTTGTTTTTATTCTAGAATTAGCACTAGTTCCAAGCACAAAATTATGCTAGGTGTTGTACTAACTCATTATGGGAGATAATCCTGGCTTACATTGTTTGCTATAGAGCTGAAAAATTTCTTTTTGCGCAAATCCTGTTTCACAGATTTATTTTTCTTTTTAAATCTATCAATTAGAGCCGTGAGGGTGTTCATGTCCGGTTAACAATTAAAAAAAAAAAGCCACAAAAACCAATGAAACAAAAAAAACCAAACAACAAACCCCCCCTGATATTTGTCAATAATCTTTTCTTAAAATAACTGTTTCATTTCTAATTTTGAATATGATGTCATTAAAAAAAATCATCTTCATAAAAACTAAAATAAAGGCGTCACTTGGGATTAATGGTTCTGTTGGCACAAAATTATTTTCCCCCTTTTTATTTCATTAGGAAACTAAAGTTTTTGAGGCTGACCCAAAATGTTTCTTCTCCATCTTTTTGGTTTTTGTTAGTTGTTTGGTTTTTTTTTTTTTTTTTTTTTTTTGGCACTGCAAAAACCTGAAAATTCGGTTACTCGGCTGCAAACAACAGAGTTTGTGTCAACAAAGGAACTGACAGGAAAACGCTCGGCAGCTGGAGGGAGAAGACAGGATCGTGCTGGCTTCCAGTCCTCTGGTCTGCCCACTAGCTCACCCCCGTCCATGAGACTTTGTGCACACCCTAGTAAATATGTCTATGGCTTGAAAGACAGATATCTTTCAGCCAAAATAATTTTATTTTATTTTTTTAAGAAATATAACCATTCCTGCAAAAACTTTTCAGCTCACTAAGTGTGTTAAACTGTTTCCTGTCAATATGAAGCTTCTATTTTACATTCCACTTTCCAATCTGAAGGAGAGTATAATTGCACACCACTTCTGATTGTTTTTTCCCCCTTTCATTGCTTATTCGGAATGACACAGCTCGTAGGTAGTGTTCTCGCAAACCATGTATGATCAAATAGCACGCTCTCATTCAAAGAATATTAGTAAGCTGGATTTCCCCACACTTCAATCTTATATATTTAACCTACCAAACATTTTTGTGTACTCACTTCCCACTCCAGCAAACAAACATTAAAAATAGGTGCACTGAAAAGGTAAAACCTATAAAAATGTCCTTATGGGATCAATCTGCAAATCCATCTCTCTCAGTATCCTGTCTTTAGCATGCAGTTGCACAGGGACGGATATAGGAATAGGTCAGGTTTACTTGGTATATTCTCTCAACCTCCCACAGTATGAGACTTGGATGTGAGGTGGAGGCTTGGAGAACCTCCTGAGATGAGGTGGTGTGTTTTTGTGTTTCATGGGTTTTCCTTTCCTGAATATCTCCAATTGCTTTTTGAACTCATGCAACTTTTAGCTGCAACCTGCTTCAGACAGTTTCACAGTTCAACATGCCTTTTTTTTAACATCTACTTTTGTTTGTTTCAAACCGGCCACTTGCTAGTTTGATTTGATGCAGCGTAATTACTATGCAAGAAAAGCAGGGAATATTTGCCACTTTTTCATCTTCTCTGCCACTGCTCACATCACTCTTGATTTCATAAGTGTCCATCGTACCCTCTTCAGTCGTCCCGCTGCCAGGTTAGCTACCAGCCTATTCAAGTTGCTCCTCATTCAGATGCCATCTATCAGTGATGGATCATCCCCTTAGTGATGGATCTTCCCTGTAGCTTTTCTAGAGTTACTATAAGGTGACCAGAACTGCACAGAATTTTCAAGATGCCAGCACATTACCCCTAGTGTCATAGCAATGCTTTCTATTTTTTCCTTTATTCCTTTCTTCAGGGTTCCTAAAATTTCATTTGCTTTTCTGGCTGCTACTTGCTGCTGAAGTGACATTTCCATAAAAGCATTGCTAGCCCAAGACCTCATTCTTGAGTGATAACAGCTGTATCAGAGTCTGTCATCATGTAAGAAAGCTCTCTCAGTCTTCAAATTGTAGTCTGACCCTTCCTGCTGAGGACTGGAAATAAGTGAAAATCACTGCGACTTCCATTGTGCGTGTATAACCGGCTACGTAGGAGGCTGGGAGAAACAAACGGCCTTTCATATGTGACAGAGATAGGGAGAAACACTACCTCATTTTCCGAGTTAGAGATTTTCTTTGCATCCTCCAGTACCGGTCAGGTAGTGTGGAAGTTCAAAGCTGTCCTTGTAATCTCTGGCTATGATTAAAACCGTGAATGCATTTGTGTGAATGTAGATTCCAGGAACCCCCAGAGTCATCTCGGGACCCCCTATGTTATGTGCTGTGCAAAAATGGAGCAAAAAGACCAGTTTTACAAGATAAATCATAGTTTTTGCAATTCTCTGTGTGTCTGATATTGGGTGGTGAGGACGGGTATGTGCAACATGTGTGGTACAACCCTGCTAAGTGCACAGGTTGGATGAGAATATTTCTTTGGAGGTGGAGGATGCTTGTTTAAAAGACTAAAGTTGCTGCAGCGGTAAATATTATTGCTGCATGGAATTGTTTCTCCCTGATGACTTTCCTATGCATTTCTCACAGTACTGGGTAAGGTGAGGGTGGAGGAAGGCTGCCATGGGTTTTGAAAAGAAAAATTATCATTTAAACCAGCAGCAGAACCTTCAGTATAAAAAATATACATCTCACCCACACACCTTTAAAAAATATAACTCCATTATTCAGTAGAGTCAATAACAGTTACTTTTCTTATGCGGAATCCACTGATGGTTAAAGAAAATAATGGTTTCAAAATGTGTTCTCATTAAAAAGAAGATCTGTTGTGATAAAATCCTTTAAATTGTCCTTTGTTATTTTTTATTTTTTATAAATAAGCTCCACTCATCTTGTATACACTGGAAGAAATTAAGCTAAGAAGAAAATCCTCTGATTTGATGTGATTTCAAAACTTGTAGTGACTAATAAAAGTGAGTAAAGGCAGAATTCAGTGGAAATCTTCTTTCTTCCTTCTTTAGTCAATTTATGTCAAAGATGTTACATGAGACCTCTCTGTCGCCTGTCAGTGGCTCTGATTTAGCAAGAGGGACACTATGGGCAGGGACAGATATTGACAGTGCTGTTGTTGCAGAGGACAGACAGCACATATGGGCATGGTGCCAGAGGTTTTACCAAGTTCCTGGCATGGATAAGAACTCAGAAAAACCCCAGTTTCTGGTTAGTTCAGACACATTTGCAAAAACAGCTGGAGCACTAGCACAGACAGAAGGGGTGGAACTATGAAGTCCAGCAGTAAATGCTTAGATTTTAAATCCAGGAGTCCCAAGTTTAATCCCAAATTCTGGAAAGTCAGTGTTCTGCATTTCATAAAATAAACACTTGTATCCTAATTGCAAAACCAAACCAAAACAAAAGAAACCTGGCATATGCTAAAAATACATGCAACCCTCAGACTTGTGCAATGTGGTTATTAAATTTCTGTCCATGCAATCAGCATTGTTTATATCACTAAATCACATAAACAAAACCCCAACAATAAACACCAAGCCAAATACAAATCATGGGCTTGTTGGCAAGAGGATGGAATGCAGGCGGTGCCTTTGTTGAAGACAAAGGCTACTGAATGACTCCGTGCTGGGAAAAAAACAGTCCTATTGTGAAATAGAATCAAGGCTGCATTACCAAAATGAATATCATGCACACTGTGCTGTATAGACCTATTCAATAGTAATGTTATAGGGGAAATTATTTTTCTCCTGTGTAACACTGATTTAATGCTCTGCTGAGTTGATGGTCAGTTAATATCCTTAAATCATCACAAAAGTCAATGGAGGAATGCTGATTACTTCCAGTCATGGGTCTGGCCTCGGTACTTTTCATTACAGGTCCATTTGTTTTTATTAAGCAGATGGATAGTCTAGTGATCTAGTGGACATTAGGGGTTTACCCTCAGAGGACAAGCTTCAAAGCCTCCAGTACATCATAGGGAATATGCCCTGAAGCCCAACTCATGGTAATGGAGACTCTCACTGTGGAGTGGGCTTTGAATCCTATCCAGAAGCGGTAATTTCAGATCCCTTATTCATTAATCTGGTCAAATGACAACAGTGCTAAAGATTTCAGCACACACCCTGGAGAGGAAAAAGACTTAGCTGAGCATGGATGAGCACTGGAAGAGCTTCTAGGCACCTGGCAATAGAGTAAAAGCGATAGTGAAGTTCACAATTCAAGTGAATTCACTGTCTCATCTGGGAATCAGGGCTAGAAGAGCAGAGCACACACATTGCAGGACTAAGACCTCAACAGCTCAGTCAGTAGGGCAGGTGAAGCAGAGGTAAAATACCCATTTTAGTGATGCCAGGATCAATTTTATAAAGCTTGTTAGTAACAACCTTTCTTTTTCCCAGCAATGCTAACCAGTTTGAGATTAAAATGCAGTTCTTAAATCCATAATTTAATCTGTCAAATTTAGCATGAAGACATAAACAGCATATTCAAACTTTCTCTTTATCCCTCTGCCATTAGTGGCTTGGCTGTAGTTTTCAGTCTGGGATAGAATAAATAAAGACTGAGAAACAGGATGAATAGAGTTTTGAGCATCTCTACCTATTTGCCAGCTTCAGAGATAAGGGAAAAATACCCTTGATGCTTCAAGGAAGACAGAAACATTATCCACCGTAGTTTAAATCAGATGAATTAACTAAAAAAAGAAGATGTAGTAATTGGATTCCTGTTGTGATGGTTAATTTTATTACGTTGATATTGTCCACAGCTGAGTGTTGCCTGTTCCCTCTCCTCTTGGTTCCTGATCAGTGGAAAATGAGTGTACGGGATCATTAACAGGATTTCAATTTATGTACGGATACATCCCAAAATGCTGGTGTCCTTCTGTGAACTGAGCCCTACCCCAATATATCTTCTCTGAAGAGGCATCGGCCTAACTGGAAGAACAACAATGTTATTTTATGTACTTTGGAGAAAATCCATGGAACTGAGAAGTAAAAAGGGATGGCCATGCAGATCTGGGATTAGAAAGAGTTGGAAAGGGCCTGCCTTCAGTTTCTCATGTCACTACAAACTTCCAGTACTCTTTTGAAGAAGCTGTGTCAGACCACATCAGCGGAGGTGTGTCGGTCCTTCTGACATCCTCAAAACTTCCACTTACACAACCCTCTTCACTCCCAAGCTTAACTCTGTCAGGAAGCCTCTAAATCACCTGGAGATGTGTTCACAGAATGTGTGAACATAAACAATCCTTGCAAAAAAAGTCCTAGTGCAGCCAGGGTCACTTGTCTTAGACTGTTTCCAGACTTAATCAGTGGTCCTTAGAGGTAAAACCCAAATCTACCATTGGAAAAGTATAGCACCCTGGCCATAGGTGGTTGACGCATGGACTGAGGTGGCACCAACCTTCAGCTGCAGAAAAGTCTCCCAAAGTCTTTATGAAAGCTTTCGCTATTACAGGACATAATGATAAGTACTGAAAAACAGAGAAAAAAATCAGCTTTATCAATCTGAAATATTAAACTGGAAAGGGATTTAAAAGGGGTTATCCAGACTTTGCATTCACAGGAGATCTCATGTGATCTGGCAGGCCAAGATTAAAATGTCAGCCCTATTTTGAGAGTTACTGAATTTACACAGTGCCCAAGCTACATTATTGTGAAAGTCATAAATCATTCTAAATAGTGTATTAAGGAAAACAAAGAGATTTTCAAGTTTTTCCTATATGTGAGATTGAATCTGGTGAAACTTTGCACAGAAGAAAGCAGAGGCTTCAAACAATCATTGTTCTAATTTTTTTGAAGTTAATTTCTATAATGTGTTTTCATATGAACAATGATAGCTTACAACAGGTAGATATACAACATTTCAGTGTAATTTCACTGGACAATTTAAGATAACCTGTATTATAGATCTAGAAAAAAAAAAAAAAGTGAAAAAAAATAATCAAAGGAATTGAGGGCAATTCAAACACACATTCCTCTGTGTGTGGGGGGGGGAGGGGGGGGGGTTGTTTGGTTGGGTTTTTTGGTTGGGTTTGGGGTTTTTTGTGGTTTTGTTTTTTTTTTTTTTTTTTTTTAAAAAAAAAAGAAAAAAAGAAACCAGTGCTGTCACCATTGATAGAAAATAAGAATCTATTAGCTGCTAAGGTGGAGCAGAACAATGAAGCATTTATGACATTCAGAATCCGCAAGGTTTGCTTTCACAGAGACCATGAGTTCATATTAATTCCCCAGATTCTGAATGACTATTGGTGCTGATCACCGATTTTGAAAATCTTCTGAATATAAAAAACTACAAGGAAAGCTATCCATGAGTGTGAGCCAGTGCTCATCTCAAGTTGTGAAACCCACAAATAACGTGGAATCATTTTCGGAGATTATGGCAAATCCACAACCAAGTGAGTGCAACTAATTGAACCCCACAGGATAGAAAACAATACAATACCCATTCTAAAATTGTCAAAGTAATTTGTAGTAAGAAGACTCACAGGGTTAATGAGAAGAGAAAAGAAATTATGCAGGAAGAAAAAAAGGAATTGTAAGAACATCGCCAGGTCCACAGGAAAGGATCAGGATTGACAAGGTCTGAAATAGCATTTTGATACAAGCCCATTTCTGGGACCCAATTTAAGTTGCTAGTTCAATAAATAAACCTAATCTGTAAACAGTTGTGTAAAAATAGCCTGGAAAAAAAAAAGAAATGTAATTCCAGCCAAAGACAGGTTCTTTAGGGGTGAAATGTAAAACATCACAGAAGACGATAACACAAATATTTGTAAATACACGAAGGAACACAGCCAGATACTTTTATCTGAACACCTATTGAAAATATTATCTTTCCAAAGCCAGTTGAATTCATTTGACTAATGTATTTTCATTTGTACCCTTAAATTTAATGGAAGGTCCTAAAATAACCTAATAATTGTGGTTATTTTCTCAAGGCTGGAACAGTAATATGCTGTGACACATAAGCCTTGTAAATTCATTACTGATAAACCTTCAATGACTTTGCAATTAAAATTAGTTCCCTTATCAAAGACATCAAATCAAAGGGGAAAAAATATCTTTGGGATCATTCATCTTTAAACAAATCCATGTGTCGCATAATCAGAGGCAGCCCCTTGTCACGCACAAGCACTGTTCCATCTTGAACTTTTTGACCATATTATAGCACTGTGCTTGAAACAGCAGAAAAAAAGCATGAAGTTAAACTGGGAGAAATGTTTGAAAATAGTTATGCCTACATAAATGCTAGTGAAGCAGTAGCTGATTTAATTGTTACAATTTTAATTTTTAAAAATAAATTTAAATTCATACAAAAGCACTGAATAAGTGCTAAATGAAACAGAGTGGTTTATTATGGCTTGATCAAAATAATTTTGGGTGGCCAAGAACCATACGGAGGAAAGAGGGTTGCTTCCCTCGTTATTTTTTTATTTCAACATCTCTTATTTTTCTTTCTCTTGCTCTTTTCCTTTTGAGTGTGAGGAGGGGGATTGGTTGTTAAATAAAAAAATACAGCTGTGGCGGTCTCTAATTGTACTAATTCCGTCACTCAACTAGCATAGGTACAAAGCAGAACACCTTTCACAAAAGTAAACAAACAGCCTCCCTCAGAATATCACTAAATTGTAATTAAGAAATTTTTGATTTCTGTTGTATGCTTCAATCTTTACAAGGTCTGTCTTATGCCTACCTTACTTTTTATATGAGTGACTGGTCATTTGGCAGCTGGCTTGCATCTGCTGTACTTGTCAGGATATATGCATACGTAAGAATTAATTGTCTTGGAAAAGCTCAAAGATCATCAGCTGGAATAAGATGACTACATGAGATCCCATCAAGCATAGAGATGGCTATCTGCTTGCAGAACTGCCATTGGATGCTTGTAGACAGGCATAAGCTAAAACAACAATGCAGAAATTTATTTGCCACAAAAGCTTCAGAAAGCTGAGACCACTTTCATCTTTCATCTTAAGTTATAGTATGTGGGATCTGTGAAATAGATGGCATGCGCACAGACGTCTTCGAGTCATATTTAAAACTAGTTTTGAATATGTTCAGCATTGCATTTCTTAAATAGCAGGGTAAATTATTTGACTGTTTTGCTTTTTTGTGTGCTCATTTGGTCCTAAGGATCTCCTCTGACAGAACCAATGTATGCAATCAGGCAGGAGATTATCAGGCAGCTAAACTGAGGTGCCTAAGATAATCAGATCAAACAAATGGACCATAAATACAGCCAAAGCCAAAGGGAAAGGAAGGGAGTGAGTAAATTTAGACATCGTCTTTCCATGCATGTTTAATTTTTAACATAAATTGAACATTACTAATTATCCAACTTCTAATATAATCATAGAGGGCTATGCACTGTCTGTAGGAAGACACTATCCAATTGAGTCCCAGTGTGGCACTAGATGTTTAAGATACTGAGGGAAAAGCAGAGAATAATGTTAATTAGAAGAGAGGTTATTGAAATAAGATTTTATGCTGTTTATTAACAGCCTAAAGGCTTAGGGGAAGAATATGGAGCAGACCTTTAATTAATCTGTATACTTTTAAAGGGAATTTGCTAGAACCCATCATGGTTGGGTATGTGTTACTGAGACAATAAAGTATCAAGAGTTGCACATGTATGCTTTGTTGAGAGTCAGAGGAAGAAAAAAACCATAGTCTCAGATGTAATATGATTTTGGGATTTGCATTTGACAACACAATATCTGGGAAATTACTTCAGGATCATTAGAGAGCAACAAGAGGCATTCCTGTAGAGATGTAAGAAGCAAAGTAAATGAATGTTTAAAAAGAAAATAGAAGCAAGATCAAGCCTGGCACATGAGTAGCTTGCATGGGTCAATGACAAAGTCATTCAGAGTCATCCACAGAAGACATATTTGGCAAGCAACAACAATGCTGACAAAACCAGCAGCCTCATTGCTTAGCTAACCCTTATTACTTAGCTGATTGGGGGTGATTCATCTCACCTACATTAGGCAATTATTTTAGGATCACCTTCTCAATATGCCGATCTCTCTTCACTGACTTCAGAAGGAGCTTGAAACAATGCAGGTCTGATCAGGTATCTAATTTATAGTTTCAGTCATGGTGAAGTTGAATCCCATCTTGAGTGACAGAGATTGTTGTAATTTGGACTGGTTTAATGTGGGCTGATTTTGAATGGAGTGGAATTATCTTCATGTGGCTTTAGATAACTTCAGTATAAACAGCTTCAGCAATGCAAGACAGCTTGTTTTATAAACAAAAGAAAGAAAGATACTTTGAAGTCATTATCTATCTATCTGACCTATTCGGACACCTTGTTTATCAATCAATTGGTTCTGTCCTGGACTGTACCAACTAGAGGTCTACTGGCTGTAAAGGGAGCCTTCATCACTCTAGACATTAAGGTTATACCAGAAAAAATTCCTCCCTGAGGTGATTACAGTGACTCTCACGCTCACAGACACACAGGATAGCCAGGATGTTGATGTATAACAGCCCTTTAGAGTTGAGTGCTTGCCAAAGAAAATACAATTATTTATAACTTGTGTTGGCACCGATGTTAATAAAAATAACCAGAAATCTGCTGAAAACCTTTTTTTTCCCGTACATTGGCAAAGAAGGAGCCGGAGGTCCCGAGTGGAGTCGGGCAGCTCTTTCCGCAGGAATTAGCACCATGGACAGAGGCAGCAGCTTCGCTCCTGCCCGTCCTCGCCAGCTTCCACCTCCAATTAATATGCAAATGCTGCCTGACTTAAGATGCAAGGGGTCCTGTGTATTGATTTCATATTTTTTTTTATTGGAAGATGTGAATGGCAATTAGAAATATTGGCTGCGACATAAGTATTTTCTTACCAGGAAAGGCAACACAGTCCCTGTTTTGCACAAGAAAAAGCCATACATACAAAGACTGTCTTTTTTCAGAAAGTAATTGACAATAGGGCATAATTAATCAGCATCACACATGCAAATTATAATATCATTTTTTGTGTTATCTTGTTGCACTTATGATATGAACAATGTCAGGAAATAGAATTTTGGGGCAATTCTTAGCCTGCTGTTCACTTCATGACTCCATTAAGTTACAAGGTCATACCAGGAGACCACAGCTAATAAGGTGAGCAAACTCAGGTGACTTGACAACTGCAAACTGAATTGTTTCATTATTTTGATTAACAAATGCCTCAGGAGTAATATAGTATTTACAGAGAAAATGAGAAAATGCCATTGTGACCTGCTTATTTTCAGGACTGCCTGTCCCCATCTTGACTGCCAGATTATGAGGTTTTTTTCCTCCTCATGCTGTTAATCATCAATTTGCTCAACTTTAATTTCTACATAAGAGCAACCACATTTTGCTAAGAAACAATGACAAGCAAATGGAGATGTCTGCCCACTTCTGTTTTCTGAATAGAGAAAGTAATTTCTGTACCTCTGCACCTCTGGGCATTACCAGGACAATGAGTCCTTTATCTCCAGCCCTGTGTGTTTGTTTTTTTTATATCTCATAATGCATTCGAATACTTTACAATGATCTGCACGCACAAATTCACTTCTCTCAATGCTAATGACATTCATTATGCGGTGACTAGTCTAAATAACTTCAAGCTATTTAAGATAATGTAGGTTTCATAGGCATGCTAGATGATAAAGTTTCCTTATTACTGCAAAGTTTATTGCCTTTGCATTTTCTTCTGACATTTTAAGAGAAAAAGGGTGAATTTTAGGGGTTACTTTGAGAGCTTTCACAGATAATTACATTTCCAAGACTTCATGAGTCACCATAGATTGCCTTTTAGCCTATGGCAAATATAAAGTAAAATATTGAGCCTGTAAACCCCCACAACCTATGCAAGTCCAGAAGGCATCTATTTCCCCAGAGTAATAGTTCTGCTTTCACCCAGTACTGGGTCTAACATCCCTGACAGAAGGGTAGTTGGTGAAACCAGACATGCCTACTCACCTGTCAGGAACACGTGTGCTATAGGTATGCCCAGATGTCTCAGTCTCCACTGCACCTTTCCACCATATTCAGGCTGTGAAGGATGCAGTGCATCTTTTGGGGGGTAAGAGAGAATAGCTGTTCAGGTTGCACTCTCATTTTCTTAATTTTGAAGTTGTGGATGAACATCCAGGAGAAATACCTGTGGTACAAACACCACCACTTAAACAAGTGTTGGTTTATTAAACCAATAGAGGCCTGGCAGTCTTTTTCATAGTGAATACTTGTGTCACGTGTTGCTCCCCAGGCCAGAGTAAGTGCATGGGGCATTACTGCAGTTTAATTATCACCCCCTTTCCAAGGAAGTGCAGGACCATCCAGGCCACCTGCCTCATGAGAGAAACCTTGCAACACATCATCAGTCTCTGTCAGGTGGTGTTCCAGGAAACACTAGTAGACAGCAGACATGGTGGCAGAAGAGCTGTCTAGAAACCCTGTGTCCAGCAGATCTTGTGGTGGGAAACTGAGATGTAAAATTATGGTCAGGGAGACAACAGGCCACAGGTAGAGAGAGATGGGGACTCGGGATATGAGGCCACCCACCTTCCATGGTTCTCTTGGAGGGCTAGCAGTGAATCAGTTTATCTCCATACCGGCAGAACTAACATAACCGTATGGTTTCTGCATGGAGAAATTAAAAGGTGTGTCTAATAAAAAGATACAGGGGTCTGCAGGTTAGTGCCTTTATATTTAGATCCCGGTGTTTTGTGATGCAGGTTCATAGTCTGCTGGGACCTGTTGATGTCTGGACTCCTCTCCTCTAGCCCCATGAATGTGGCATCACTATTGTGGAAAGATAGCACCTTCAGCCACGTATTTTCTCCCTCTTTTTCCTCATCTGTGTTTTGAATGTTAGAGCAGTATCTTTTCAGGTGGGTGCTACAGGCTCAAAATGTTTTAGACTGTGTTCTGAACAGCAGGGTATTACATCAAAACTGGGTGTAACACCCCTACTGTGGTCAAAAGGAAAGTAATTACCTTTCCTTACTACAATGTACCAGGCAGGGTCTACATAAGGTAGTTTGGCTCTGAACTACACTAGCAGACTGTGCTCAACCTGCTGCTCCAGCTAGTGTTAGAGCTCCAGTGGTCTATAAGCATGTGTGTTCACCTCTTAATTAATTAAACTAGTCCATCTGAAGGCATGAGAGGTACTGCAGGTGTCTAGAAAGCTTTCAGTGGAAAAGAGATGGTACTATGGAAGTTCAAGTGTCTTTGGGTTTCGATGACTCCTAGGAGAGTTATGTCGGACGTTGGTATCGACACCTGTTTGGATTCCCATTCTAAGTGCAATTTGCATCATGTAGAAGGACTCTCATTATGCCAATAGCAGCTATGAAAGAAATGAGGCCATGAGGGAAGTATTTGGGACCATTTTACTTCTTTTACCTATTTTGCTGTTTGTTTTCTTTTTTACAGAACAGTGAGCAGCTTGTCATTGCATTGCCTGTCCATTAGCCTCCTTCCAAAATGTGTGGACTTTACTTCATATTTTGCATGAGGTGCTGAGGCACAGATTCAAATATTATTGTTCTGAGTGCCTTAAGGGTCTTCACAATGTTCTGACTCTACACAATGGTATATATAAAACTTCCAGCTGCTAAAGAAAAACATTTAAATGTCCCTTCAGGCCACGAGTGAACCTTTAGAGCTCAGGTCAGCTGTGATATTAAATACTAACAACAGCACATATGTCTCCTTGCATACCGCAACTGTGACATTAATTACCAGTGAGATCATGGGTCAGAATTAGAACCAAGCTGCAAACCTAAAGTAATTGACCCCTTTTTTTGGATAAAGCTCAAAGTCTTCTCCTTTTTGATTCAGCTAACAGTAAATTCAACTATTCACCTTTTTATCTGGACCCCTTTTTTCCTCCTAGGAAGAGAACAAGACTTTCTTTAAATTAAAGTTTGCAGGTGGGAAGACAAATAAATAGAAGGATTAAAAAAGAAAATTAAAAAAACACCAAAACGAAAGCCTTGTAACCAAAAGATTCTCAGATATAGCCAACCCCCCCCCCCCCCCCCCCCCCCAAATGTATCCAAGAGTCAGGAACTCCTAACTCCTTGCACAATCAGTCATTTTTCACTGTGGATGTGCTCAAAATGTGCTGTTGCAGCTTGGAGAGATGCTGGGCACACGCCAGTGTTGGGTAAGGGTCTCTGTATGCGAGTGAGTGTATGAGAAAGGGAGCTTGTTTGCTGTAATATATTTCCCCAAATTACCACATTTTCAAATATCTTTGTCAATAACATGGCCTTTTACCTTTCCAGATGCAAACGTACAGAATGGCCTGGTGCTCTCACTGCCTCTTTCATTCAATTTTTTTTCCCAGCAGTATGGGTGTATCCGGGAGGAGGTAGGAAAGGAGGAATTTACAAACATCTAAATAGATGCTGTACTTTACCACACTACCTTCGGAATATATGCATGTGTGTATACATATAACTATATATGTATATACATGTATATATGTATGTATGTATTTTTTTTTTATATATATATGTATGCATATTTAATTCTTTGTTGTTTGTGTATATAAAAGCCCTTTGGCTCTGCAAAGATACTGCCTAACTCACACAGATCACCGCCTCTAAAGTCAACTCCAAATCCAATGTTGAAGAGTAACATTGAAGAGAACAGCAGAGCAGGTGGCCCATAGCTTAGTCCACTTTCTTCTGAAGAGGATGGAAGGGTTTGACTTCAGCCTCTAATGGTCTAAGGTTGTGCTGCAGAGTTGGTTAGAACATGGCTTCTTTTCATGTGTGCCTGCACAACTGTTACAGGTATGAGGACGTAATATTTTTTTTAACTTTTTTTTACAGGTTTTTATGCAAACAAGTCGGTGTAGCAGCCACTTTAACAGCAGCATTAATAAAGACCCACTGAAGACAAAGGACTACTGTTAGATTCAATACTAACTCCTCAAACTGCTGAAAGACTGATTATATGTCGCTGGAATGAGTTTTCATTTCCGAATGGTGACATTTTCTGCTATGTAGCCTGCAGTATATATTAGAGTGTCCAGTTTAAACAGGAACATTTTACCTCTGCTGCAGGTAGTTCAGTCCATCAGTAGTTCAGTTTTTCTTCTCTTCCTGCTTCACAAATACGTCTTCAAAAGTCTCAGAGTCTCAGCTGGGTTATTACTGCTAAGAGGAGTGCCCTTATTGCAATTTTATAGGTAGCAACGCGAAGGCTGTCAAAGGAGAAACAGTTTCTTTGGCATCACACAGTGCGTCATGGGTTTTTGAAAAACTCTCCCACTCTCCAACTGCAATGCTTCCACATTGCATCGATGCTGTATTTTGCAAATAACTGAAGCCATGTGAGTCAGGAAGCTTTGAATACCAAAGCCTGCACAGAAACGAGAAACCCCTCTCTCAAGTTTACATCTGCTTTTACTATCAGGTGCAGACATAAAGTGTGGTAATTGGGTTAGAGGAGCTCTTGGATCTGGAATGCAGACAGCACTCAGGAGGAAGGATACAAAGATGTTTTTAAAATGCTTCGTACCTGCATTTACAGAAAATTGTAAGAGTTGGAAAAGTAAACAGTCATATATAGACTTTTTCCACAGCAGGAAGCAAACAATCATTCTGAGCTCAATCCCTGCTCTTGATACATAATCCCCAGACACTACTAGTGCCTTTAAGAGTTGCAATAAAATGTTCTTCCTCCTTAACAGTCAGGCATGGAAATTCAGTCAGAGCAAAAAAAAAAAAAAAAAAAACCCACAACCCCAAACAACAAAAAAACAGGTACAAAAAATTGTTAAGACAATAAATAGTTATATTTATGTGGCTTAAATTCTAGATACAGAAGGGCCTGTATGTATTAGGTGATTCACTGTTGAGTGGTAGATATACATATTTTTATGACCAAGAGATTTTTTTTGCAGGCTTCTGTATACTAAAGCCCATGAAATTTTACATGCTTATTCTTGATGAAAGACCAAATCCATATGCTCACCAAACTGTTTAGGAAAGCTGACTGTCCAGTTTCCTTGATTTTTTTTCCCCTCTATTTCAAGAGATCCCAACTTGAAACAAAGAAAGAGAAAGTAGGGACTACGCATAGTCTTGTTTATTATTACCACAGGGTACATTTCATGTCAAATCCCATTATCCCCATCCTGTCACAGAAGGCTCTCTGCTTTTTCATTTCATAGTGCTGCGACTGGCCAGGTGTTATATGTATCTTGTTTTCCCATGTAAAGACTGTAAGCAAATCTAATACCTCTGCAAAGATGGTCTGAACTCCATTTTTGAATTACAGTTTAAAAGGCTAGGATAAGATTTGGTTCTCCAAATAGTCATTTAATGCCATGTGAGATGCTGTCGGATATCCCCCAGACACCAGCTACCAAAACAGATACGCACTGATCTTCTGTGGATTCCACATCATATCTGTGAGCCTGGTTCAGGAATTTCAGATACCCGGTGACCAAAAAAGGCACTAGACAGCTATGTTTAGCCAAGTGAATCCTGTCTTTTTGTGGGGTGGATTTTAGCTTGTCAGTTAAGACATGTAAATTTAGGTATCTATGTGGAACACCTGCAGGATGGGAAGAAAAACAGAAGGAAGATGAGAAGTCTCGTGTATCAAGATGATAGTTTAATAGGGAAAGCAAAAGCTGCACACACAAGCAGAGCGAAAAGAGGAAATTTTTCATTACTTCCCATCAGCAGGGAGATTCCAGCTACATCCTGGAGAGCAGAGTCTCAACATGTGCAACAGTTACTTGAGAAGGTAAGTGCTATAACCAAGAATGTCCCTCTTCCTTCTTTTTTCCCCAAGCTTTGATTGCTGAGCACAACGTCATATGGCAAGTGAATGACAGAAAAGGACAGAACAGGAATAGTGGAAAATGTAGAAATTAGAAAAAAGAAAACACCCAGATGCAAATATACTTTGGAGATAAGATCTTGTGTTAAGATGCATTAGCCTAAATTTGTTATAATCATACTGACAACTTCTGATTTGGCCTGAGTGAGAGTAATTGTGCTATAAAACCAGTACATGCTCAGAGGACTGGGAGGTCAGAGCTGCCACTCTATTCCTTTCACAAAGTGCTTGACCTATTACTCAGGGAGGTTGCACCAAATTACATCCAGAGATCCCTTTCAACCCAGATTATTCTGCTATTCAAATTACTCCCTGAGGCATGCCAGTTTGTGTTTAAAACAGAGAGTCATGCCTTGGGAAGAGATGGCTTCCAGGCAGGTTATATCTCTAGCTAACACTAGTGAAGATGATTCCTGGAACCTAGGCAACGTAGCTGGATCTCTTTATCCAAGATTCCCCTTATGTTGACCTACATTAAACTTCATCCGGATGAGCAAGTTCTGCAAATGTTAATCCAGCAACAGTTGTTCTGTTGAGGGGCATTGAGCCCAAAGTGCTTGATGAGCTGAGAAAGGAGTAGCCAGTGAATCTGCCTGGGGCTATCACATGTGCCAGGTACAGGAGACTGTTTGAGCAGTTGTTCTCAGTTGACAACAGCGAAGTATGTTTAGTCATAGGTCTTGGTTCCTACAATCCATCATTCCGTATGTCGCATTCTAAACTTGTCCATATGTTAATTCCTGAATTTCAACTTGACATCTTCTCATCTTTTCATCTTTGCTCCTGATCTCTGCATGCCTTGGCCACAGTGCCTTGCCCCTTGGTCATGAGTCCATTCTGCTAGTGACCATCGCACTTGGCTGTTCAAAGGCTCATAACGTCCTTGTCACCCTGACAGACTAGCTAGGTTAAAACATACCAGCAGTTTTGTTCCTTTGCCTTACCATTAATAGGCAATTCTTTTCTACTTTTTTTTTTCCTTTGTTTTCCTGAAGCTTTACTGAGTATATGTGACTGGCTACATCAATGACAACAATTTAAATAGGGTACAAGGAGAAGCTCATTAATTTCTGCAAGCAATGTATTCTTTTCACCATTAGTTTTGCTAAACGCTTTAGAAAACATTATCTGCAAAGTCTTTTCAATATATAATGGAGATTCAATGAATTACAATAACTTATCTTCAAATGAAAATCTTGCAAACATAAGATGAAGCTCACTAACATTTCAGCACAAACCTCCTTGTTCCAGTGGAAAGCTGGCTTCCCAGCTAGTTAAAATTCTGCTTCTGTATTTGATGGGTTGAAGGGTAATTAGTATGGGGTGGGAGAAACTGTATTCAGGCATAGTATGCATTCCAAAATCATCTCCTAGTATCATGTAGATGCCTGTTTCTGTTAATTTCATTACGTGTTGAAAGCCATGCAAAGTTGTCTTTTAAAGTGACACGAGGAAGCAGCAGCCTGAAGTGTCTGCTGTGATTAACTAGGGATATCTCTACAGTTTCAGCTCATCTATCCCCAAATTCAGCCTTGGGTCAGATTCAGAGACATTTTTCTTCTTCATTTCATAACGGCAAAGATCCTAAATTTAAAATTAATTAAAACCTGATACAAGCAAAGGCAAAAAAAAAAAAAAAAAGATTATTTTATTTTCACCTTTCAAATAACAGCAAGTGTTTAAGGGGCGTTTGGACAATGCCCTTAATATCATGCTTTAACTTTTGGTCAGCCCGGAATAGGTCAGGCAGTTGGACCAGATGATCGTTATAGGTCCCTTCCAATTGAAATTATTCTATTCTATTCTATTCTATGCTATTCTATTCTATTCTATTCTATGCTATTCTTTATATCTTATTCCCACCTGGCTAGCATTGACCTCTAGCAATGTAACCCATAAAATAAGGGCAGATGTCTGCTAACCTAATAAGTGTGTGCGTAGTGTCTAGCATGAGAGGTGGGATATGGGGTAAAAATTCAAGTCCATAGAAAGTCCTGGCATAAAGTCAAGTCTTGGTCACTAATATGACTCTATGCAATCTTTTCTCTATCCTAAAAGAAGGCAGAAAGTGGCAGCCACCGGTTACCATTTCAGCCAAGCCCTTGATTTCCAGAAAGTGCTACTATAGCCTAATATCAGTAATTTTTTTCAAAAAGCAGAGCAAGTTTACACCAGGACATGCAAAAGTCCCCTGTGATGTCTGCATTGATGGTTAAAGGAAAAATAGCCAATAAAATATTTTTAGCTAGTTGAATCAAAAGCACGGCTAGATAAAACAGTGAACATGAGACACAACTTCAATGGAGTTATGACATTCCCAGCACTTTGCCCCCACTTTGCATTCTGTTCTGAACAATTAGATGATAGATGTGCCCAAAATAGATAATTTTTTGTGCTTTTTTGCGCACACTTCTATATAAGTTGTGAAGTCATCATAACGGGACAAAACTCTCATTGGAATTCCCCTGAGTGGGGAACAAAAGAGAAAAGTGGGACCTGGGTACACAAGGGTAGTGCCTTTCCAAAGACAATGAAATGGGTCCTTTCTATGTGTGAGTAATGGGCTCAGATTTCTATGCACCCTGAAATACAGGAAGTTCAAGCTTTCAGAGGATGAAATATTCCAGAAAATGTACGGTGTCCCCAAGTGTATTACAGTAAAGAAATGGAAATGTAAAAAGGAACTGATCAAGTTGATGGGAACAAAGCTAGTGGTGGTCTAGCCTTGATAGAGTGCTGCTGGGGTCCATCTGTACCACCTGTACACTTGCTAATCATTCTGCGGGAAGAATAAGCATGCTTCTGTACAGAGTGAGATAAGAGAGAAGAGAAGGAAATGGTGGAGATCTGTTAATGATCTCATAATGATTCCAGCCTCCTGTTACCACACACAACCACAGCCCTTTCATAAACTGATCATGCTCCATCCTGAAGGTAGTTTACACTTCCCCGTGAAACTTTACTACTTTTGTCAATGTGTTGTCCCTGAACTTCATCACTTCCAGATGCTTAATATCTGTTTGACCATGACTGAAAAATAGATAAAAAGTAGAAAAAACAGTAAAGTTCATTGTCGTTGGAAGAACAGTGGATCTGAAGCAACAACCTAAATGCATGTTCTAGTGGTTACTCACAGTTTGGAGTAGTGGTTGTCCTTAACTCCAAGACACTGAGAGGGCTGAATTGAAATCCATTTTATATCCTAAAGATTTAAATGTGTGGGAGTTGTTTCTCTCCTTTTATAAGAAAGCACTGGTTATATGTCACAGTTTTCTCTTTCTGTTGTGCTCATTTTTCTAATAAAAAAGGAAGCAATGGAACGGATCGCGTATTTTAGATTAGGCTTTCCCATGCAGAGTTCATTAATTCAAGAGAGGGAAACTGTAATGCAAAACCCCATTCAAATCACAGCCCTTATATCTTGCTGATGTATGCTATAGGTCATCATGCTTAATTTTGTGTCTTAGGACTGTGAACTTTTCAAATGTAATGTTTCACAACAGCACCTCAGCATTTTTATTGTAATATGAACATTGTGAATACATCATAAATCATGTTCATGTCTTTTATACCGTAGTGCACCTGGCATATTAAAACTGAAGGCTGAAGTTTTCTTTGTCGAGTGCTAAGCATGCAAGCCAGACAATGAATAGAAAAAGGAATGTAACAACCTTCACCCACTTTCAGTATAAAACCAACCAGCTAAAAACTCAGAGGTACACAAAGGAACTAAGTTCGATGGGTTATAGTTCAGTCTTTAAGAATATACTATTTCCAAAGCAAAGGAAAGGAGACTTTCAGACTTCCCTGCCTAATCTGTGGAAGGTGTCCTGACATCAGAAAGCACATAGCCTGGAAAGAGGAGACGTGGGACCAATACCACCAAGTCCATTTGTGTCTATTTGCAAGGTCAAACAGCAATAGTGGAACTAGTCCCACGGACCCAAAGGCAGCACTAAGCATACTGGTAACCTTCGAGCCAGTACTCAGTGCCCTGCAGAATGTGTCCATTAAGTCTTAGCCTGCTTTCTGTGCGATAAAAAAAAAAAAAAAAGCAACAGTTTTCCCCTTGTAATTTTGAGGAATGCAATGCTCACAGGGCTCTGCCAGTTTGAATGTGGCCTGATTTTCTAGTTGACTATATGTGGATGTACATGAAAGCATTTCCAGTTGCCCTCAGTATATCATATTTTCATCTTTTCCACTTTCTGAATGCTGTGGACTGTGCTGTCTTTTCAGATTTTCCTTTTCTCTTTCTCCAAACAAAATCCACTGAATACAACATTAAGATGTAAAAGTCTGGTTGGAGTCTTCCCTAAGCATTTGTGAAGTGTTTACTTCCTGTTGGATCTTATTTATGGCTGAGGCTTTAACTCATAGAGCTGAAGCCATTTAGCATACCTGAGCTTTGCTGTTGACTTTTATTCCCCTGGTGATTTTGGTCAGGATGCCAGGAGAAAAAAGAAATGATCTTTGAGTTACTGAAATCAAATTTGAGGTCACATATGGACCTATATGCATAGTACCCCTTCAGCTGAAATCAAAGATGCAATATTTAACTCCAGTTTGCAGAAATGTAGCAAAGATCTACTCAGTATTGGAGCTGAATGATCTGAATGTTTGTTCCCACCTCTGCAACTTTCTTCCCAGGTGGCATCTGGAAAATTACTATGCCACAATGCGTAGAATTGTCATTGGGCATCTAGATCCATACATGGGCACCTAGACCCCAAATGTCTGGGAGCACCAAGTTCCCATCAGACTTTGAACTCAGCATGCTGGCATTTAGCTAGCTAAAATTTGGAACTGGGTGTCCAATTTAATGTATCCAAGTGCGTGATGAAAGCAATTCACAAAGAGCTGTCATGGGCTATGAATTACAAAGAAAAAAAGAAAGAAAAATAAAACATTTTCTGATGTTCAGTTTCAGGAAACTGTGTTTCATTTTGTGCCCATTGCCTCGGGTCCCGTTACTGGGCGTCACTGGAAAGAGCCTGGCTCCATCTTCTTTGCATCTTCCCTTTAGATATTTGTACACATTGATGAGATCCTCTTGGAGCCTTCCTTCTCTACAGTGTCCCAGCTCTCTCAGCCTTTCCTCTTAGGAGAGAAGCTTCAGTCCCTTAATCACCTTTGTGGCTCTTTGTGCCCCATTTTGTTACCCCTTTTTAATTTTATTTTTTCTCTCCCTTTCGTTACCTCCTTATTATCTTCCTGCTTGGCTCAGCCGAGTCCAAGTCACCAGCACCCCTGCAGAAAGGGAGATTTTAAATACAGAGGTATCTACAAAGTGACATTTTTCACAAGAATTCTGTCTGACCACAAATGTCATCCTGAATGTTAGGATAAAGATCTGCTAAAACTGCTTTTCTGTCAAGCTTCATTTCTTTCTATTGCTGCTCATTATTTGGACCTAGCTAAGGTTGGCAAATATTAGGACGTGGGCAAACATAGCCAAGGGGACGTGTGTTGCCCTATCACCTTTCCTGCTGCTCTGTGGTGTTTGGAGTAAAACTGAACACAGCCCAGAAATAAAAATGCTTCCCAGGGTCAGCAGTAACATTGTCTAAATAACTTATATGTGACCCCTTGAATAATATCTGAACTAGCTTAGGCATTTGAGTATGGGAAGCCTGGGGAACCTGTGGCCCTATTTGCCCAGCAGATCCCTCGCTGAGGACAGAATGATCTCCATGCACTAATGGACTCTTCTCACACAACCACACTTGCTCCTGTGACAACATCAGGTACCTCCAACCAGAAGAGGTTTTCTGTCAAGTGGAGATACACAAATCTTCTGATGCAGTAACCTGAAGAAGGGATGGAGGACATCTGAGTTCAAAGAAACCAAGTCTCTAAATCAAGGGCAATCTTCTTTCATTATACAATTGGTCTCCTCTGTGACTATACACATCTCCTTTCTGTTCACCCCTGTTTCACGAGCAACCATGTCTTTATTCTTTCCCCTGTGTTGCAGACAGAGCTTCAGCCTGTCCAGAAGGAACTACAAATTGGTCTCTTCTGGATGCACTTGTCAGTACTGGTTACTCTGTCCTAAAAAGGATTTGCAGAACGTAAACAAATCAGAGAAGGAATTTTCAACTATTGGCGAGAGGGAGTGTGAGAGGAACCTAATAAAAAAAGAAAAATTCTAGGAAAAGACTGGTACCTTCACAAAGAGAAAGAGAATTATAGTTAAGTAGTGAAAACAAAGCAATGGGATAGAGAATACAACAAATTGTGTTTTCTTTCTCATAAAGCCAGGTACAGAAGGGAACAGAACAACATTAAAGAAAGGGCATTCTTTTTTTTTTCTTCATTCAACACATTATTAGACTATTAACCTCCCTAGCTACATCATACTGGTAGATTAAACAGCACCTTAAAAACCTTTGTGGGTGGCACTGGAATATAATCTTCTAAACTGCTAAATTTTGGTCCAGCTAGCCCTCTCTAGCACAGCTGAGGACCTGTTATAGGCCATAGACTACTTCAATAGTAATTTCATACGTGGTCACATTATTTTGGTGTCTGACAGAGTTTAGTATTACACATGGGGGATTCATCAGCAACTGGATTTGGAATCTTGGAGCATTCAAGAAGTGTGGCCAGCAGGGTGAGGGAGGGAATTCTGCTTCTCTATTCTGCTCTGGAGAGATCCCACCTGCAGTGGGGTCCAGCTGTGTCCGGCTCTGGAAGCCTTCAGCACAGGAAAGACATGGACCTGTTGGAGAGGGTCCAGAGGAGGCCATGAAGATGTTCAGAGGGCTGGAGCACCACTCCTATGAGGACAGGCTGAGGGAGCTGGGATTGCCCAGCCTGGAGAAGAGAAGGCCTCAGGGAGACCTTATTGAGGAATTTCAGTACCTAAAGGAGGCCTGTAAGAAAAATGGGGACAAATTTTTCAGCATGGTCTGTTGTGGTAGGACAAGGGATAATGGTTTTGAAATAAAGGAGGGGAGATTCAGACTAGATATAAGGAAGAAATTTTTTACAACGAGGGTGGGGAAACACTGGCCCAGGTTGCTCAGAGAAGTGGTAGATGCCCCATCCCTGGAAACAGTCAAGGTCAGGTTGGATGGGGCTCTGAGTAACCTGATCTAGTTGAAGATCTTCCTGTTCATGGCAGGGGAGTTGGACTAGATGACCTTTAGAGGTCCCTTCCAACCTAAACTATTCTATGATATTATGATTCAGTATCTTCATACAGATGTAGCTACGGTGGCATGGAGTTTTCAAGGTTAAGTATTTAATGTGTTTCCTGAAAGGGCTAAACAGTTACCTGGTGTGAGATAAAAATGACATTAAAGACAGCTGTCTCTTGCTTTAGAGTTTACAACTGTTCGCAATGATCAGATATGAAGAGGAAATCTCATGTTGGAATAAATTGCAGCCAGAGTGGCATTTCTTAACACCTTTGCCTAGCATCTGGCTACGGTTGATTTCTTGGTGAAGTAGATATTTGATCCTCTCTGGTAAGTGGTATGTCCTTGTACTCCTCCATGAAGAACTAAAATGCTGAGATGAGAAAGAAGAATAGGGTAAGAATGAATAAAAAAGAAGATGAAAGGAGCCAAACCCTTTCAGTACAACTAATTTGATTTTCCTTCACATGGGCATAGGTTTTCCTTGAAGAAGGAGGAGGTGGGAACATGAACTAGTGATATGTCTCCCTTGAAGACTCATCCATTATGCTTTGAATGAAAATCGGCTTAATGCTAACAAGATTTAAGGCCTTTATTTATTCCAACCACACAGATGCATGGATCAGACTTGAAGGCTTGTGATGGTTTTATTTCTAGATGATTCTTCCTAATGCTAGTTATCTTTGACAGTGTTTCCTTTGATTGAGTTTATTCCCCGTGATGTGATTACACATATGATATGTGCATTGGGCGAAAGGACACCGCTAATGCCATTGCCGTTAAATCTTGTTGCCCTTGTGTCATGCAAAATCCCTGTTCCAGCTCCGAGCCATATAAATCTATTGGATTTAATCAATCAGGACCACATTTAGTGCAGTTACAATGCAGTCACATTGGTGGCTTCACTGTTCTACTCAGTGAAAAATAATGCAAACAGACTGCCACCAAGCATGACCCAGGCAGCCCTGCAGCTCAAAGCCTGCAATGAGCCGCAAGGCAACATTCTTCTTTGTTACACTCCAAAATCTGGAACAACTTTATCAGTCTCTATCCATTCACTTCAGATTAGCACCTGTACAGTGGAAACCTTGGATCCATGTGAGGGCTTTGCTCCACTTGAGACAACAGATTAGAAAGCGCTTGTTGCTTTTCTATTCCACGCTTAATGCATAAAAACCTTTCTGAAGAAAATCATCACCAAATTTAGTCTTCTTTAATGCAGCACTACAACTTCCACGGTTCAGCTGCTGATTTTGAAGGGATGTAGCCATCTGTGAAACACAGAATCAGAGAATAGTTTGGGTTGGAAGGGACCTTTAGAGGTCATCTAGTCCAATCCCTCTGCAATGACCACCACCTTTATTTCTGCTTTTCTGTTGTTTGGGTTGTTCATCGACTTATTGCATAGCACACAACCATGCTCACATGCAGAACAGGATGTTATGACACCCCTTATGGCTTGCCAGAAAATTGGCAATGTTTGGAAAGAATTTCTGAAGCCTCTTTGACTGGAAGATCTGTGCCATTTGTAAACCATTGCCCACTTTTAAGATGGTGGACTGAGGCATATAGAAGAAGCCATTCCCCAAATGACCGTGATGCTACATCACTCAAACCACTGAAGTTCTCAACAAATTTGTGCCTGAGCTGCTGTTTGTTTTACTGACCTCCCATATATACTGTTGGTTTTCCTCTTCTGAATTAAAATGAGTTTCATAGTAGGCAGGTTTCATTACCTTGTTTATCCTTTCAAAATACTTGTGTATCCCAAACTCATAAAACATATCTGATTTTGTTTGCAGATGATTTTTACCTCCCACAAAATAACTAAGAGAACATTCAGTTTGATTGCGTTCATTTATTTGCCTATTAGTCTGTTTGTAGCTATAATAAGAAAGCAAATGATTCCACTGTATATTTTATTTATGTGATTTGTCTGAATAGTAAACTGCAGAGCCTGATTCAAATGCTAGAAATTATGGAGTCGTGGCATCCAAAGTCCTAATTGGAAGCATTATATAGAGGATTTGCAAGCTACAGAGCTTGCAAGCAGAGTCAGAAACAGAACCTAAATTCCTTCGTCTCCTCTCACGGCATTCCAAGTTTGGAGTTTCTCAAATCCATGCGGAACACCCTTATCTACCCTAACAGCTTATCAACCCCAAAACCAGTTAGGATCCGTCAGAAATGAGCTATCTTTATGTTGTTCACTAGTCTTTTTAAGTAAGTGCTGAATTTTTCAGTGCTCAGTGTGGTGATGACACCTTGTAGTTCATCGGTTTGTGAACCACCCTTGCTGTCCACGGTCTAAAGTGGGAGTGGTGACAAAGCACCTCCAGCTTACAAATCCTGTGAAGATAACCGGGTGCTTGCCCTATATCATGTTACAGCCTTTAACACTGCACCACTTTCTGGAAGAGCCTCTCTCTCCTTGGAGGTTTTCAGGCCAGCTAGTAAAGTCTAATTAAATTTCTCCATTTTTTTTTTTTTTTTATGATTAGTGGCATGTAGCAGGTTTTGCAATTATTTCACTTCTGGTAGTTTTGAAGCAGAAAGGCCAGGTTTCTCCTCTTGTGTTCCAGGCTTGTAGGTCACACGACTGTTACATTTGTTGTCTACATCATGGGAATACATTATGGAGGAGTTTTTAGGATCAGGTTATAACCTGCCAGAGATGGAAAAAAGAAATAAAAAAGGGCCGGGGTTGTTATTTTTGAAGCAGTGTTCTTTTTATGAGTGTTCCTAAGGATGTGGTCATCAGATCCATTTCATAATTGTTTCTGTGTCCTGCTGTGTGCAAGGCACTTTAAAAGGTATTTTATTAGCATAAATGAGGGAAAAGTCCTGGCTCATAGTTCACTAAAACCCCTGTCTTGATGAGTCAGTATATTTCTTCTTCTTTCCACCTCCAAGCAATTATTCTGATCTATGGAACAGCATTGATGAATCAGATGGTTTCTATTAGTTATATAGACATAATTTGCAAAGTGTTAATGGAAACATATTAATTAGACCTGAATTTCTTATTAAACAGGGGGAAAGAATCAGAAGCATAGCATGATTGCTGTCTGGGAAGGTAAATCCAGACAAAGTAGAAATAAGACAGGCACCAGTCCTTAAAATGTGTGTACTTGGTGTGTGAAACAGGTTATCTAAAAGCCCGGTAACAGTGCAAGGCATGAGGTGCTTAGGCCCAAACGAGTTATTTTTATTTCACACTACAAACCTATCCTCCCTCTCCGCCGCCCCCAAAGTTAAACCAAAAGTAATGAAAATTAAAATTGTAGTTAAACTTCAGATCTAGATATCTGATGCCAAAGTGAAAAGAAATACCTAAGATGAATATTAAAAAGTTATCAATTCAATTAAACTGTTTCCTGGGAGAATTTGTCAGGATCTCAGCTTTGGAATCAACTGTTCGAAACAGTACTATTCTTGGGAAAAAATCATGCTCACCTTAGTCACAGACATTAATAGTTTTTATCATAATTTGAATGTAGAGACTTTTGGACTTGTTTATGGTGGAAATTACTTTTTTCCCCCCATACTGTATGTTCAGGACCAGTCTTATGTTTGTGCTTCTCTTGGTGGGAGACCTCTGAGCTTAGACAACATCTGTGCAGATCCTTCTACAACAAATGGATCGAAAAAAACCCTGAATACCCTCTGATATTCTGATATTCTGATATGAGAAAACTCCTCTGAATATCCTGATTAGATTTCCTACCTGAAACGCAGCCTAGGAGACAACCCAGATTTATTTTCAGGCAGATCAACCCCATGTTATTGCTGCTTCTTGTTTTGTACCCTGTTATTTGTTATTAATTGTTACATAATTATATCTTTTTGTAAGTTGTGAGGTGGAGACACACCTTTTGGTTCTGGATTTGCACAGCACGCTAGTATCAAAGTAATAATCAGTGCAGACCTCTGAGTCTGGAGCCCATAGTTTGGACGCAGTTGTGCTTCTTTGGGTTCAGACTGATTCATCAAGGCTAAAGTCTCATCCTGCTTTATCTCAGTAATGCCTCAGTGAAAACTTTAACTAAAGGTCACGTGGACTCCTGTGTGGAGCTCCATGTTGCTGAGGCTGTGACATTACTGGTATCTTCTCATATCTTTGACTGCCACGTAGGTAAATCTTTCAACATGTGGCACTTTCTGCTGGAAGAACTAGCCTCTTGGCAATCAGATGGAAAGGAAGAGAGCAACCTGCCCTGGGCATTGTTCATCCATAACACGTTTTTTTAAGCCCCAGACTTTTGCACTGTGTGCTTTCACAGTAAGGTGAGCAGAATGCAAAATGAACAGAGAAGGCTTTACCTGCTCTCCTACAATTTCTTTCTTCCCCAGAATAGCCACAAAATTGTGTCAGAGAAGAAGATTGTTGCATCATTTTCCAGACAGATGAGAGTCGGAAAATTCTGCCTCCCAGGTGCAACATATTGCTGAAAAAGCTATAAATAAAAATAATAAAAAAAGAAAAATCCTGAAGTTCAGTGTCTTTTTGGCTGTGTGTTTGCAGTTGCTCCTTGTACGATCAGAAGATAATTAGCCATTTGCTGGCAGCCCGTCTTCTGGACTCATAACCCAGTGCTCCACCAGTGACATCTACTGGCTAACACCACCCTCGGCATCCCACACGGTGGTGGGACCAGATGGTGGGACCGGACGTAGTCCAAGATCAGGGTAGCATGGAAAGGCAGAAACTGGAGAACTGTCACTGCTGAGAAGATGAGCCGTGTGAAGGGTTTGCTCAGTTATGAAGCCCGCAAAATTCTTTTGATCAGCACCATCCCTGGATAATGGCCAAGTTATGAGGCTTTTCATTACTGATTAATTTTCAAAAGGTCATGATGCACGTGCCTGTGGGCACAATTAGTTTCATGAATGCCTAGTATGTCTTATTTAGTGCTGGGGTGCCTGTTGAGTAAATGAAGTTTTGGGATCAGCCCCACCGTTAGTTTCATTGTCTTGCTCTTATCTATTCTCTAAGTAAATATTATTGTGGAAGTTGGTGTTATTATGACTCTTGCAAAAGGGAAAACTTTTGGCTTCTGGTTTCAGCCAATGATAACCATGTGACCATTGAATGAAAAAACATTCAGCTATTCAATCAGCTGTCCCACGGGTTCCAAAAAGATTACCATTGCCTAACCTCCAGGGAGAGGATTTTAAGCCATAGCTATGGGATGAGTAAACACCTGCAGAAAACACAAAGAATTGCCTTGAAAAGGGGAATTTCTGAAGGTCTGCATACAACAGTGTTTTATATTTGTTCTCTGGTACATGAATCTGTGAGTTAAAGCTGTCATTCTTAAACTTCAATACATCATCAATCATCATTAGTATTTCGTTGAATCCCTCCTCCAAAACAAATACAAAATAAATGATAAACATCAAGCTGAATTCTAAAGTTCAACCATGTTTGTGCCCTTTAGTATTCACTATTTGCAAACATTGCTCAACATCTAGTCCCTGTTAGAGATGAACTGCCGGTTGTTTATTTGAAGCCATTGAACCATGTAAGGAAGGCAACACTTTGTAGCCTAGCAGCAAGCCAAAAATAAACCATGCTGTGTGAAACACTGACAAGCAATGGTGTTTCTACCTTGTGTTTTTCAACATCCTATATCTTGGCCAAATAGAAGTGGTTTTAAACCAATCGTTATAGGACACCTTTTTGCAAAACACCTTTTCTCAAAATTATTCCACTGCCAAAATCCCAGGGTTTGGCTTCAGTTTGCATAGAAGAGACAATTGTATTGTTTTGGTTTCTTTCAAATAAGAATTATTAGGTTTCTAAATGGGGTTACTATCTTTCCACCCGCACTGAAAAGACACATTTCTGCATCCTTTTTCCTGCAAAAAACCAAATGAACAGATTTCAGCTGTTCCCACTGTGGGAGACCTTCTTGCTATTGTTATTTCACCTTAGTGATTTCATTGGCATAAAGTCACAGTGAAAAGCTAATAGGTAAAGTCTATTTCTGCTAAACAGCAGACATCACTGTGGTCATTACAATGACCACATATCCCCCGTCTTCCTTCTGGATATGAAATGCATTTCCTGGGTTTCATGCTATAAAAACATGTGCCTTGTGGGCTGTAACACAGCCTTCACATTATATCAGACAGTTTTTATTGGAAAAATATCTAAATAATTTAAAAAATGATAATTATTTCCTAGGGCCACAGGAGCACTCTACAGAGTCCAGAGAAGACACGGATGGAACATTATGTCAGGTGGATACAGCACTGTGCTTTAGAGATGGCTAATCTTAAACAGGATGGGCATGAGCTATACTTTATCGTTTGGGCTGGGACCAGGGAAATCTCCCTGCAGTGAATGCATCCAGCAGTGCAGATATGGCTTAAGCCTTTCTAGACTGTATCCTAAGGCGCTTTCAGTGAGAACTGTGGGAGTTCACCAGATGGTCATTTTTAACATTTGCTTCAATAGTCTGATGTGCTGCAGACCTGCTTTAAATCCAAATGTGTTCACAGGCTAGATTCTTTTGCTACCACTTGGACATTTCTCAGTCACTGGGCTTACAGAGTACTCTTACGTGTTGAGCTCCTATAATTCCATAGTTGTCAGGCAACTCACATCTATATTTTAGTTAGTTTGGGGAATAAGAGAATTGCTTATTTGTTTTCCCAAGCAGAGAATGGAATACAAAAATCAGTTTTACCAAGTGACAATAATTTCACTGAACCTTTTTTTTTTTTATTCCAACAGAGTTAGTCACGGTGCAGACCCTGGCAATAATCAATGGAAAGAAAAAGGAGAATTTGGGCCAGGATTTATCTGAGATGCTCTGGTGTCTACTTGAGGAGCAATTGCCCTCTGAAAGTGCTTATTTCTTTCCATTGACTGAAAGCAAATAGTTCAGATTTGGATATCTCTAGCACAAATATCTATATTTTGTCTACATACCACGATTCCTTATTTCTACATTGTGAGATTCTTGGGGAAGAGGTTAATTTGCTCTGAACAACATGCACAGGCAGCTCCTCTAAATAATGACACATTTCCTATCCTGCTCTTCTATACGCCTATTTATATTGCAAATATCTTGGTAGCATGTTTCTTTGCTTACCTCATTTGACTTTGTTGGATTTGAATCAATCCATTGTTTCCTGTTATGGCGGCTCCTGCAAAATGTGGGATTCACAGGAATGTAGAACACAAGGTAAAACTGAGCACTTGCAAATCCCAGTGTAATTAAAACAAAGAAGTTGCATGCTATTTAATGTACCATATTAGAAAGAGGTTTCAAGGCTTAGATGTACAGTTTAACTCGAAGAGGCAGCCAATACTGCCCTTTGTACTCAGTTAAATTCTGAACAGCTTGCCTAATAGTTAATCTATTGAACATAGAGCAAAACAATGCAAAAACCTTCCTTGGATTAGTGGAAAACTTAGCTGAATTACGGGCTATTAGAAAAGGAGATAAATCTGACCTACTTTAATTTGAAGTCTTTGAAAATCTCTGGCAAGTCTTCAAAATTTTTGAAATATTACACAAAGGTTGGCGTTTGGTTGTACATCACTAAAACAGGTTCGTTCTCCATCTTGTAGTCCTATGTTCCCATTTATTTTCTCTAAAATAAGGACTTTAGGACTGAATGCAAAGCTTTCCCTATTCAAAGCTCAAGGACACCGAGGGTACATTTTGATGATATTTTAACCATGGTCCAGTTGATCTAGCTTCCCTTTACATTGTGCCATAAACATCATTAGGCTTTTCCTTAAAAAACTCTTCCATTTTCTTCAAAACATTGAATATTTACTGCAGAATCAGGTTGACGTCTGAAAGATGAATTACATTCCTGATGTGAGCAGGGTAACTATCACATTGCCTAATGTATTAGAGTAAGAGAAAAAGGTTCATGGCGCTCTAGGGTGGAAATAATATTTATGAGAAAAAATAAAAGATGAAACTTAGAAATACAGGCTCTGCTAAGCAGCTCTATAAATAAAGAACACACTAGGAGAACTAAACAGGTGTGGAAACCACCAAAAATTGTACCTTTGAGAAGGTGGTGACCCATAATGATAGAACATTATGATCATCATTCAAATGGACTGTCTCTGAAAGGTGCTTTTTGTTGTCTCCTTTATTGCAAGCTAACCCCCTGCTTGACGAATGCTTAAGGAAAAAAAAAAGACACAATTCCTTTAAAGGAGGAATTGCTGCCTATGAGATATAACATATAGAACAACGTTACTAGAGGATTTCAGCATATTTATAACTTGTGCACAGTCTCGCACTTCACAATTCCAGAAGAGTAGGGTTCAGGCAACTCAAGTGGTGATTCATATCTCATTATTTTAGATGTCTAAATGTTAAGTGTGCAACTCTAAGCTGGTCTAAGCTCAAGAAAGCTCTCTTCATAGAAAATAGAGAAAAAGTAGAGAGAAAAAGTTGCCTCGAGAAATTGGTTCATTTGGTGACCATTTTTTGACTGTGTTAGATGGAGATGAATTGCCCCCTGGAGGTGTTGTTTTCTCTCCATTAGTGATAAAGGGAATCCGTACTGCCCAGTTCAGATTTAGGCGTTTTAAAATTGATTTTTGAAGTCAGGTTGCATGAATCATATTGAAGTAATGATGTCATGTTCCAAATGTATTTGGTGGAAAAGTAGGCCAGAGAATTGGTAAACTATGGAAAAGCTGCAAATACCAAATTTATCAAAAAAAGGAGCAGTTATATCACCACCATTAAGATCAAATTCTATTTTAACTCATTGAATAGGCACATGGAAATAGGAAGGTAATTTTTTAAACTAAGGATTCTCAAGGTTTTCTTTTCATAGTTGCTCGTTTATGGGCTTACAACTCAAATAATGATCCCTAATTTCAGAACTAAGTCCCTTTTTTTGCTTCTTCATTATCCATCAGTGATCAGCTTACTGTCATTGGGATCTCCAGGGTTGTTCTTGTCACCTACTTCTTTCTATTGTTATTATATATGATATTGGCATTTTATGAATTCTTCGAGCCACCTAGGCAGATGTGCGCCTGACAAAATGGCTGTCCGTTGCAGTCTGCTTGATCTCAGTCACTTTCAGCTGCGAGTTAAATCTCATAGATAGGTTTAAATCACAGGAAACTGGTCTAAGTTTTATTTTTCCCCCATGTTTTCTGAGTGAAACTGGTTCTGCTATAAGGAACTCAGATAATAAAGAAAAAATGCCCACTTTAATACATTTACACATGACAAATAAGTTTGAAACCTGTTGAGAATCGTGTATGCATTTTTCTTGGAGTAACCTCTTATGCAAAAATGCTTGACAGGAAAGATTAAGCCGTGATCATAGAGGTGTTACGTGGGGAGAAGGAAGGCATTTGGAGTGACGGCCAAATACAGTCTGAACAGGAAGAACCACATTGCCTGAAGACCTGGGCACCATCCTCAGTATTCAGCACGGGAATTCAAATCTGCAGACGATGTGCTCTCGCAAGCCAGAAGAGTTGGTTGACTCCAGCCTTGCTCCTGTAATGAGTGTGGGAGGGATGATGGTGAGGAGAGGGGTGGCTGTGCATTTGTCACCTCTATACTCCTCTTTGTTTTCCCTTAGAGAGGGCAAAAGGTCAAAAGCCAATGTGTCCTTCCCAGCCTCAGGCCCCATCACACACGCTAAAATCTAGCAAAGCAAGAAGATGGATATCTTCCTCCGTTTTATTTGCCAGTGAAGCCAATTTAGAGCTGGCACCACCTCACTTACAGCTTGAGCTTTGACACCACAATGTTGCAACAAACCTGGCTGATAGATGGGCTTTCTTTGCAAGGCTGAGCAGGAAAATGAACCAGCTTTCTCGTCCTCTTTCCATTCTATGGGCAGAAAAAGCGTGTGATCTGCTTCAATGACTCCCTGCGGCTAATTTAATTGAACATGCTTTTATGAGAGGTGGGCAATGCTGTCCACCCCCCTCCCCAAACTCAGGAAGAATCCGCTATGGTCTTGCTCTGGGGGTTAACATGACCAGTGTGATGAGGTGGGGTCTTTCTGGCAGAGACTAATGGCCAAGAAAAAAACAGACGCATCTTTGAGGGTAGAAATTCAATGGGCATGAGCATGACTTCTCATGGCTACTGCAGTATGTCACCCCCAAGACTCAAACCTACATGAACGCCTATCACTACCAGGATAGCACACCAACTCTCAACGACGCGCAGTGCGTTGTCTTAATCAGGTTTCTAAACCACTCAATATATTTAAATTCTCAATGGAAAGCCATATCTGCCTTCTTGCACATTTCTGCCTTCGGGGAAGTTTTCTCTCAGCCTGATTTGCTTTATCAAAGTGAAACACACACACACACACACATACACACAGGTAATTCGTATGGAAGTGCATCAGAATTTTTTCTTCCAGGGGTATTTGCATTGAAATGGTGTTTCTGCTTTGAAAGCCAGTGTACAATGAACAGATTCTTCTACAGGATGTTCTCCATATGCATCTATTCAAGCTGCATTTGTTTACAACAGAAATAACCTGGACTCTTTCATGCTTCTATTGGTACTACAGAACCGCAGAAAAGTAATTTGGATTACTTGGCTGTCATGATTAATGCATTTTAAAACATAAAATCAGCATGATTTGCTTAAAAATAAGTAGAACTCAACTATTACATATTTTCATTTTTTTCCGTATTTTTAAGATGAATGATTCAATAGACACTAAGAAATTTATTGAAGACAGCAGTTATTCTGTATTTTACACATATGAAAACTTAAAACTACAGTAACCCAGGCTGTATGATAATAGAAAAGTAAACTGTAAAATGCATCTGAACCTTGCCTAGCTCAAAGCAGGATAATTCCCATATGATGATCCATATATGATTCTTAAAAAACATTTATCTAACCTATCTTTAAAACACTGTATTGACAGATACTCCATACCTCCCCTAGGCTGTGTCTCAATATTCTCATGATAGGAAAATTCATAAATTCTGAATTTTCCATGCTGTGATTTAAGCCCATCTCTTCTTGTCCTATCCATCAGGGATACAGAAAAGACTACTTACTTTCTCCCTGCAAGAGACTTTCAGACACAAGTAAATTCCTTCCCAGTTTCCTCTTCCTTAAACAACCAAAATTCCTGCCATCTGTTATTTTCCTGAGCTCTGACTGTTCAAATTTGTTTAGTGGATCTTCCTTTTTCCTGGACATCGCACTCTTGCCAAGTTCATAGCATTGGTGAATAGTTTGGCAAGATAATTCAGGCTATTTTTCCTAAATCCAGGTCTGGTCCTGAGTACCATTTGGCAGGCCATCTCTGGAGTACCAACACAAGCTTCTCCTATATGAATGTCTCTGGCTCATGGTGATGCCATTAAAGGCAGCTTACTATTCAGTTCATTGGTATATAAGCATATAATTATGTTTACATGAATATATTTACATTAACATCATATTCTTGGATTGCAGATTACACATAGAATCATAGAATGGTTTGGGTTGAAAGAGACTTCTAAAGATGAGCTAGTTCCAAACCCCCTGCCATGGGCAGGGACACTGCCCACTAGACCAGGTTTCTCAAAGCCCCATCCAGCCTGGCCTTGAACACCTCCAGGGATGGGGGATCCATAGCTTCTCTCGGCAACGTGGGCCAGCGTCTCGCTACCCTTATAGTACACATACATATAACCTGACCAACAATGTCTCCTATCTTAAGACCATACGTCTCCTTATTAACTATCTTTTAGCAAGCAGAAGCCATCACTGACTCTTTTTCATCCATTTTAAACTTTTTTCTTAAAAAGTTGTTGTCTCATTTGCTAATTCTCATCCTGTCTATGTAGTCAGTTATTACTGATAAAGGGAACTATATTACACTTTTTCCTATTGAATTTTTCCCTTCTTTCAGATGATTTTTTTTCTGTGTTGCAATATTCATGAATGTGAATCCTGTCTTCCAGTGTTCTTGCCGTCCTTCCCTACTTTTTGTTTGCCAATACTCTCTTTTTGATCATTCAGGTCATTGAAACAGCATCAAATGCAGGACAGAACCCTATAGAATCTATGTGAGATATATTTGCATTTTGAGACTACACTACTGATAACTACTCCTTGGGAATGGTATAGAGTAGCATTATTCCCAGTCTGTAATAATCTCATCAAGACCAGCTTTTCCTTAATTTCTCAGGAAGCTGTCATGAGAAGTAGTGTTAGAAGTCCTACCAATGCCATAGCATATCTCTTTTTTTTTTTCTTTCCTGTTCACAAAGTACAGAAGAAAAATTAGACTTTGCTCACACGATTTCCACTTGACAAATCCATACTTGTCTATTACTCATCTTTTTGCAATTATGATAAGAGAGGTTTAATTGTCATGTTCTATTCCGAAGGGATCCAAGCCTCTAAGGAGCACACTTTATATTTTCCAAAGATACTTAGTCACTTAAGAATGGGAATCCTTTTGACTTTTAGTGAGACATATGCCCCATGATCAAAGTGCCATGTGGATGAATTCTAAATATGTGTCTGGAGTGGGAAGATGTGAAAACTATATGGGAGTGGGGGCAATTTTAAACCCTGGTTTCCAGCAAACATTTCACTCTTGGAATAGTCACTGTGTGAAGCCACTGAGGTCCTGATGCACTGTGTGGTTTCCTGGGCATTAATAATTTTAAATGCTCGGCTCGTTTGGAAAACAAGACTAAAGCTATGCTGTCAGTGCAATTCAAAGATGATCTTGCAGCAAGTGTCTGTATTTCCAAGGCAGCATTAAAATAGCTGCCAGGGGTATCAGTGCTGGAGCCAAGATCTGTATTATACAGGACTTTTAAAGGGTTTTGCAACTTTTAATGAAAACTATTGACCCTAAGTCATGAGAAAGACTGACGTTGGAGAAAACTGCTTTAATATTACAATGGATATGTTTACAGGAGCTATTACCATGCCTTTGGCCTGCAGTGTGACAATAACCTAAATCATCATTCTTCGCTTGTGTCATTCTTACTTTACAGAGAAAGACCAAGTGTTTTCCCTCTATATTTTCTCAATAGAAATCAGCATTTATATCCCAATTTCCTTGTCATGCCCCAAAGATGGCATGGCAGGCCAGCCCGAAGGATATTTAAGCCCAGCCCAACTATAACAAAATAACTGATCTCTGATTTTCTCTGCCTTTACTTCAGCTGAATTTTCAGCCTTCATAACCCTGTGCATCTTCTCCAAACCCAGTTTCATGTTGGCTTCTTGGCTTAGGAGTGTCGTGACTCTGTTTTCCTTGCTTAATTTCAGCAGTTGGATTCATTACTCCAGTCGTGTCCAGGTTTTTCTGCTCTAACTATTGGTCATGACAACCCCAACTGACAACCCTGTTTGTCAAGCCTACCAAAGGAGGAATGGGTAGAGGACTAAGCATATAGGGAGATATCCTTACATGCACATGAAACATGGCCACTCCTTCATTACCTTGGATGAAAGGATCAGAAGCTTCAGTATAAGGATACGAAAGGGTTCTGGTTCTACATTCATCCTTTTTGTCAGGGTTATAGGCTATCTAACCTGCAGATTTTATCAGGTTGTTACTTATGGACACTACTGTTATTTGGTCTTTTTACTTATTTGTCTTACTCACCACTGAATGTTCTGTACTAAGGAAAAACAGTGTCAGGTGATTTTCACTGTAATCAGAAAAAATGATTCCTTGCAGATAAATACAGCTAGAGAAAAGATTCCTGGCCTTTGATAAAACAGCTATAAGTCTCCAGAGGACCTGGGATGATATTCTTATTCAAGAAAATATTGTATACTTGGGGTTTTTTTCTGGGTTTGTTTTGGGGAGGGATTGGTTGGTTTGTATCTCTAGAGCCTGAAAAAGAATATTTGAATTGGGAACAAAGTAGCTAACATCAAGCAATTTTATGCAAAATCCCTAAACACTCTCTGCGGTCATGATGGGCCAAGTACCCAATGAAAGTTAAAGGGACAGGTGAATTTCCCATCCAGGACTCTGTGACCAAGGTGAAGTTGGGCACCATGGCACAGGATGGAAGATGTATTGGGTGGTCAGTGTTGTCAGATGCCAACTTTTAGCCATCCACAAGCTTAACATCTAGCTGAAGGCAGCCTTCCCAGCTTCATGTGAAATAATATGTTCACACCATCCTATATGGGATCTAATGAATTTCTCTCTACTGATTATTGAGGGAATCTCATTCCACATCTAGTCTTCTGCTGCTGAAACAATTGTATTTATCAGTTAATCAAACTCTGTCTTAAACTTAACCAGAGTGGTTGCCTTCTCCAACCTACTAAAAGGTTGGTCTGGAATCTGTGAATTAGGTTAAAAATATCTAACAAAGCGTAGCCTATATTTATTGGAGACCAGTTTAAATCCATTTGTTCTTGTACCAGAAATGTCATTCTTGTCTTTTTCCAATAATTAGGAAAAATTGCCATCACAGTCAATCATTCTCAAGCTGAGAAATGGGACGACATAAAAACACAAAGAAATAACTGAATGGAGTGTGTGTGCTAGGAAAGTCAATTGTTTTTTGCCTTGAGATTTTCTTTTATTATGCTGAAGTCAATAATAAGATCATGAAAGGCAGAGCTAATCTTCCCTACCCCTTTGAAATTTCTAAGTTAGGTTTTCCTTTCTCTAGAGGAAGCTTTTCAGAGACTTTGACTTTGTTTTCTTCTGTTAGCTCATATTTGAATGTTTGTCATTCCACACATGAAATAGTTTCTTCTGTGCATTACACAGATTCATAGTGGGTACCTTAACAGCACTTACAGAAATCTGTTAGAAAGATACAATGAAGCAAGTGTCTTGTTCTTTCCTTATTCTGATGCTTCCACATTAATGCGATGACAGAGAAAGTTAATTAAAGATGACGGATGGCAGTGTATCTTACCTCTTGCTGCAGTGAACAATTTATGGGACTAGATTTTCAGCTGATTTAAATTGTTGTAGTTCTCCTGAATAAGGAGATATGATAATGTGGATCAGCAGGACTCTAGGGACAGGATCTGCCTTTCAACTTGTTACAGAATGTGCAGTAATTAGTGTCCATGAGAAAAGAATAAAATGTATGTGCAAAGAATGATAACATTTGTTATTGAAACTGAGGAGTCATAGAAAAAGCTCCTTCTCTGTTCTTTTCCATTTTCAGAGTAAAGTCTTGAGATTATATTGAAACATCCTAATTTCATATATATATTAGGGTGCAGGGGAGAAAAAGCCAGTGTAGAAATTAAAAACTTTAAGACCTGATGTTCACAGAAGTCACATTTATTCTAGAGTAAGATATACTCTATACCTGGCATATTTCATAATTTACAGACAGCGACCTAATCTAAACTGACCACTGGAAAAAAAAAAATAATAGCAATATATACGAGACAGGGAAAGAGGTCTCCAGCCATTTTAAATTATTTAATTTACCCTGAAATATAACCTGTTAAACTTTGCCTTTCCTTTGGAGCTTGTTATTTTCAAAGTTTCCATCAGATACTAATTAGGGATTGTCAATCATTTAGATTCCTGGAAGAATCCAAACAAGACAAAAGAAATAGTTGGAGTCTTTAAAAAATAAATGTACATGACTTGAACTCTTGAAGCATGTCTTGTGCTCTGGTGCAACAGGACTTGACTTTACCCATCAGGATTCCTTCCAAAAGATTTGCCTGCTGACATTTACTTGATGAGGTGGCATTTGCTTTTGGGAGATGCGTTTGCTGTCATGTATTCTTCACAGTGACTCTTTTCCGATGGCATGTAAAGGTCATTTCAGTAGAGCAGGGTGCATTTGTAAACTTCCCGTGAAAGAGATTCTGGGCATGAAGAACCTGCTGAATAGTAAGCATGTTTCTTGTCTGGAAATCACTGGGGTTTTTTTCTCCTCCCCTCTTTTTTTTTTCCCCCTTTTTTCTTTTTTCTTTTATTTTTTATTTTTTTTTTTTTATTTTGGCATGTTTTTCTATGAAGCGTGCAGGAATAAAATGATACCAAAGAAAGTGCTTCTGCATTGCGTTACTGCAGAGTTTCTTAAAAAAAACCCCACAAATATATCTTAACCAGAAAATGATAAGCTAATTTTAGTCGTGCAAAGCCTATGATTTTGATGGTTTGATTACTTCCATGACCCATGAAGCACTCTGCCTTAATGAGATGGTGTTTTCTAGAACACAGTGTAAATGCTCAATGAGGAGTGTCAGCCAAGGTTGAACTGAACAGGTCACTCCTGCACTCTACAAATATCTTCCCATGGGATCTGATGGTTAGGTTTGAGCCTTTAGGCTTTGACTTAGCAGGTGAACTGCCCAGCCACTGTTGCGTTCACATCTAGAGACACTGGGAGGCAGGAGCTAACACTCTCAGCAGAACCTTTGTACCAAAGTCCTCTCTTCCTGGGAGAATGCATTAGTTTGCAGCTCTGCCCTTTTATAAGCATGAAGAATGGAGAGGAGGAGGAGGAACAAAGAGAGCAAGATTTTGAAGCATCTGTGACTTGATTCAGTTGCCCTATATCGGTATCCAATGCCATTTGGGATATCCCTGAGATTCCCATCTGGCTCCAGCTGTCAGTCTAAAAGGTTGCAGGTCCTGTGTTATGACTGTCAGCTCTTCTGGATGCTTCAGAAACCCTCTGATATTTCAAATGGCCCTATGAAACTTTGTATTACAGACAACTAAAACAAAGTGCTTCATTTATGCTTTTTATCTCTGGTTGTCTTTATATGAGTTAAGCATATAAAATCATGTTGATACCAATGGGCTATATAATAAATGGTCAACACAGAAGGTCAGTAGCATCAATAGGTCCTGAAAAGTTATTCAGCTCATCTAAAAGTATCAACTTGTTTGTGAATTGAATCATGCTGTAATTATATTGACTCGGTTTTTAATGACTATCACGGGAATCTAAATGCCTAATTTATGTGTAGATACCTGTATCTATTACCTAAATTTATATATCTGAATCTTGAACTGAATCTCCACCAAGGAATCTTTTTCCTTTCTGCCTCTCTGTTCCTAGATAATAGAATAACCTGAGCATTGACAGCTACTTGATTAAATTCACATTGCAATGGGTCCTCATGTAGGATTTGCCTTGCCAGGCTCACCTTAGATGCGGTTTTGCCCCCTGACAGCTGGTGCGTGTAAGGCCCAAGTTGAGAATTCCAAAAATACCCTTAAAATTCTGACTTAGAACAGACCTGGAATAATATCAAAATATTCTTGGCATAGAGATAAAAAAGACTAAAAAGCATGAATTATTTATTCACTTATGGCTTTGCTTGTATTTCCAAGGAAGTAATAGAGCAAATGCTAGCCAAGGACAGTCAGTCAGTTTTCTTAGTGCAGTTTTGCTTCACACGTATACCTATGGGCCACAGAGAGGACAGTAACCACAGCTCTTCTGGGGTATTAGTACCTCAAGTCATGAACACCTTGGAAGCAATGATGGAAATATTTCCCTTGATTGGTACAGTCCTGTCCAGCTAGTATTAAGAATACAAAGTACATACAACTCTACATCCCCAAAAGGTGCACATTTCTTTGTCAATCTTACGAACGTGAATTTTGGGAGATTCCAGAAAATCAGGTATTACAGTTGTCAGGCAATAGGAAAAAGAACCACCTAGTAACAAACTAATTCGAGGTGACTCATACTTGTTGCCACCTGACTGCGGAGAAATAGATTACACCTCCATGTGTGCAGCTGAAACTAGGTGCTCATTGTGCTAGCAAATCATTCTTGCTCCAAGAATGCATACAAAATATGGGCTCCACAAAAATATTGTTTGATCTTTAGATAGATATTCTGTACCACTGTCGTCATCTTTCAGCTTCTACACAGCAAAACCGAAGGGTATGAAACTTTGCATGCTAATTTTTACACACCATTCCTGGCATATTTGGGATCGGTTGATTAAGATGCCTTAGATTCCAAAATGTCTGTTTGAAGAATTTTTTTGGATGCGTAAGCCAACTGAGAGTGACCATTCAAGTATCTGTTCTAGGAGGGCTCTTACAGATCAGGTAGCAGTAATCTATTTACACTATTTCCTGTGCTCAAGCTGGCTTGCTCACAAGTAATCTATATTCTTTCTGATTTTTATTTTTTCACTTTTTTTACAGTGTCTAGAGATGCAACACAATTAACAGCAGGTACTTATCTGATGTCAAAATATCTACAGTTTTGCCTAAAATGCATCATTTAGGAGGCATCAGAACTTTAGTAAGCTACATTTTAGTTGGAGTCAAATTATTTAGCAGTTGATAAACAGAAAAAAAGAAATGAGCAGAAGAACCAGGTAATGAATTTATAACAATAAAGTTTGTTCATCTATGGAGTGAAATATAAACAAGCACATGACTGGGAGGGAGTGCCATTTTAAAAGGCTTAAATGTGAAATCAATACCCTGTTAGATTGAACTATTCTCAACCTGGTTTCACAGCATTAGTTCGTTTTGTTAGGTCATTAAAAAAAATAAAATTTGAAACCTCCCAACAGCAACTTCTGCAATTTTTTTCCATTATTGCTGCCTTAGAAACACCATTACAAATTCCCTAATCTTGGAGGATTCGTATCAGGAAATTTTATTTTTTCCTTATTTTTCATTGTGAAACCAGAAACCTAGGACCAGAAGAGATGTTAAAGTTACAGCGAATATTCAAAGATTCCCAAAAGTGCTTTAGATGGTGGATTAAATTTGCTAGTGTGTGTGTGAGCAGACCCCAAAGTTGTATTTATTATACCGAAAAATGTCAATCTTCTAAAATTAGGTCTTTATCAAAAATGAGTTGTCTTTGATTCTCCTTTCCCTCCAAGATGATGAAATGGTACCAGTTAGTAAAAAAATCTTCTCTACCTAGACCCTCAGGACAACATTATCCTCCCACACATCAAGTTATACGTCGTTACAGGTCTCAAAACCAACTATGCTGCACTTTCCAAACACATGCTCCTGCGGTGAGGGGAGTCACTTTTCTAGAGAGTGGCTCTTATCCCCAGATGTGAACCCTCTGAAATCTTAGTTGGGAAATCCTTATGAAAACAACCCATGCAGTCACTTGGCACAGCAGACAGAATGAATGTTTTTCGCTGCTCTGCTCCTATCTGGTTTGTCTCCCACGGCCTTGGTTGCTGCACTATCTCAATGTCAATTTACAGCAGAGTAACCAAAGCATGTAAAATATGTCTAGGTAAAGTCAGGTAAAACCCTCTGTTGTGGTTACAGGGGAAGGACGCGTGAGCTGCTCAATTACATCTATCAGCTGAGTGAGTAGAGCTGAATGCATTCGATTTGAAACGTTACTGCTTTCAGCTGCTTTCTCCGTAGAGTTGGTGAGGAACACTGATCCCACGAAGCGTCACCAGACCAGAATGCCTCATCTACTCCAGCTCAAGGTCTGATACAGCTTTTATTGTTCAGTTTACACGTTCTTCAATGGCTCTGCAGCAGTGATGGCCTCTGGCAGAAGTGGAGCAAGACCTGGAAACACTCCAACCATTGGCTGAAGTCACACGGGTCAACACCCAAGGAGTGGTCTCACTGGTAGTTAATACACTTCAGCTGACAGATGGTAACTCATTACACTGCTGGCACTTGATTTTGGGTTTTGCGTCGAAGCAAAAATGTTCAGCAACCGGGGCAGATGGATCCTATCCAAATATAAAACATACACAAACCCCACACATGAGGAGGCCTGGAGTTTAAAATAATGAAGGGCATGAGACTCTTGTGGACAGAGATGTTACCTGGGATTACTGTGAAGCATGAAGACTAAAGCAGAATAAATATTTGTGATGAATACTGCACAGAAATGCTTCTATATAGGCATACCTTAGGAAAAAAAAAGGGTTCTTGTGTAAAAGTATTTAATGTTTTCAGTATTTTCACATTAAGAAAATGCAATGAACATGCACTTCTAATTTTAAGCCCCAATGAAACATGAGCACGTATCAATGTGATTTGCTCAGACCACACGTGATGTGTCAGATCTGAACTCGCACACATCAGGTACAGCTGAGACCAATTTGTACAAATCATGGATTCAGGCAAGACAGTTTGACAGAGATGGAAAGAGCAGCTACCCATAACTCTTAGTTGTTAATCTATGCTACAAACCTTCAGACTTCGCTGCAAAGAACTTTTCTCTGGGATTTGTGCTTATTTTCCTCAAAAAGCCGAGCACCTCATTGCACAATGAGGATGTTGATGGTATTCTAAGGAAAAAAGAAGTCACAGGAATTCTCAGAACCTCTCAGATCACAGTGAGAGTCAGCTCCTGAGTGAGCAAGGTAATTAGGAGAAGGAAGAGAAAAAAAAGAGAGGTGTGCTGAGCTAAGCATGAAGCATAGAAGTCAAAGATTCTATATTGCAGGCTACCACCAGGAATCAATCTGAAGTCTCCTTGAGCCCAAGTGCAATGACCTGTCTGCTGTGTCTCTATGGCAAATCCAGGTTTTCCTGCTACAGTTGACTAAACGCCTCAGGGAGGCCACCTGTCGTTGTAGCAGTTAATAAGGAGGTAAAAGAACTTGAAGAGATAAGAAGTGTGGCAAAAGATACAATTTGGCCGCCATGTGATCTCAGCAGGATTTTTGCCTTTGACCTCAGTAGTAAGAATTACCCCAGATCCTGCTAGATGATTTATACTATGTTTGTGGAGCTCTAACATGCCTGTACCACAAAGAGATGAAGGAAAAATAAATGATGTTGGTGGAACATAATGGGAAGATGTGATGAAAGACTGTAATTTCATAAATTGGAAAAAGGGAGATTTTATTCTATCTAATAGTTTCATCTTATTATTTATTTCAAAAGTGATGTCGCTACATTAATTAGTTATTGATCAATCAGATCACCAAAATTAAGCTCACTTCTGGGTCTCACTGCTAAAATAACATACATAATTTTTGTTTTTTAAATCCTTTAAATCCTTTAAATCCTTTTGTTTTATGCATCCTTGAATAGATTAACTACATGTTGAGTAAACCATAAGTTTACTGCAACAAGAAATGTCCTGGGTGCCCTAAAGTATTATTTGCACTAAATTCTATTTGTTTATTGCAATAGCTCCATACAATTATGCCCACTACTGCTCAAAATAAGGCCTTAAAAAAATCCAATAAACCGGATCTTCAATTTTTTGATTGTTGTTTCTGTTTACTGGGCTTTACTGGAGGTCTAGTTTTGGAGAGGTTTAGAATCATAGAATCATGAATGCTTTGGGTTGGAAGGGACCTTAAAGATCATCTCATTCCAACACCCTGCCCTGGGCAGGGACACCGCCCACTAGGCCAGGTTGCCCAAAGCCTCATCCAGCCTGGCCTTGAACACCTCCAGGGATGGGGCATTGACAGCCTCTCTGGGCAACCTGTTCCAGTGCCTCACCACCCCCACAGTAAAGAATTTCTTCCTGATATCCAATCTAAATCTACCCTCCTTCCATTTGAAACCATTACCCCTCATCCTATCATCATTTGCCTTTCAACATCACCTCCCTTTCAACAAGGGCAAGGACATAGCAAACAATTTCAGACTGTGGATTTGGGCAGAGGAAAGCCAGCTAAGAGGAAATTGTCTGGCCTATGAAATGAAAATTATGAGTTCTCTCCTGCACACTTGCAAAATGCTTTATAGCATGTTACTAAGATATGCCTGCATATGATCATACACATGCACACATCAGCAATTGCTCATGTTTCTATAGGGTCACCAAAATCACTATTAGAAACTTTGTGTAAGTGCTTACTGCAGTACAGTTTAAAAGATTTGCAAAATATGAATTTTAGAAAATCTTGTGCTATGTTGTGGTGTAGTCAAAGCTTCTGTTCCCCATGCTGTCACAGAAGAATCGAAGAAACTCTTCAAGACCATTGCAAATTTAGTCGCAAACTTCCAAAAACCAGAAAACGGGGACTGGGAACTTAACATGAAGTCAATCAATCATTTTATATATGGTCTCCTAGAGATGCAGTCCCCTCCCCTTAGTCCTACCAATTTCACCTCAATTCAATATTTACCTGTTTCTTCAGCAGACAAACTGATCTGTCTTTTTCAAGAGCAGATCTACAGACTACCGAAGGCATATGTGAGAAAGGCGTATTTTGATTTTGGAACACACTCCAGATTTTGATGATTAAATTTTTGTCACACTTGGATTAATAATTCACTTCTGGTGTAATTGGTACAGGCTGCCTTTCATTAAAAACAAATATGGTCATTGTTTTGGTATTCCAGCAAAATTGGCTTTGTTGTACGCTCCTCTGTATGACAATCTATGAAGTGAACGTTCTTATTGGAAAAATGCAATCTATATTAGAAGCGAGGACCCAGATCTCATGAGAAGACCAATTAAATTAAATTAAACTTTTTGTTTCCAATTTGGATAGAATTGTCTATAATGTGTTTTTCTCCCAAAGGCTTCAGTTGGCTTTGGACTAAGGCATGTGATTGTCTGTACTGGTGTCAAGGTCTGGAAATTGAATAGGCATTGTATGTTAGTAGAATGAACCTGAATTTACTCATGCAAATAATATAAAAAATGACATTTTATTAATATGACATGAAAGGAGAGAAAAGATTGTTGTTTGCCTCCTGTAGCTTTTTAGAATCACAGCCAGTCCCTAAAAATGATGCCAGATTTTTGCTGATGTTGCATTCTCTTAATATTTGGTAATTGTTTTAAAAAACATCTTAGCTGCAGTCAGCAGATCTTCAGTTTCATGGTTCCCAGTGTCAGCATGAAAAGTGAAAGAGAACACAAATAAAAAAGAAAAAAAAAAAGTAATTTTTAACTCTACTGGCTACAATGAAAAGCTTGAAAATATGATCAGGGAGCAATTCTAAAGAAAAAAAAATATAGCAAAAAGATAGGGCTTCTTTATCGTAGCAAAGGATAGCAGGTGGGAGGCAGGTTGGGAGTCCTGAACATCAGAAGGTAAATACCAGGAAGAAGAAGATTGCTTTGGTCAGAGGGAGTAATGGCAGAGAAACACATGAACATCATTGACTTCAGCTTAGAAGAAAATTTCTAGTCATCAAACCACTGGTTTCCTAAAAAGACTCATCTGGGACCCTTGCAAGTAAAAAAAGTTGTGTTGCTTTGAACAAGAAAGATATGTGAGAACAATTACACTGCAAGGTGGGTCCTGATGCTGAACACAGATGTTGTAGAGCCCATGCCTATGCTCCATGCTGGTGCTCCTAAGTAGAATAAAATAATTCCTTTTCCCCCCTCTCTTTTTTATTTCTGGATACTTAAGTCAGTGCCACAGGTTTTTCCTTTTATTTATTTATTTATTTATTTATTTATTAATTGGCAAAACTGAATGGATGCTTAGTCATAAGGTTAACGCCGCTTTTCCTGTATTTCTTAGCTGAACAAAGAAACTATTCAGATAAGGAAATTCAGAATAATGAACTCTTTCAGTGGTAACCACTTGTGCTTTTAAGGCTGTACGTGCTCTTTCTCCGTGTATATCTTATTCTGCTGACTTCAGGAAATGCTAAGGGACATGAAGAATACAGAGGCAGGATCTACTTGGAGGCCCACAGTAACAAGATGAGTGGCAGCATGTGGAAGTTGTGATGAAGAAAAAACACTGATATATTCGGAAAAAAGTTTTCACTATATGGCTAGTTCAGAGGACTGAGAAACAGAGAGGCTGTGAAATCTCTGTGCTTGGAGATATTTGAAAATGAACTGGATGTGGCCCTGACTGGCCTGAATTAAGTTTGCCTTGATTTGAGCAGTGCATTGGACCAGGTCATCTCCAGAGGTCCGTTCCAAACTATGTTATTCTATCAGTCTATGATTATATGTTTAAATTTTATGAGCAATTTAAATTCTTAACTGGAATTCAAAGGATATTTGGACCCCTTTGTTAAACTTACAAAAGTATCTGATCAAAAAAAAGGCTGTAGAAAAGGCTATGCAGTGACACTCTCAACTTATGCTCCATGGCCACTCGTGAACTCAATGAACCTTACTAATTGCTTTACTTTCTAGTACTAAGGCAAGGTGACCCATCAGGCCACACACGTACAAATACAAGAACAAGGAGGCTATTTCCTCCAGAAAACATTACCAACAAATATTTATTCAACATTTGTTCAACTAATCTTTGCACCGTGCTGTAAACGTTTCAAATCATGTTGCTTAGATCTCTGTGACGTAGACGAATCTCCTTAGAGATCCCGTGTAATTCCTCCCTATCGCATCTGACAGATAAGTAGGTGGGAGCAAAGCAGCTATTTGGGCTAATGACCCCTCATTTGGCAGACTTCCATGCTGTGAAAAAGAAAATAAAAGAACAACTAGAACATGGTTTTCCTAACAGAAGGAAAAATAAAGATTGCTAGTCTCAGTCCATAAATTTTAACTTTTTTTTTTTTTTTTAATTTATTTTTCAAGGCATTAGGGAGAAAATTTAGTTGTAGTCTAAATGACAGCATAAAGAATATGGAAGATTGCATCTGTGTAACCAGGCATATGGGTAATTTACTGCTATAAGGAGCTATGTTGTGCCACTGGTCTCTAGCTACTGCCGAACTTATCCCACAGGGTCTACACTTTTGGACAGCAGCAACCTGAGGAACAGAGCCGCAGGACTTGTTTTAGACTTAGACTGTGACAAAACCCCACTGAATTAAGCCACTTCCATTTGATGTATGTGCCACTAAATTAAAAAAACACAAACAACAAAACAACAACAACAAAAACAACCCCCAAACCTGTCTGTTATCTAAAGTAGGGTTATGTTTGGTAGTATTAGATTTATTTCTAATGAAGGTACTTATGCAGCCCTTGAATATATTAAAGTTTTAGAGAAGTTTGTAATTTTTGAGATACCTATCGTCAGACAAAGAATCTAGATGACTCTAATATTCCACAGGAAATCTGAAGTAGTGACTTCAACACCAGATCTTTGAGGGCATTCAATACACATGTGAATTTTCCTGCAAAAGCCTGTGTGCTGTCCAGGTCTCTCCACAGTTTGTCTAACTCAAATGTGCTTATTTTCAGGAGACCTTATTAATCAGTAGAACTTGCCATGTGTTTAGACAAATGGGCATGTTTTGTCCATGAGAGGTTGGGATGATCCATGTGGTGCGTGCTCCAAACACTGTTGTCTCCTTGGTGTCAATGCCAGAAATCAGTGGTTGGTTGTACTAAGTAATTTGGAACAGTTTTAATTAGGACCATGTGAAAGTTATCCAACACAGCGAGTTTGGTTTAAAAGCAATGTGGATTTGCCAAAAGGGAAATTGTTCTAAACAGTGTCAAGCCTGGCAAAGTTCCATCATTAAAAAAGTTTCACACTTCTGAAACTCTTCAAATGCACTGCCTGATATTTGCCAACAGGAAAACAAACAAAAAAAAGTCTTTTTTTGATTTAAAATTAATTTTGACTTACAGATATTAAATTCAAAATGCTTCAAAAGTTGGAATTTTTGATACTAAAAGTTATTAAAGAGAAAATTCTATGACTGGTAGAGAATGAATGATTTTTGGAATGGACAGGAGATGCTGGTGGTATATGACATTTAAATTCATACATTTAAGAGACAAGAAAAACGTGGAAAACTGAACCCATGAAGGTTTTTTTCCCAAAGGCCCCAAAGGGCTCTATTCTTAAACTCGTGCAATAAATCACATCTGTTTCTGGGAAACATACTGAAGTGGCCAATCTTTCATTACACACTATTCCCCCCACTAAGGCACTGAAAATCCTTGGTGAGGAATTGTATCCCTTCCTTTCAAAATCCAAGCAAGGCCATACAAAGGAGATATATTTTAAAGATACTGCATCTAACAGTCAGGCTGGCAAAATGGCAGTTCACGTGAACTGAACTCTTAAAACCTGGAGGAACTTTTATTCTCCTCTGTTATATTTTCAGGGGTGTCTATAAGCAATACTTCCCATCTCTTCCTCTTTATTTCCCTTACCACTCTGGCTGTTTCAATTAGAAGTTTTCAAGGAGAAGATTGTCTCTTGCTATCTGCTTCTACACTAATGAGTCTTTTACCTCTGTGTTTCTGATATTATATTTTTAGTTGCAGCTTATCATCATATTATTCCTTTACAACAAAATTTGATGTAATCTTTTTACTTTGGAAGATTTCACTCGCAACTATGAATGAGCTACACATTAGGATCAAAGCATCCACACATGAAAGTTGTTTTGGAAAATAATCACCCCAATGACAAGAAAAAAATCACTGAATAGTTTTGAGCAGTTCCCCAAACCACTTCCAAGTAACATGCATTTCAAGAGAAATGCACATATTTTTTTATGATTTTTTATATATTTTTTCCTTTTTGCTTCCTTCAGTGTTAGATTTTTAATCTCTGACATGAACAATAGTCTTTGAACATGACATTATATGCTGTGACCTCAAGATCTTTTATGTCAATAGGATGCCTCACTTTTTAATTTTCTACTCAGCTCAAGGTCTTTACCTTCACTTTGATCCCAAAGGATCAGCACTTTTTAATTTTCTGTTCCTGTGTATATCCAGGACTGTGAACATTCTTCATCCTGAAGATGGGGAACTGGCCGCTGACATGCCAGTTAATGATTATTTTCATTGTGTGAGTAATAGTGGCATCGCTTTGTACTCTAAAAGGTACTACGCATTCCTGTAATCACGGTAGGATAAAGTCTGGAAAATATCTCGTTTTTGCATGCTCTTGTTTAAATATTTTGAAATCATTCTAAGAACTGAAAAAAAAAAAAGTAGTATCATTTATGAAAAAATGTAACAGGACTTACACAGAAAGAGCATAATGCCAAAAAAGGCTCTAAATTGGTTTCAGCATTTTCTACAATGTGTTCGGAATATGATGGTTTCTCAGTAAATGAAGAAATTAAAAACAGATGGCCCAGAACACAGCAGTTCCACAAAGAGGCTGACATTAGCCCACTTACCCTTTCTTTTGCAAGACTTAGCAATTACTGAGTAAAGGCTGCTTTTGCAGCTATTCACTGATGCTTGTGGCGTTTGCAGATGTAGGTATTTCTGTGAGTCCTGATGGGGCAAAAAATGTCATTTGTACGCAGTCTGCCTTTCAAAGAACATGCACACTCATCACCTCACTGGAGCTTTTGGAGTGAGATTCATCTGAAGAACCAAGGAGCTCTACGTTCAGGCTTGTCATCTTGGTCTTTCATTCCAGTCAACAGAGACCTACTCAGTGCATCTAGATCATTAAAAGAGATATTAATCTCCTGAAAGCACATGTTCAAAATAAATTAGAGAATTGCAGTGGAAAGAGGAATTTCTTTCCTCTGATTAACAGCAGGTGTGGCCATCACCTGTTTTATACACACTTATGTGGCGGCTCAATTGCTCGTGAAGGATATGTGGGAGCAACATCATCCACTCCCAGGAGAAGGATATGGGGAAAAAAGAATTAATCTGGACAGTCTTCACCTTTGCTGTTGAGATGGTCCCAAGTTTCCAGCCCTGCTCACATAGTATGCAAGATGAATGTTAGAGAAGGAACTTATTGCTGGGGAGATGACCCCTAACCATAAAGAGAAAGCATCATCTTGTTGCCTAAATTACCCTTGGTGGTCCAACAACGTTAGGGATCTTTCTCCCCCAAAAGGCACAGCCTCAGCAGAATGGATCAAGGGTGGTTCTTCATATTGAGCAGCTAGTGCTCCAGCCTGAGGTCTCCAACCAGAAGGCCTCCTTAGTACCTCAGGGGTGTTTCTTTTTTGAGAGACTGAACCTTTCTTCATGTGTAAGTTTTCATTCTCACCTGAAGATGTGTGAGGTTGAGGCTGAGCAAAGGAATGAGAACTGGAATGAGAACTGGATTCCCTTTTCCGGTTCTGAGTGCCTTGGTACAAGAGAAATATGGACATACTGGGGAAAGTCCAACCACAGGGCCATGAGGGTGACTAAGGACTGGAGCATCTCTTCTATGAGGAAAGACTGAGAAAGCTGAGATTGTTCAGCCTGGAGAAGAGGAGGGATGGTGCGAAGAGGATGGAGCCAGGCTCTTTTCAGTGGTGCCCAGTGAAAGGACCAGAGGCCTTGGGCTCAAACTGAAATGCAAGAGGTCCCGTCTGAACATCAGGAAACACTTTTTCACTGTAAAAGTGACTGAGCACTGGCACAAGCTGCCCAGGGAGGTTATAGAGTCTCAGTCCCTAAGATATTCAAAAGCTGTCTGGGCAACTGGCTCTGGGTGGCCCTGCTTGAGTAGAGGGGTTGGAATAGATTTTCTCCAGATATCCCTTCCAACCTCAGCCACTATGATTCTGTGAACAATATCCTGTTACTCACCTACTGTGCAGAACGCATAGAAGAAGTTAAAGGAATGTAAAGAAGACAGGGACCCACCACAGACTTTTTCTCAGCATTACAACAGTTGCTAAAGAATAAGCAATACACAGTTATTCAGAGATGATAATTACACATGCTTATGTAAAAAATGAGAGTTTATAAAGTATATAAACAGCCTTTAGAGCTTGAATTCACTTTCGTCACAAAAGCAATGTCACTTCATCCCTACCACAGGGGCTGACTACGGACTGCAGTTGAATAATTTTTGTGTCAGGAAAATGAATTCTTAAAGTTTATCATAAATCTCCAAATTTCATTCTATTGCCAGTTGAGGAGTCCTTAACTGCAGTCTCTTCTTTTGTTTTCAAGAGGAGAGTTTGACAGTATTATTCAGACTGAGAATTACTTCACTATTGCTTAACTCATTACTTTTGGTCAGATGAACTGTAGCGAGAGATTCGGCACAGGCTTGCAGCTGCAGGAAAGGCTTAACACTCCTGTTAAGGCTTAACAAACTCATGCCTTTATGTCTTCTGACAACTCAAATTTGCTACTTCTAATTTGGCAAAGTAACCTTTTAACTGGTAAAGCCTTTCAAAAGGAAATAGCTGTGGTGGAGGAAGGGGATCTGCCCATGCCTACAGCCCTTACCATACGCCCAACTTACTGAAGTCCAGGATATTCTTACTTACCCATATTTTGAATCACAGTTGTATACCATGAACTTCTAAATGAAAAGGGTTAACATGCACAAATAACAAGAGGCTTTTCTATCAAACTTCTTCTTTCTTTCATGTAGACTGACTTTTACCTAGATTTCTTTTCCTCTTGGTTACCGATCCTGTTCTTTCAGCCTGTCCTCATCGGCACAAAAGGAAGTTGCTTGACGAAAACCTTAAAGATGCTCTCATGCATATTTACAACATCATCTAAAACCTTTGTGTGACACTGAAAAAGTCTGGAGACAGAGTCATCTCTCGGAAACAGAAGAAAACAAAAAGTATGCTATCTTGAGGCATCTGGGCATATAGTGAGAAGTGAATAGATAATTTTGTTTTGATTTTCACTGATAGGTGGTTAAGACAGAAAACCACCTCAATACTTGACAACATGTATCTTTCTTTTCCTTCAAAAAAGACCTCTCTCACTCATTGTTTCTAGTTTGTTTTCCAGACTACTTCAAATTTTGCAGTGAGTGGAATACACCTACTCAAATAATTTTAATCCCATACTTTTAATTGCTTTGTACTTTGCAATGATGTAAGGCATACGGGGATGCAGTTTGCAGGTCAGACAAGTACTATTTCAGATTGTTTCAACAGAAATCCCAAACAAAGTTAGAGGTAGTAGGATTTTGCAGAACAAACAGGAATAATACAGATGTGTGGGTTTTACTACTGATAGCAAAAGTAATTCCCTCTTTTCCAGATTGTTTTCCTAAAGATAAAATGAACTGTCCTACATATGTCACTGGAGAATTAGTTTACTGTTAGGGATATAGTGGGAGTATCAGATGGCCAATACAGAGGAATCAGAAAAATTCTTATTATTGGGAGAAAAAAAGAAAGTTATTACTTAAAATGGCCCAAATTCATTCTTCCAGAAGCTATCAGCAATTTTCATGAATATCTATAGCTCATCAGGGTCTAATTTTGCTCCAAGCATGTGCAAAGTCTAGCTGTCTAGTTGGCCAGGCTTTCTCATGTTTGCTGTGCTTCATTAGCTACATGCTGATAGCAGTGATGTTATAGCAACTACAGCTTTCCTCCTCTCCCCATTTAATTTAGTCGTTAAGACATTATGGTGACCATAGGAGTGGAGTAGTTGAAGGCAGAAGCTGGTGAAACTCTTCGTAGCAGTTATTCAGACTTTACCACCCACTTGTCTCATCTAAAAATACAGTCAGGTGGTCCAAAAAGTACTGTGAATTTCTTCTTACATTTATTGAATTCATCAGGGAAAAAAAGAAGAAAAAAACCCTCTGAAATCTACAGAACTTGAAGTATGGGTACAATACAAAGCCATATTCCCTTCTCAGTGCAAAATAGCTTTTCTTTTTGGAATTTAATGTATTTTTATAAAACCACAAGACTTGAAAAAATGGAAGATTTTTTTTCACTTCAAACAGAACATTTTATTCAGTTTGAAAAGCTTTTGCAAGTTTTCAGTTGGTTTGAAAATGTGAACACATTTTTTATTCCAAATGGACTGGAAGAAGTTAATCACACAACTCCAGTTTTGGCACACAAATAGATCAATTATTTCCTAGGGATTTGCAGGCTTTATGAACAGGTACGTCTTAAGTAGGTTTGAGAGAAAATAATGCTGTGTGTAGCTGTGGACTTCTATGGGTGATACCCCAATAGTTAAGAAAACACAGGAATCATTTATTTATTTTGTATACTCTTAGCACAGTGACAACAGATCTTAATAGTATTCTCACAGGACTAGAACATGTAGTGAACATGATGGGCCTGATCCAGACTGTTCCCCATTGGGATACAAGAGGGATGTGAGGCCATGGTGAATTCTACGGGATCTAATTTAGAGTATTTTAGGGAGTTATTGTTCCCATATGTAAGCTCCTGCAGCAGAGTCAGCAAAGTAAAAACATACACACTGAATTCAAGACAGTCCAAAGTCCTATAGTGTAGCTCCAATCCACCTTCATCAGCAGCTTTAAAATTAACCTCCAGATTTTCAACTATCTACTGATATGGGAGCAGTCAGCTTTGATTGCAGTTCCCACGTCATAAACGCTTGGGCAAAGGAGGGCAGAGACATTCCAGAACAGCTGTAGCCATTTCTGTTTTGAATCCCTGTTTGTAACTGTGTTGTAAAGCCACACAAAGGATGTAGGAGTGGACCATGGAAGAGACTTATGTTCTAGAACATGAAAGGCAGTGTTTCATGATGACTTGGGTAGTGATTCAAGACCTATGCAGACCCTTAGCATGTTAGTGAAACTCACTCATATGCCTAAGTGACTACATAGACTTGACTTCGGGTGTGCCAAAATGCAGAGGAGGAAGGCTTCAGGTAGATATAGACCTGTGCATCACACTTTTAATTAGCCCTGGGACCCTCCATACTCAATGTGTAAGCATCTTTAAATGTAAATCTGAAGAGGTTTGTGTTCCATGTGGTACGAATGTCACCTAATGATAGGATTTGGATTCTTCTATAGAAAGGAGATAATCTTTACTTTGCCTTCTGAAGCACCTCAAGATAAATTAGTTGCTCATATGTATATGACTAGTGTTATTTGTTCTCAGGTATTCATAGATACATGAGGATGGCAAGTATCATACAGGACCTACAGAAGATCTGCACCCTTTTGGGGAGGAAGTTGGAAGTCAGGTAAAATTTGCCATTATTTCAGGAATAACACCTTATGTCTACATTTAAGCAATCCTGTCCCAGATCTCCACTGGCAATGAGACGACTTTAGACATCTGTGAAGACCCACCTTAACCTGTCTTTAGACATCTCAGATAGCTGGATCTGAAGGCACCTTAAAACATTTCTGAAGGATGACCTTCAATCTCATTTTCAGTTCTTCAGAACATAAAGAAATGCATTGTTTTCAGTGTATCAGCAGTTTCAGTGATAGCTGTGAGGTTTCTTTTATTATAAATTATTAAATGTGCCATGATGTGCCTTAGATTTTGCATTACATCTAATATTGTCACAATTGTTTTCACTTCACTCCCTTGTTTGATTCAATCACCTTGTTCAGATTAACAGTAGCTTTGGGCAAAATTTTCCTGAATATGTTTTGACCTGGGACTGGGAATTGCAGTGCTACTACCTTCCTTGGCTCTGTGCATGAGACTGAAAGCAGAGCTTAAATGCCACGTAAGGTCTAGCCAAGGACTTTGAAAAAAGTCACACACTGATTTATGTGAATTTCATTTACAGTAGCATAGAATTGATATGGGCTGGAACAGAAAGAAGCAGTTACCTAGAAGAAATTCAGACTTATTCTTTGATCTTGCAATTGCTTACACACCATTTCTCCTGCAGAGCAACGCTTCAGAAATAGGATGAAAAGAATATTTTAATAGGTAGAGGATAAAGAAAGTTATCACAAATGGATCATTTTGCCCTCTACCATCCAACCTCTACCTCCAACCTCCGAAATCCTACCTGACACACATATTTTTGATGATGAATGGCAGTTGTCTACCTTCACAGGTAGAAGATACTGGGTGCCAAAATGATTTTTATAGAAGTGGGAAGACACAAAATGGGAACAAATGGCTGTGAGTAAAAAAAAAAGCAACCCACAAAACCCAAAGACTTGTCACTCCCCCAAGTAATTGCACCTAAGGATTACTAGAACAAACTGCCAGAGCATAAGCTGATTTACCACCCTGTGATATTTATAAAAGTAAGATAAGGAACGCTCCTAGAAGTTATGATGTAGTCAAACACAAAGTAGACTTTAGTCGGACAAGTGTTACTCCGTCATTTCAGTGGCTGGAAAGCAGCTGGACTTCTGCCTTTAAATACAATGCAGCTCCGGCTCCTGCCTCAAGGGTCACAGGACTTCAAGCCACCTAGCAACGTACCATGCATTGGTGGCATTTGAGGATGAGCTGGAAGGTGTTTTTCAACCCATAAATATTTCTCAGCATCTTTACAGAAACAGCTTGGGATATTTTAAAGAGTTTCACCTCTGCACTGGTGTGTTCCCAACTGGATGCCCATTGCCACGTTTCCTTGAGCAGTGGCCTGATCTGGTCCTGACTGTTTCACCACCCCAGGGAATCGCAAACACCAGGCAATTGTTATAGTTGACAGTGAGCACTAGTATTTAAGGTTTACCCTCCTTATGTAATATTCAAATAGTACAAATAATTTTTCTCAGAAAGTAAATTCTGTGTGCTGGAGCAGAGTCGGTTCAGTGGTGTATTTCCTATTCTGCGGCTGTGCCTCCTGCTCACAGCTGGGTACAAATGAGGAGAGTGCACTCTGCTAGGATTAGAAGGAGCTGAGATAGATGGGAAGGATGCTAAATCCTGCTGCCCACACACTGAAAAACTCTCAAGGTCAGTGCTCAGAAAATACAGTTCTCCCTGTGCTTAAAATTCAAGTACAAATGTTTGAATCATTAAAGCTTCTTAAATCATGAAGCCTGGAGAACCTTGAGCAGGTAGGAGAAGTGGGGAGCCTGATCTCCATAGAGTGACAGTTAATAGCAACTAAAGCATGGTCCAGTATTAATGCAGCTGTTTTATCACATGTTGTGTTTGAACTTTCCCTTTCTCAAGCTCTAAAATGAGCTGAATGCAGCTTACCTCATCTTTTCAAAGATCAAGGACGCCCGCAACAAAACCTTTGTGGGAACACAGTCATTCTCACTTGGTGCGAAGGCAACTGGCAGTTGCTAAACTTCCTCTTTCTCCCACTCAAAGGTCCTCCTCAAAAGAACAGGACTCCTCTGCACCCCTCAGATCCCATGGATGTGGTCTCCCTCTGGACTGCTTTCCCCAGGAGTAACTGCTGGCTGTGTGACCACCATGGGGCATTGCTCTGTATGAAGAAAAGGATGGGACACATGCCCACCCTACGAGGGGATGTAATATAAGCAGTGAATTTAGAATCATAGAACCATAGAATGATTTAGGTTGGAGGTTTGACCTTAAAGGTCATCTAGTTCCAACCCCCTTGCCATGGGCAGGGACACCTCCCACTAAACCAGGTTGCTCAAAGCCTCATCCAGCCTGGTCCTGAACACCTCCAGGGGCGGGGCACCCACAACTTCCCTGGGCAACCTGTTCCAGTGCCTCACCACCCTCACAGTAAAGAATTTCTTCCTAATATCTCATCTAAGTTTCCCCTCTTTTGGTTTAAAACCGTTACGCCTTGTCCTACCACTCCAGTCCCTGATCAAGAGTCCCTCCCTATCTTTTCTGTAGGCCCCTTTAGATACTGGAAGGCTGCTGTAAGGTCTCCCCAGAGCCTTCTCTTCTCCAGGCTGAACCACCCCAACTCTCTCAGCCTGTCCTCATAGCAAAGGTGCTCCAGCCCTCTGATCACCTTCATGGCCCTCTGCTGGACCTCTTCCAACAGGTCCATGTGCTTCTTGTGCTGAGGACTCCAGAGGTGCACGCAGTACTCCAGGTGGGGGTCTCATAAATTGTTCATGTATGCAGTCGTCCTTGTTAGAGAATCTCAGCTAGAAAAAATCAGCACAATTCTTAGTGATGTCAGCTATTTCAGATAACTTCTAAAGGGGGTAGCATGGGGTAGGTCCTCCCTGGGCAACAGGAGTGAATGGCTCCATGTATAACCTGTGGTCCTCTACAAAGAGTCCCGAATTGCAGCTCCCAATGTAGTTTTGCTATGTAACAAATTCACTTTTGCAAGGTAATTTTTGCAAGGTAGCATGATAACTTTATTAATTCCCTGTCTTTATCTTGGTAATCCAGGAGCAAGTTGTCCTCAACGTGAATGTTGATGTGAGGATGTGTCAAGGGTACTTACAGCAGATTCTCCAAGTAAGTGAAAATGCATAGTAAAGTACATGATACTTGAAAGACTCTCTGTGCCTCACAGTGCATGGAAACAAGGTAGTGTTCCAGGGGAAGCTGAGATAGAGGAGCAAAAGCTTTCTCTGTATCTTGTAAAATATTGAGATTTCTTAGGGGGAGCTTGAAAACAATTTGAGGATTGCAAATAAAGGTCCAGAAATGCTGATGTAAAACTCATGTTGTAGAAGAGGACAAAATCTGTTTAAATTACTGAGATGTTCTTTTTCCTTTATATCGTTCAGATATACTGGGAAAACTACCCTTCCAATGTAGAAATAAGTAATTGCATACAACTGATAGCACATACTGCAGGAATTTGTTGCTGTCTGTGATAATACTCCCTCTGAGTTTCTTTTTCTGTATCTGTAAATGAAAAATATGTCTGGTAGGGAAACACATAGTTGAAGCACCTAAATATGCTAAGCCTTTTCTAGAGAAATTCCTAAAATGACTGTTTCTTCCATTTTCTGTACTCTGTATATCAAGATGTCTTCAGATGCAATTATATTTTTACACAGTGTAGAAATAAAGAGCAGAGTTCAGGTTACTTTTGTGACTGACGCTTCCATAAGATAACACTTGGATTTTTCTTCGAAATAATTTTCTGCTCCAAGATTTATTTTTTGTTTTATAGGAGAAATTAAAATAAGGCTGCATATTTGATAGAACTATTAAGTCTTTGCTTTTGTAAGCCTGTACTATGCAAATATTTTGGCTGAGAATAACCTTTTTTTTTTTTTTCTCCTGGGAAAATGGATCCAGATCCATGCTGGGTCAAACTGGTGGAATAACTGAAATGGCTAAGCTCGCAGCCTGCTCCCCAAATTATGCCTTTCAAATTAAATGGACAATCAAATGCTTTTTTTGGCTGGTTATAGGCATGTGCTCTTTTTCTTAGGTGTGTGCTCTGAGACTACAGTACATGGCTCTGAGCTCCTGAGCAACATTCCAATCAGTAAAAAGTCTAGGGACAGAGCAATAGATTTCTTAATTAAATACTTCAGATAAGTGCTTCAGGGCTGAAACCAGGCCAATATGTATAAATAACGTTTGATCTTCCAGGCAGATGAAGAAGAAATTCAAGCTGAAAAGTAGTAATTTCCCTTCCACAGGTAGTCCAGTCTTTTCAAAAGAAAGACTTTTATCTTTTCACAGCATGCAAAGCTGTCACGCACAAGGGCCATGCTGTGTGAGGCTCTGTACATACACAATGTGAAACATTGTCCCTGGATCAATTTTGGGCACTCTGTAAGAACACAGGTTATCTGCCATGCCATGAGACGTGGTACCATGAAATACCAGTCCCATGAACTTCAGCTATGGGGCTCAAAAATATAAGATTCATGCACAGTGTAACGATACAAGATGGGTTTCAAGTCATAGATTTGACTCAAATTTAGATTTGAGTCTTGTGAAGCACTGCCTGCAAGTTGTGTGTCTCAGATCTCACTACAGCTAGTGGAAATCTAGCCAGTGAAGTGAGAGGAGCCTCCAGATATTCCTCAAAGCCTCCTGAAGTTCAACCAGGCCAAGTGCAAGGTCCTGCACCTGGGTCATGGCAATCCCAGGCACAAATACAGGTTGGGCAGAGAATGGCTTGAGAGCAGCCCTGAGGAGAAGGGCTTGGGGGGGTGCTGGTGGACAAGAAGCTCAACATGAGCAAGCAATGCACACTTGCAGCCCAGAAAGCCAACCGCATCCTGGGCTGCATCAAAAGAAGTATAGCCAGAAGGCCGAGGGAGGTGATTCTGGCCCTTTACCCTGCTCTTGTGAGACTCCACCTGGAGTACTGCATCCAACTCTGGAGTCCTCAGCACAAGAAGCACATGGACCTGTTGGAACGGATCCAGCGGAGGGCCACGAAGATGATCAGAGGGCTGGAGCAGCTATGCTGTGAGGACAGGCTGAGAGAGTTAAGGTTGTTCAAACTGGAGAAGAGAAGGCTCCAAGGAGACTTTATAGTGGCCTTCCAGTACCTAAAGGGGGCCTACAGGAAGGATGGGGAGGGACTCTTTATCAGGGCATGTAGTGACAGGACACAGGGTAATGGCCTCAAACTGAAAGAGGGTAGATTTAGATTGGGTATCAGGAAGAAATTCTTTACTGGAAGGGTGGTGAGGCACCGGCACAGGTTGCCCAGGGAAGTTGTAAATGCCCCATCCCTGGAAGTGTTCAAAGCCAGGCTGGATGAGGCTTTGAGCAGCCTGGTCTAGTGGGAGGTGTCCCTGCCCATGGCAAGGGGTTTGGAACTAGATGATCTTTAAGGTCCCTTCCAACCCGAACCATTCTGTGATTCTGTGATTCTGTGATATAACAGGCTGAATGTAACAGCTTATTTGATATGTCTTGGAATATTTTTTCTGGTCTCCATCTTAGATTCAGGTGGATTTAGGTCTCCCTTATATCCCACCTGCTTGTCTAGAATACCCCAGGTCATCTCAAGCAGCATTATCGGTGTCTTCCTTAGCATGAGCTCAATTTCTGTCTGGGCTCCGCTGCCTATATTTACACTCCAATGGGTATAATGCAAGCTTAAACCAGCTCAGGCAGATGCACCTTAATTTAAATGCCACACTTTGCACAAAGAATCCCAACTTTGGTTTATTCCTTCAGAATTCAGGTCTGACACCAGATCTCCATAAATTTGTGGGGCACAATGGTCAAGATCAGGCTTTAGTAAATGCTTCCCATGTCATGGGTGTAAGTGGATCCCTCTCTAAGGAATGAGTGTGCTGCAAGTATTTAGTCCACACTTCATGGTTAACAATACTCATGCAATGAATTAGGCTAAGAAACACGTTTATTCATTTTCGGAACCCCTTCCCTCCAAAGACCAAGTAAAAATACCCAACAAAACACAGATGTACCCTGAATGAGAAGAGCAGAATCTGACACAGTCCTCTGTGGCAGACAAACAGCACTTGGTTTTAGTCGGACCTAAATCTGCCTGTGTTTGAGTGTATCAAAGCTTCAGCCAGTCTGCTCTTCTTCTCGTTGAAATGGTCCTTGAGTGCTCTCATGGTCAGCTCCCGCATCTCTTCCAGAGGGTGCTGACCTTCTAAGTCTTTAACTATATCCCTATCCCATTTTTTTTATATTTTGCGTAACTCAAAAATGTGTAGTGGACTGCTGAACTGTTGCACCCAAAAAAAGCCTCTTTGGATTTGAATGGATGTCACCACAAGTGCATACAGTTGTCAGGTTTTTTTTGCTTTCTCAGCATATTTTGATTTCGTGTTTGTATCCTGCTTACATGGTGAGTAGGCAGAGACACTTTGCCGTGTTTAAACTGCCTAATTCCTAATGTCAGAAGACATTTTGAGGGCATCAGTCAGAGCACATTTAGAGACTAAGGAGGGTGAGGACAGCAAATTTCACCTTCTGAGGTACAACTGCCAGCCCATGCCAGACAAACAGCAGCTGGACAAACCTGAAACAAGGGATACAGATGGGAGATGGATGAAAATTACATCTCTGAGGACTAAGATGCACAAAATAGTTCAGTGTCCATATTTTGCGTCCAGACTACTGCTTGTTTAGATGGTAAAACAGTTTGCTTGTTCAGATGGGTAAAACTGTTGGCTGTCAATGAAGGAAATCTGTTCCTAGGTTCCTGCTTGGATGTAAATACTTTTTGTATGGGTAAACAAATTATTTTGTCCCTTTGCTTTCTTTGAACTACCTCCCAGTTATTTCATGGGTGTATTTTGAAGCTCCTTCTCTTGGTTCTGTGTAGCCATCAGTCGCAATTCACCATGACTCCACTCCAGGGAAACATTGGCCTTTTGTTTCCAAAGCATTCTAGGAACCTTGTTCACAATGTTTCAAAATACTAAATAAATAATGAATCCCTCATCTAAATCATTACAAAATTGATCATCCAGTGAATCATTCTGCTTTTATCTAAGCGAGCTCATGTTGAAAAATGTGTCATAGCAGTATTTATTATGACCTCTGCAAAAGTAATTCAAGCCAAACACTTTGGAAAATTCCAAAGCAAGAAATGAAATTAAATAGGTTTAGGTTTATTACAATCATGCTATTATTAATACGATAGTATTGATAGCTGGTTTTATTTAAAATGTACACATTATGGAAAACCCCCGTCTTTACCTTGGTTAGCCCTACAAAACATATTCGGAGACATAATATGGGGCAGCAAAGAAAGAAATGGTTTCACAGTCAGGAAGAGATGAACATTCCTAGAGAAAAGAATTTTTTGCTCTGTCAGTAATATTCCTCTCCTCCTTCCTTTTGTTGTCAAGGAACCAAATATAATTGGGACAATCCAGGGGAGACTAAAGTATGGCTTCCTCAGTACATACAGGAATCCATGCATTTATATTGTTTGGGGTGCTTCAAGACAGTTTTCTTGCATTTCTGGAGCTCAGAACTGACTCTTCAGTGTTTCATTTCTTAGTTTTACCAACAGTCAGATGGTGTGATGGACCTGAATGGAGTATCGAATAAATATTTATTCAAAACTAGGTACTCTTAGAATCATCTTAAAGCTTTGTTAAGCTGACCTCAATTAAAAGTGTGTCTGTTCCAAACTGCTGAGGCCAAAAAAATTATTAGAGTTGGTATCGGACAGAATAAGCAACCTAATTTTACTTACACATTACCTTTGTTTCATTGGAACATCACCTAATACATACCAGTCATGATCAGTGAATAAGAACATTGAGATCTGCAGTGCTCACAGGACAGATATCTCTTGCATCAGGTAGATTTTTGACTCTCAGTAGCAGGAATAAATTATCTATAAAACAAATAGTGAGTCCAGACTAATGAGATTTTTGGGCTGTACTTTAACCAATAGATAGTTGATGTAATCACAGCAGCTAGAGATTTTAATTTGCTCCTGCATAGACAAGGATAGCACATGATGTTCACCAGTGCAGGTGATGCCACCATCTCAGAGAGATTTCACTGACCTCCACCAAGAGGTTGTGTTTTCCATGCCTGCATTTTCAATCACTCCAAGGGGAAATATTCATTATAATGCCACTGTTGGAAGAGCTGCACTAATTTATACTCCCTAAGGAGCCAGCCTTGAATCTGCTGCCTTTATTCTGCTACACTAGTGTTTTACTTGAAAGTGACTCAGTGTGAATGGGGTGATGGATTTTACTCACAAGGTCATGCATAACACCTGGAGAAAGATATTTTTAATCAGTGAACCTCATGTTCCAACCATTAAGTAATTCTCTTCTTACTTTGTGTACGAGTCATAGATTTCCGGGAAACCTTGATTAGCTTCAAACCTCAGTTATGAAGGTTTGATGAAAAACTGCAGGATTTTCAAGGAAAATGGCTGTAGCCCACTGAGTTTCAGAATGGCTTGGTTGCCTGTGAATGCTGTCAAAACATTAACCTCAGTGATAACATGATTGCAAATGTATGGTACTGGAGATCTGGGTATATGCTGTCATCCTTGTGTTACAGTAAGCCTTCATCAAGGTTATCTTTCATAGCCTCCCTTCTTTCTCCTAACAGAGGGACATGCATGCATCACAGATGAGAAAGTCTCTAGGCTCTTTTTTGATTTTTACCTCCTAGGCACCTGCTTCTTATTTTTAATGTAGTTACATGGATAGAAAAAACAACACAATTATTTTGTGACAAGCCCTTTAGGACCAACAGAACATTATCTCTGAAGAACTGTGTAGGGCTGCCTGACTGACCCGTGATACTTCTGCTGATTTAATCAGGATCTTTGTTTTGTGCTTTTCAGTTTATTGTCTGCCACCTAATATTCCTTCAGAAGTATGGGAGGGACTTGTTCTCAAAGTCCTATACTAGACATGACTGGCAATGACAAAAACACCTAGAAGTTCTCTCCTCCCTAACTTTGTTTCCACCCTTGCCTCCAGGTATATTTGTTTTAGAGGAATAACTTCTCCATAAGAAGTAGCATGAATACGAAGAAAGACAACAAGGTAAAGACTTTTCATAGATCAATCTGAAGTTGTAGTTAATAAAGATCCTAAAAAATAAGCAGAAGATATTTTTTTTTCTGTGTCTTTGTGTTTACAACATTGTAGAGCAAACTGATAACCTCAGAAACGTCTGGGCTACCAGACGCTCGGGTGAGAGATACCAAAGCCATTTTTTTTGTCTTCAGAAGATGGATTTCTTTTCTACATCAAATGCCTATATTCATTGTCTATTACATGAGGTGTTAGGACTTGTATACCTGTGACATGGCACTGGTACAACACAGTCCCAGGTCCTCAAACTTAAATCAAAGCACATATGGTTTCTCACTGTTTCTTTTTTTTTTATACAGATGTCAGAATAACTCTGCTTTAGATTACACTTGCCTCCTCATCCAGATGTTCATATCCTGTCTCTGTCACAGGATGCTGGGCCACCTTTTGTCAGTAGTTATTTCCCTTATTTTCCATCAAGGTCTAAAACAGGTTTTAGTGACCACAGTAGTGCAAATGCTAAAGCCCGAGATGGATTTAGGAGACCAAAGCTAATTAAGGTTAAGGTTTGCCATACCAAGCCAACTAGTCACTAGTTAAAGGCTAATATTAGTTTCTTCAGACACACCTGAAGTTAATATAATGCGAATTTATAGCATTGGTTTTTTCTGTGGAGTTCCTAAAAGTCTTAAAAATCTGGTTTGGGTATATGTTATTTAAATTACCTTAACACATGAGAGCTAAATGACCTGTTTGTGCCTTGTCAGTGACAATAAAAAGAGATTACTCCTGTAGGCATTTGCTCTAACTTTTCCTCTTTATACTGTAAAATATATATTGTCCATTAATATTTCTGTGTTTTATTCCTGTTTCATTTATGAATTTCAGTAACAATTGGAAGTCATAAATACATCAATGTAACCTAAACATTCAACTCCACAGCCCAGTCAATGATCAGTTCTTCATTATTATTGACAAATACTTTTAAGGACTGAAAGCTTTGACCTTTCTGAATTCATGCAAATCTATGAAACTCAAGTCAACCTACTATATCAAAGCTTTCAACAAGAAACATTTCCACTGCAAGTAAATAAAATAAGATCTTTGAGGTGTCTCTGGGTAGGAATTTTATTTATCTTTTTTGACATACAGATTTTTATGGATGAATCATAAAAAATCACTAGCATTAGTATCAGTGTTTACATTTACTGTACAAAGCGGAACATAAAACTCGAGGTTTTATTCCAGAACATAGTGAAAAGATCTCTGTAAAAGCACTCCATTCTTCTGGCCCCCATAATAGACTTGAATCCTGCTCGGTAAGTATCTTTCTCTTAGATGTCTCCAAAAGGTTAGCGATGTGAAGAAGGTACTAGGACCTCTGTCCATCATTATGTCTTGTGTGGGCTCTTCTGTTTCTTTTCTCTCTCTTTCTCTTATATCCCCTGGAAGGGTTAAGTTTCCAAAAGAAGTGTTTGTCTTTTTTCCTTTGTTTGTCATATTTAGCACAAAAGGCTCATCTGTACTTCAGCAGTGACACCTTTCATTAGAACAAGCTTTGGAAAAATTCCCTAGAGGAAAGTGCAATTAGAGCGAAAGAGGAACACAATGACTTGGAACACATTGTTTTGAGTTGGCAGGAAAAGGATGCTGTGATGAAATTGTGAGATCCATCAGCTATGGTAGTAGCAGTGAAGTGAATGAAGAGGCAGTGTGACTTCCCAAAGAATATATCCCACTTGGCCTCCAGAAGTGCATGGGTTTCTCTTAGGTCGTTTCACATTCGCGTATCTTCTGCACATGCCCAGCACTCAGCCACATTAAAATAGCACTGCGTGCCTATTTTTTAGCAATGCAATTCTCCCTGCCTTACACCCAAATCAAGTCAATTGACATTGACTATCACAAAGTACCTGAACACTGAACTATACTGAAAAGAGCGAGAGAAAGCACTAGTGTGGATCTCTGAGGCTGCAGGAAAAGTTTTAAAAATGAGGATCCCAAGCCCAGTTGGAGCACTGTGACCAACCTGAGGACCAAACGGAAAGTTGGAGTTCCAAAGGATCTGTTCAAGAGGAAGCTTTTTAAAAAGGTTACCAATGGATCTCCTGGGAGGTGAGAAAGGGAAGGAGAACTGCCACTCACTTTCTTGTTTTCTCTTCTGTTTTCAGAATTTTTTGATAACCTTGAAAAGAGTCAAATTCTCTCACATTCTGGGCCCATGCTAAGAGTTGCCTGGGCAGTAAGTCCTGATGGTTGCATGGATGTGGAAGCTGTCATGCCTGAGTGGCTGCTCTGGAGGACAAGTCTAGGGCTTTGTCTTTTGCTTGTTAATAGATTTTTGATTCAGTTCTTCCTATGATTCTTTTTAACTGAACACTTCGGAAACATGTATTGAAAGATATAGCAGAGAGAAGTACTGAATGGCAGTTCATAGCTAATCATAAACACATGGCAGCTGTGTAGGATGCAGGAAAAAGAGCAGATGAGTCACTTTGTTGAGGAGGAGCTTTTTGACATTTGGTGTTTCTTTATCATCTAGAAAGTGTGGCTACTTTTGAAAACACAGATGAGATCATGCACTTCTCCCTCATTAAGCCTGTTATACTGCTGACTCTCCTTCTACTCTGATCTTGATTACATTTGTTTCTAAGCTGTGTCGGTAGTTGGTAGCCACTGCCTATCAGAGACAGCAGCCTAGCAAGGCTTTGTGTATCCATGGCACCTATCCTAGCCAAGAATCTCAAATGGTCTCAAAATACATATTAATAATCTTGTCTCCCATACAGCAAGAACTTGATTTATTAAACTTCTTGCACTTATTTGAGTTTGAGTAATGTTTGTCCATTGAGATGTTCCTGAAGAGGATGCCATTCTTGTGATCTTACCTCGTAAAGCAATTTCAGAAAGAGACAGGCAGTTCTACAACCAGAGACATAATGCAGTACTTGAGCCTTCAGTTAAGCAGTCAGACAGTAAAAGACCATTGCAAGATGGGAAAGGAAAGGACAAAAAAAAATTAAAACTGTTCTTCATCTTATTTTTTTTCATTGGACATAAACATAAATGAAAACCACTGGGAACTACGGAATCTTCAATTTCCCACAGGGACTTCTACCTGTCCTTTGAACTAAAGAACATTTAATTACCCCATTTCAAGTAGTCATTTTCTGTAGAGCAGAAAACACAGAGCTCCTGGGTGACACTGGAAGCGATGTGAAGACCTTTGTTAAGCACAGCCACAGTGAAGGATAAAGGGCTTAAAAACACTAGGGGCAAATGAATAACAAGGAAGAGGATAATCACAGGCAAGCATCTGAACTATTTAATTGCATGTTGAACTTCCATTTATTTAGAGAGAATGCAGATATGTCTCACTGAACTTTGTGCAAATTGCTATGGTGTCTTTCTAATGCCCATTGGGCCCGAGTTCAGCAACATGATGGATAGTTTAATTTACTGAGTAAGCAAAGAGCTGTCCTTGAATGTTAGACACTAATCTTCTGATTGGACTCAATTGCCAGGGAGACTTGCCCTACAAAGTTTACTAATAAGAATTGATCCCATTATTGATAAGGATTTAGAAGGTTGATGCATGGAATATTAGCAAAGTATTGAATTTAACTGCTCCCCAGCTACTGTTACAGAAAAAGTGTAAAGGTTTTTTAATCCCTGTTAAAAAATTAATAAGTATCATCTTTATGTCAAGGGACATTTTTTCCATGTAATTAAGGTTAGGGCATACCTTCTTCATGTTAACAAGTTATCATGAAAATATGACATGTGGGAGAAGAATAAAAAGTGATGATTGAATCACACATTCAACCCTGTTATCCTTCTGAAGGTTTTAAAATTGAAGATTAAAGTTTTGAAATTTTTGAAGAAAAGAATAACTTGAAGGTGCAGCACCTAAGGGGCTCAGAGAAGATAGATTGAACCCAGCTATGATCTTTCAGTGTTATCATGATTTAAATTACTGCAGGTGGGCCTGGTGCCCTCAGTGCCATAAGGAGTTTTTTTCTTGTATTGGACCTCCCATATACAGAAAGCTCAAGACCCTTCTTTGAGCTCCTGCAAAAAGCGAAATCCATCAACACGCTTTCCTTGGCACTGTGGCAAGTCAGACAGGCATCAGCACTTGGCTGCTTATGCCAAGAGATGTAATGGGGCAAATTGTGGACAGGTCTATTGCTCTCAGCAGCCTCCCAAAAGGGTCTACAGAGAGGTACAATATTTTCTTTGCACCTTTAAATCCCTTATTTGCAAGCAAAATGTCCTAGTTTCCCAAAAACGTGACAATTTCATGTCTCCTCTGGGTGCTCAGTCTGTGGAAATAGCACTAGATTTGTTAGAAGCTGGTTTGTGGAGTGAGTTAGTATTCCCCTAGCCCAACTGTTCACTGAAAAGGTATGTACTGATGCCATTATATTATTTTTTTTTAATGGGAAAACTTTGGTGACTGAAGAAAAATCTTTTTACCCCTAACATCAAAAATTCTGTTCAAGCCAATAGAAATAGTGGGGTTTTTTGCAGGTGATTATTTGTATGTTGACTTATGCCACCAACTCCTCCTGGAAGCAAGTCTTTCATACTCTAATAATAAAGCTCATGTTAAGAATCCAGCCAATGTAATCATTAGCCTTTTCAGATAGTGGCAAAAAACACTGCTAATAATTAATTCAGCAGATAGTATTAGTTAACCTGTTTAGACTCTATCATCTCCATTTTTATAATATTTTTTTCTGGCAATACTCAAGCTTTGAAGGTGCCACAGGACAAATAAATTAGCCTGTTACAGCAGTGGTCTTTATGAGAAGGATATTAACACCCAAGTTGTTTACGACTGTTGGACTGGTAGTTGTCAATCAAGAGCCTCTTGTTTTGTTCCTGTGCCTGACATACATCCTTTTGTTGCTGTATACTGAAAAAATTCCGGCTCTCAGCCCCACTCAGTACAAACAGGAGTTGAAAGACGAGGATTTCGAGAAGCAATTAGTGCAATAGAAAGAGATTAGAGAAAGCCATGGTGTTTCTTACAATCCTTAACAAACTTTTCACATAAGGTCTGAGTTAGTCTAAAGAATTTTCCAGGCTGAGATCCTTTCAATTTCTTCACCTCATTCCTGCCTGCACCCCATAACTCATCTACTCCTTCAGAAGGGCAGGTCCGGATAGCTTTAGCATGTTATATTGATCTCAGTGCCATGGATAGGAGCTATTATTTTACACAGTATTACCAAGTCATTGTCATAAAAGAACTGTGCAAGACCTTAACTGTGCACCAAATGCTGTAACTTAATAGAAGATGAGGTTGGGCAGGCGCAGCCACTAATGTTTACAGAGATGAGACCCTTTTTTAGTATATGATTCAGCTCATAGATTAAGATGTTGAAATTTTGGTGTTGGCATGTCAGACAGATGCCTAATCCCTACTGTAATCAATGTAGCCAATAGATGTCTCCAGATGAGCAGATGTGTAATCTCCCATTATAGTCTACTGAAAGCTAGTCAGTGCAGTTAGTGGAGCCCAGAGTGTAATTTAGCTCATCCTGAGTAGATTCCTAGGGCTTGATTGAGTTGCCTGAAGATAAACATTTGGTGACGCTCGGGGAGCTTGAAGCTATTATCTTTGCCTCCAACTGCCCAGATGAGAAGGGAGCCCTTAAATCTTGGGTCATCTCTGCCAACCTTGTGCAGATGCCTTGGGTATCCTAAAGATTTCAGATGATACTATAAATCTATGTTTGGTAATTGGATCCCATCCCTGCATTTTGTCAACAGAATAGGTCTCTATACTGCACTGCCTATGTCTTTACGGAACATACAACCTTAAACACTCAACTCACATGAGAATATCTGTATCAAACATATCTTCACCTTGAACTGAAGTACAGGCATCTTGGAAACTAGGAGAACTCGGTAGCGCTTTCTATTTATCATGTGTTTATTACTCCTAAAAGAGTTGAGGAAGAGGAACTGAAGAAGAGACTCAGGAAAAACCAAAACACCTGTCTCATGTTTGAAATTCAAGACAATTCAGATGTCAGGCTAGCATTAGTGAATTGTAAGATCTTCCTTAATGAGTCTTACATTAGAAGGCTTTAATTAGCATGTGTGTGCAGGTGAGTGCTAGTCACTTCATCAAAAATCTATTTGATTTAAATTAAATTTACACATTTACCATTTTTCTAAATCCAAAAGTATTTTGAAGCTGTGAGCGGGCCTTTATATCCCTAAATTACAAGCTGAGAAACTGACACACAAACCTGGTGGAGTGCTGCAGAGGCATAGCCAAGACTTATATTCCAGCGTTCCTTGGTACTTGTCCCACATAAAGTGAACCTGACATTCATCCAGTAATTCTGGACCCAGACAAGAAAAAGCTGGTCTGAGCACAAGGGATGTACACTAGTTTCTGTAACAGGTCCACTGTCTTCTGCTGTGCAATTCCATCTATAGTGCACTTGCCTTCCGCTTTTCACCGGCTCAGTGACTTCTATCGCCCTTTCATAGCAAAGAAACCTCATCTAAAGATCTACAGGGGTGGGAAGTGGGGAAGTAACTGCAATCTCTCCCATCTTTATTCTAGATTATTTTTTGTATTTGTATAGTGCCAACAGCTCCAGTCAAAAGCTCAGGTCTCCCCTGGGGCAAAAGAGGTTAACAAGGTGATGTGGGGAATGCTAAGGAACTTAAAAGCAAAAGATCAGCTAACACACTGGGCAGCAATTGAACAAGCTTCCAAAATGTCTTTGCATTGTGAGAAGCAAAGTGACTCCAGAAATCATTGTTTAAGAAAATAACAACCTGTATCCAACTTCTGTTTGTCGTGTGAATCACTAGACACTCAGAACATGATGACTTCTGTCCTTATCGTTATTCAAGGGACCTGTAAAGGCCAGTGTTCTGGAAGAGTCAGAGCAAACAACATTTACTTTGGCAAGTATTAAGTTGGATAGACTGAGATGAAAAAATAATCAATGAAGGCTAAAAAATCATATCAGTCAATGCTATCCAGTGAAATAACATTGAAGAGTGTGCCTCATCATCACTGAGATTTATAGATAGGGTGGTAATAGATTTTCCCCTAAAATTCAAATTACAACATGCACTAATACGCAGAGAAATAAACAGAATGTGCAGAATAATACCAAGATATACTAAGCAAAATGAATACATTACAAGCCTTTTTTTATTTGTTTTGTTTGGGTTTTTTTTTGTTTGCCATAGTACAGTTCAAGACACATTTCTGAGGGCTTGTTCTACAGCAAACCCAAGAGACCAGGTCATCTTGGTTTCTCTGTATTTATTGTCCCTGGCACCTGTAAAACTTTGCAAGTACCCAAATAAGAAGTTCAGCCCAGGTTGTGTTCTGTGCTCTTTTGTAGCAAGAGGGATGAGATGTTGCTTCTGTAGAGTCCTGTTGCCTTTACTTATCCAGATGAAAAACTGGTCAGAGGAGGAAAAATCAAGATCTTCCTAGCTTTCTCAATAAATCCATGAAGATTTTTTAACATAGAAAAAAAAATGGGATAGCAGCTTGCAGACATTTGATTATTGGCTCTTCAGAGCCAAAGCAGATCTGTAAAATTAACTTTTTGGGGTACACGTTCTTTCATATGGAGGTCAGTTTTTCTAAGATGAACTTACTTGCAGTGCTTGAGCTAATTGCATTAAAATCTGTCACGCATCCCCATATCAGGAGTGATATCATTGAGTAGACGTACCCTAAAGCTGTTATTATCTGAACACTTTACACCAGAAAGAGTTCCCAGCTCTGTCCCTGTCAACAAACATCTTTGCAAGTAGATGTGTTTGTATATAATAGACTTTGTATATAATTTGTATATATATGTTTGTATATAATGTTCCTTGGACCAAGGAACTGACCCAGCTAAAAAATCAACCCACCAAAAGAGAGAGGGGGAAGAAGTTATTTTCATCCAGATCAGTCCCCTAATCTGGTTCACAGCTCAATTGTGCACAGGATCAGTAAAAATGGAAGTCAAAGCACAGGATGTGTCTGAGATCAGGAGGTGCTAAGTTTGGTCCTACTGCCCAAAGGTGGTATCTATGGGAGTGTGATCAGAGTATCATTGCACTAAACAGAATCAGTACAGCAGTAAGTGAGAAATCTTCTGTGAGCTTTTCTGGGGTTTGTAATAAAGCATCTTTCAAGCTGCATATATTTATCCAGGAAAGCTATTGCATGGAATTTACCCACAAAATGGCTGTATTACATATGGTGGCTGTCACAAAGCATGCCAGTTTTCTACATTCCCTAATTCCAGACATGAAAGACTGGTAAGCACTGCACAGAACCCTTTTATCCTGCCTAATTTCAACTGGACTAGACATGGACAGGGAATAATGGCAAATTCTGGAAGAGGCATCCCAGGATAGGCAAACCCACTGAAGGCCTTTTGAGTGGGAATTGGGTTTTTTATTATTATTTTATTTTATTTGGTGAAGAAAAAGAAGATTTGTGTTTGAGTGTCTCCTAACAATCATTGCAGATTTAAAGAAGTTGTACAGACCATAGCTTGTCTAGTCATTAATTTCATTTTGGATAGGCCGGGCGTAGCAGGTAGTATCATGAGATGTCCAAGTTTTGAATGGCAGTTCCAGTCATCTCTCCCTTTTGATTGAAAGCCTGCAATATGAGCTGGGACTTAGAGACAAAAAGCCCTTTATGTAGTCATAAAATCTGCTTTGATGCACTTGGTACCACCTTACTGGCCACCTTGGTAGCAACTCATTTCTTCTCTATCTATCTCACGCCTTGTATAACATAACAGTTGTAAGTGGTCTTGTGATAGAGACTTCGACCTGATGAACTGCCAATGCTTAAAAAAATAATTATGGTAGAAGTTCTCGAGTGAAGTGACCTCAAATCTCAGAAAGCCTGACCCTGTTCTGTGTTTTTATAATCTTGTCTCTGGGAGATGTTTTCAGAGAGAAAGCGGGGGGAAAAAAAAAATCAAAAAAAGCTGTGCATCTTTCATTCCTCACCAGCAAAGTAAAATTTCAAGGTTAATGCTGCACTTCAAAACCCTGCTGAGCAGGAAAAATGGCATTTGCCACACATCTCTGACGTAATGTTCCCTTCTGTTGCTTTACATCTTTTGTTTTCCAATCTTTCCCATTTTTTTCTCCCTTCGTTGATGATTCGTACAGATCTCTTGGTCTGAAAGGCAGGTCAGGCAAGATTAAGGGGAAGGGAGCAACGAAAGAAGCTGGGACACAATTTTTCCACATCTGCATTGCATAAAAATGTGCCCTCTAGCTGACACAGGGGAGAGTATTACACAAGCTATCACATTTTTTAACGCCGTCACACAGATTCTTCCCATGAAGCAATGGCCCTGCTCTGCTGTCACAATATGCTCCAGTAAAAGATAACCACAGTGTTTTTTATATATGTCTGTATATAAAACAGTTTCAGAAAAAAAACCACAAAACTAAACAAAGCAAACTATTGCAGATCTACAATAACCAGATGTTTTATGTTCCCTCTTGGAGTGACACCCATAAAAAGAGACATTGAGGTGTTTGGGAAAGACTAAAGTGGGGGGAAAGGCTCAAAAGAAGTTGAGAGACCTTTTTTTATTTCTGAAAAATCTTGTGTTCTTTGTCACTTGGGATATTTCCAAACCCTCTTCTCTGAAACATGAAATCACTGGAAAAAAATTCCTTCTTATACTTTGTCACACTTACTTATGAGTATGACTGCACCTTTCCTTATAGGTAAAACACTAACTGGGTAAGGGGCTGAATTTATTTGATCGTAGTCTATGGAGCGTTCAGCCAGCTGTTGGCAGCAGAGTTAGGGCATGGGGCTGGGACGCAATATTTAAGTCATGTTTATGCAACATACTGGCTATGTGTCATTGAAAAACTCACTTAAAGATGTTTTGTAGATTTGATTGGGCACAGCACCTGACATAAAGGGGCCCTGAGTCTTGGTTTTCGCTGTGTCCTTGTCATGACCCCATCGGCCTTGAAGACAAAAAAGGAAGGTGTAGACAGAGGATTCATTTGTGAAAAATTGCAGAGATCTGTTGTGGCAAAAACATCACACTGCAAAATTTTACATGTAAGCTGAGCTCCAACTTCTGCAGGTGTATCATCTTTCCTTGATCTGGGGCAAAACCTTTCTGTTTTCCCTTACCCTAACACTTCTCTGCTCTGTATTTGTAACTAGCTAAGGGCACCCCAGGCTTTCACAGGGGTGTTCATGTTAATCTGTAAAATCAGAAAAAATAGAATAATGGTAGCTCCTGGCAGCCCAAGCACAAATCCTTTGGCAACCGTGAGATGTTGAGGAGCTTTTTGTGGGTTGCAAGCGTGTAGGAAAGAGGGGAGATGAGTGGGAAGACTATGCTCCCCAACCAAGCGCCACATCTCTTGTTCACCTGCACCAAGGGCACCTCTGGGAGCGATCGCTGTTTGCTCTGACTCTATGTCGCCATCAAAGGCTGCTCCACTGAATTGTTTCAAGCAACAACAGATCCAAAACATTAAAAGAGTGGTTAATGATAAAGTGGCAGGCAAGGCAGGTCCCCTTAAAATAGTGAAGTGAGAGGGGAATAACACTTTCTATTAGCCCTTATTAGTTCATTTCTGTAGCTGTAATGACCAGAGCAGGAGACTTTGTTTGCATTCGACACAACCCACAGCTTGTAAAGAAAAAAAAACCACAGTTTACTACATTTTGCCCTGTCTGGGTTCTCACTGCCCTCTTTTCTGGACAACTAAAACTATTGCTATTTTAGACCACACCTCTTGCCAGGGAAGGCTTTAATGCACCGGGCAGATTCCAGAATGGGAAATAACGTTTAATGTAATGTCACAGATCAACAGCTTTCCACTGGGAGTTTTCTATTTTGAGGTTTCAAATCAAGTTGAACCTGTTGGGCTTGTTTGCTTAATCCAGCTGCTACCAAAATGGTGACAAGGGACAAGGTGAGAGATGACTAGCTAATGACATTCACCAGACAATGAAATGGAGACGAAGCTGCTGTGCTGAGGAATGGTTTCTGAAAACAGAGGTTTAAAAGGCTGCATGTTCATCTGAAGAAATGGGGAAAGGGCTTAGTTTTGAGATCTCCAGAAGTAAGGTATAGATGACACACACTCATTGGTTTATTTAAAGGAACTGTCTGCCCTGGGTTTCTTAGATGGTGGATTTATTGTGCGAGGCAGCTTGTTTCACATCAGGCTTTGCTGAGGTCCAGTTCTACAGCTTTCAGGAACAATGGGCATCAGCAGGTGTAAGTCCAAGTTGGTCATATTCAGCCCTTCTAACATGGTGCCTCAAATAAAATTAGGTACTGCTGGAGTATGTAAAGTTAAGAGAGGCATGAATGATTGAAATATCTGAGAAAATGTAGATGTCTGTGATAGATGTGGCATATCTCACCTGTTTCTCTGGGGCTCCCCTAAGGCTCCCTAGCGCTGTGAATGGGGTCTAGAGCACAATTCATCCGATCCTTTAATGGACATCCAAAATAAACCCACTGAGCTGCATCCTAGAGGTTTATATTCCTTTCCACTGACTGACCACAGGGGAGACTGGGGTGACTGCTTCACGGATAAATGTCTATTATGACTGGTGAATGATACATGAGTTGAATCTAACCACTGTAATCAGGGATGCTTTAAGTAATCAAAGGAGACGAGTTAGCACGTCATCTGAATAGATTATCTGAATACGACCTTTACTTCTCTCCATTCAGTGTACATGAAAACCAGGCTCTGACAAGCATGGGTAGTAGACACTTACTGTTGTCTTGAACTTTGATGTCACTAGAAGTGCATGAATACCTCTTGGGTATCACAGTAAGAGGTGTGATTACTGACTGCTGATCTGATGACAGCCAGCAGAAAGTTTACTTTTGTTCAGACAGTGTAAGTTTACTGGGGAAAAGGAGTCTTGCAGAAAATATCATTATGAGCTATGGCTCTGTGACTGAAGTTCGTGAGAAGTTGTCAAAGGTACGTGCTTTTATGATCCTGGAAAAAAATTTAGACTGTGGAACATGATAAAAATAAATACCTTTGGTAACTTGCTAACATGAATGACTGATCAATCAAACTGGACAGTCATGTCCTCAGTCAAAGGACATGAACAGCTTGTGTCCCTCTTCGTAGTCAAGAACAAAAAAAATGAATAGTTCCACATTTAAGTAAGATCCTTCCTATTTCAGAACAAATATTAAGTTGAGGAATAGGTACTCCTCAGAGACTGTTTTTAATTAAACAGTCTCCTTTTTCTCTCTCTTTCTTGTCTCTTTTTTTAATTACCAAACATCTTGAATAAATCCAATCTGACAGCAAGAGAGCCTTTAACAGAGAGAGAGGCACAGTGTGTGATGGAGGGGGAAAAAAAAATAATCCCCCAACCTGGTTTTAGCAAAGAAAAACATTCCTCTAATGCCGGCTGGCTAATTAGTAACAGGAACAATTTCTCCTGTGCAGCATAATTATCAGAAACAAGGCCAGAGGGCACCTCACATATCATAGAACCATAGTGTTGTGGTTTAATCCACCAGGCAGATAAACATCACACAGCCTTTCGTTCACACACCTCCCAGTGGGATGGGGGAGAGAATTGGGAAAAAAGGTAAAAATCATGGGTTGAGATAAAGACAATTTAACAGGACAGAAAAGGAAGGGAAAATAATAAGAATGGTAAAAGAATATACAAAACAAGTGATGCACAATGCAATTGCTCAACACCTGCTGACCGATTCCCAGCCAGTCCCTGAGCAGCGGCTGCCACTCTCAGACCAACTCCCCACAGTTTTTTTTTATTCAGCGTGACGTCATATGGCATGGAATATCCCTTTGGCCAGTTTGGGTCAGCTGCCTTGGCTGTGTTCCCTCCCAGCTTCTTGTGGACCCCCAGGTGAAAAGCCCTTGACTTTGTGTAAGCACTGCTCAGCAACAATGAAAACATGAGTGTGTTATCAACATTATTCCCATCATAAATCCAAAAGACAGCACTCTACCAGCTACTGGGAAGAAAATTAACTCTATCCCACCTGAAACCAGGACCCATAGAATGGTTTGGGTTGGAAGGGGACTTTAAAGATCACCTAGTTTCAACCTTCCTGCCATGGGCAGGGACACCTCCCACTAGACCAGGCTGCTCAAAGCCCTGTCCAACCTGGCCTTGAACACCTCCAGGGATGGGGCATCCACAGCCTTCCTGGGCAACCTGTTCCAGTGTCTCACCACCCACATAGTGAAGATTATCTCATAAAAGTGAATATTCTCTCCATATCACAGAAAAGGTTGCTGGGTAAAGAAACTAGAAGAATAATCTTGATTGCCAGTTCTTGCATACAGAGTGGCTCTACGTAAAAGGACACGTTTCCCACACTCAGGAAGGAATATGTCCCATGGCAGGACTTGAACAGCAGCAAGTAATGTGACAGGAGGTGTCTGAAAGTGGTCCTTAAGCTGCACATCTGTGAGCATCCCAAGACGCATTGAATACCTGGTTTCCAAAATCCCTTCTGCCTCTGCCAACAGCAATCACATAGATGGACTAAGCTGGCTACAGACTGAGCTTGCAACCCATAAACTCTCCGTGAAGCACATATCTGCTACATGTCATGGCTAACTCCCAGCCACCACCACCCATTAGGGTCTTTTGACCTTTAAAATAGGGCCTTTCAGAATAAACATTTCATGTGATAAATGTGTTTCTTTGTGCACCAAGAGTACAAAACCTGACAAACTTTTGAGGTTTCCTGCCAAGATTCAGTGTGGCAGATTGGGCTCAAAATCACCGTGCAAAATCTTTCTGTTGTGATTCAGCTGTACTTTCACTGCTAGCTGTATCCTATCAGGAATAGTTATCCTATCAGGAATATATTTTGTGTAGCATATGCTCAGTCAAGTCAGTGCTCCTTTACCCACAACTTCACCTTACTTCAGAGTGCCAATCCATGGTGTACAAAATATCTTCTGGACATTTGTCTTGTCTGTCCTTCCAAATTTGCCTCTACCTATGAGCAGCGGAGATGCATGGTGAGTTGCAGAGGACTGGAAGTCAGGAATGGAGAGCTGTGGGACTGCTGAGGAGGTTTTGCAGTGCTGGACTCCCTCAGGCTCAGATATGGCCATGAGTGGCTGCCAGAAGTGAGTGATATGTAATTATAGTGTAAACGGTGTGTAAACTCAGGCTTGAGACTGTGCTTAGGTTTATTTGAGCTATTTGTATAAATTGAGCATATTTGTATAAATAATTGTACAAATTCATTACCACCAGTGGTATAGCAACCTTCTGGTTAATGAATTATGGTTACATCTCTTCCCTGGAAGAGGGATAATTAACACCAGCAATTTATCTTTAGTGCATGCTAAAAATCCATCTGAAAACACATATAAATTTATTGGCCTCCAGAGCTACTATCTTTGCTGCTCGGGACAAAACCAAGCTCTTCCTTGCATAGTGTGTCTCTAGGCTCCTGAACCTTGCACTCCTGCCTGCATGGGGTCCTGCCTCTGTCCACGCCACACTTAAATCTGGTGGTTCCAGAAATGTTGCTCTGAACCTCTCTGGGAGGATGTGTCTCCAAATGCCTTGTGGAGAGCACTGAGCCTAGGCTATTCCACAGAAGCTAGCCACCACGATTTTTCCAATAAAATTCATTGTGTGGTTATGTGAATCCCTTTTTTTTTGGTGACTTTTAACTGTATAAAAATCACTGTTGTGCTTTGTCACTGTCATGCCTGAGACTCATTCCCCCATGAACCGGTTTATGGCCTTTCCTTGACCTCTGCCGTCTTCTGCTAGCACTATGTTATGCCATCCATTGATCTCGCTGGCTCACCGGGTGATGAAGTCAGCAAATTGATCACACTTATTTTCCATGCCTGAGGCCAGGTGAATCCTTATAATTACATGATATTTACCTGATAAACATTTACAACCCCAAACATTAGTTATTAACGCAGGACGTGGTTGGTATTTGCACTAGAGCACTAATTAAATGCTCATTTCCAGTACAGTCATGTGTATTACCCAGAGCACAGAATGAATTATGGAAGTCACATATTTCAGAGAGCAGAAATATTTGCTGGAGGAATATTTCTTCTGAGACTTCTTCTTCCTATCCCCTTTATGGCAAAACACCCCTGGTTTTTAATAGAGAATCACCTTGTTTATCACTGTGTGTTTAAAATCATAAAGAATATTTGTTTCTGAAACATAATCGCTTGGAACACTAACACAAAAGCCATTACAAGGCAGAATGATTTTGTTGGGGTGGAATCTATTTATTTTTTCATAATGTAACTGGGAGCTAAAAATGTGCCAAGGGAGAAAGAAAAAAAGGGGGAGAAAACCCATAAGGGAATGGAAACACAAACACACCTGTATTTTTTTTCTCTAATAGAAGTTGGGGAGAAGTAAATATTTAGCACAGCAGAAGAGAAGAGGCCACAATGGTCTGTTCTGTTGGCTACTTATCCAGGTGTGTGTTTTTACAAGATGTTTACTCATGGAGTAAATCTGGATCACACTTACCATTCATTATTTGATGTCCGTCCTCACTTTGATTGAAATATTTGAGTGTGTGCATTTATCCAACTATGCCGACTCTTAGGAGCATTGCTCTGAAAAGGCTTTATGGTTCATCTCCTAGTAGGTATCTGGAGGATGTTCTATGCTGGGCAAACATCTGGACCAAACAGCGGGGACTGCAAAATTCTCACCGTTAATTCATTTCCATGGACACTCACAGAGTCTTAGCATGGTTAGTCACCTTAGAAAAGTACTGTATGAGGTCAAAAGGTCTAATTCACATCTGTCCTGAAAGGGAAATCAGTCCTTGCAGGCTGATGAAATATTGCTGAAAAGGTGCAATATGAGCTGCCGGTTATAGTGAATTCTGCTCTGTTTGCATTGTCAACATCTTTTTTGGCAGCATTACAATGCTTGTTTTCATCGCTTTCTTATTTCTAAACAAAAGGCATTGCTTAATCCACACCTCTTGAAGTATTTGCATGAGCGGGGGTGTGTGTGCTTTTTGTATGTGAGGGTTTTTTTAACATTCCAGAGCACACCTTGTGAGCTGGAAACCAAGAAGCTTTCCGTAGGCTAGAAACAAGCATTAAGATTTACACCACCAAGTGCTTGATTTAAAAACAAGCACTACGTTGGACACTCAAAAGCCCCAAAGCAGGCAACAGGTTTCAGCTTTTCTTGGGTAGAACACTGTAAGTACCCTAATTATTTCATGTTTACATAGTAAAAGTGAAAAACACTGTATCAGCTTGAAAAAATCAAGGATTTAGGAAGGCAATTTATAATCATCTATTTTAGAATCAAACCAGAGTCCTTTGGTTCCTGCTGTTATTCATGCCAAATTGTGCTGAAAATTTTTGCTCTCAGAAGTGCAGAAGGTCTTTCATTGTACAGATAAAGCTATTTCAAGTAGATATTATTTCCAGGGTAAGATTCAAATCCCAATTCATTTTTTTTTCTGAGAGAAGGAGTTCACATTTCACGCTGTTTATGTGGGTTAAACATTTCCACACATCAGCAGTTAGTAAGTATCTGAGAAGTGGGAAAAAGGTTTTCAGTACATGGGCTGGCACCATCCAGGGACAACAGAAGGAAACTCAATGGTACCAGGTTGTGAATTCTGACCTGCTCCCGAAATACCTGTTCAAGAAAAGATGTCTTTTCATGGCTGGTGGAGGTCTGTACAAATCTTGTAGTCTGCTCAAAGGTTTCCAGAGGGGCCAATTTAAATGAGGCAGTTGGGTCTCATTAGCAGCTTAGTACCACTGTGCATAGCAAAATTCCTTCTGCATAGAATGCCAGAGAAAACCTTACCGTATGGATTCCCCTCTGCCACTGTCTCAGTGCAGCTGAGTGCAACCTACCTTGTAAAACAAAGAGGTTAATTACTGACCTTCAGCAACCAATTATAGTCCAGAAAAGGAACAATTTATATATTGCCTGTAGTGAAAGAAAAAATGCTATTTTCAATAAGCATAGTCAAATAAATACATGCCATTTCCTTAGGAAAGAACACCTAACCTCTGACCAAGAGAAGCCAGGGACAATTTTCTGTGTCTTGGTGAGAGAATGTGTTTGTTCAAGGAAAGGGAAAGCGAGGGAGGTGAACTTACTTCACATTAGCATGAGTAAATAAAATGTTCCTGGTTTATATACTTCATTTTATTTTATAATCAGGACTAAAATTAGCTATTGAAAGCTTGCAGCCAACTCTATACTTTGTCTTGCTTGAAAACTGTGTGGGAATAGGTCTGTTATTTTGGTTTTGCATTTACATTTCTTTTGCAAGTTTCACAGGTCCTCCGTGGATACTAAAACATGTAGCTGTGTGATACTCAAGAAGACAGACCATGATGACGACATTTATAGGCCTTGCCAAGAAGTTCCTCAAAATGGAGAAAGTTGGAAGAAAATATTTTTGTTTTACAGGGGGTGGCTGGTGGCTGAGATGAAGATGGCACCATAAAAGTGTAATCAGCATGGACATTGGTTGGATGGGGCTTTGAGCAACCTGGTCTAATGGGAGGTGTCCCTGCCCATGGCAGGGGGGTTGGAACTGGATGATCTTTAAAGTCATTTCCAACTCTAACCATTTGATGATTCTTGTCCCTTAAGTATCTCAGGGTTGTTCTAGTTAATTGTGGCACCATCACCTCTTTTCCCTTGCAACCTTCATGATGATTTTTCCAGTTTACTTCTTTTTACTTTTTTTTTTTTTTCTTTCTTTCTCTCTCTTTCTGTGCTTCTTTTAGATAGATTAGGGCATGTCCCCATCTGTGCTGACTCAGCAACACGGCAGACTTTCTGAAATGCTGAACTGGATCGAAATCATTATCAAACCCAAGATTTTTAGGACTGAGGAACTGCCTGCTGAATCATCACATTGAAAGCACTGATCCGTGGAACAATAGCTGCTTGGAAATTAGTGAGCCTGTAATAATGTCATGGACCATTCATTAGACTGCAGGGAGTATAAGAAAATAGGCCCAGAGAATTGTACAATAAACATTATTATAAGCAAACGCCAGCTGCCGGGAGGAAGAAACCAGCAACGCCATGGAAAATGGTAAAATTGGAAATGTCATTTTAAGAACTTCAAACCTGACAGGAGGACAAATCGTGCCAAAAAAGTAATAAAGCTTAGGCAATCCATTATTTATATGTGCTGGAAGAAAATATTCTGAATGTCCTTAAAGAAATATAAAAGCCTGTTTGTTTTCAGTATGTTATTTTCACACTAAACACCCCTCCAGGGCTCTGTGCAACCATACTTTTATGAAACAATTAATAAGGCTTGTTCTTCTTTCTTATTCTTATTTTTCTTCCTTGTTAAGTTTGCTGTAATAGTTACCGCCTGGGACAATCCAATGTTTACCTTCCTGCTTCCACCAAGGTAAGAGGAACTATTTCCCATAATTCCACCAGGCATTCTGTACCAATTAAGGTTTCTCCAGTTGCTCCAGTTCATGGCAAAAATCATATTAACTTTTATGACCACTGGATTCAGGCTTTTAACAGGTAAGTGTCTCTTCCTCTCTGCTCATCGTGGAAGAACTTTGCACTGAGTTAACCACTCAACACTTAAATTACCCAAAGACAATGATCTGTTTTGTGATAGCATGAGTTTTGCTGGGCATGGTCCCTACTATCCCTTAAGTCCTCTGACAAAATTTGCTTAAGTTGCTGTGGGTTGGTAGCTTTAACAGAAATCCTTTCAGGCTTTGTCTCATCCTTTCTTAACATTGTCAGCTTCTGCAAAAACACATTGGTATTAAACCTGTGGCCTGGATATGTAAGCTAATACTGAAAATGAGATCAATTCATTTAGATTGCTTATAATAATAGCAATACTAATTAATGCGTCTTTTTTTTTTTGGTATCGTAATCACTAGGCACAAAGGTTAGTGTTGCTATGGAGGGAATCTTGACCTTATTTCCCAAGTGGCGATGAACTTCTCTTGAACATGGTAGCTGAATTCAATCATTGTACCTCAATCAACTGCAGCGAAATGCTGATGAGTTCAGAGAATTGGTGATCTGTATTTGAATAACCCATCATCTGGCAGTCACTCACAGTAAGACAAATATCTAATCATCCCCATCATGTCTCAAACTGATAAAGAAAATGTGTGCAGGCTTATGAAAGAGAGACTTTCTAGTAAAATGTTCCTTCGCCTTTTCATTTCCAGTCTTGGCAATACCGGTTTTTATTCTTGTTATTTGTCTTCTGAATGAGCTGTAAATAAAAATTGATCAATCAGTCAGTCAAAGACAAAAAGTTTGAAGACATTAAAGCCTTTGAATACTTGTTGAATACTAGCCGTGCAAGGATCTGTAGTTTTTTAAGTCACACAAACATGTGAAAAACTCATCTTGTGGTCTCACTTGCTTGTTTTTGTCTAAAGAAAGTCCCTGTGATCTCTTAGTTACAGCCAAAAAGGCAACAGAGATACACTGGGAGTCCTGAGCACCGGAAGGTAAGTAAAAAACATTAAAATATTCCTGTTCTAAAATCTCCTTAATCTTAACCTCTCTTCATGATTTTGAAGACCTGGCTTCAGTGCTTAGATCTAGCAATAACATACAATTTTAATTTGAAGATTAGAATCAAATAAAGGGATCCTAACCCACTGTCTGCAGACATTTTTCCTCTGTTGTGGTGGGCTTTCAAAAGCCCTAAATCTATACAATTCTGCATGTTTGCTCAGTTGTTCTCTAGGGGATTATAAAGGTTTTCAAAAATAAAATGTAAATTCAGAATAAGAAGCCAGATATGACAAAGCTAGAGGGAAATGGAGAATTTCCTTGCCTCTCACCTTTATTTGTCACTCATTTATTTTTTTCTCTTTCCCTCCTTGTTCCTGTCCCTTTCTATCCCCCCATGTTTGTACTCAAAGTTTATCATTATCTTGATATTTTCCTTTGCACTGCAACTAGTATTTCCTATATGCCAGGTTTCATATTCCTTAACGGTGAAGTGAAATGAATGAATGAATGAATGAATAAATGAATAAATAAAAATCCTTCAAGAGAGGAAGAAACTCAAGAACCTCATTCTCATTTAAATTAAAAAATAAAACTTCACAAAGGCCCCAAAAGTTTAAATACACTTTTTATTTGAAGTGTAAAAGATGAAGCACAGCACACATCTGTTAGGCTACATTATTCCTCCATCAAAAGGGGCAGGAGGCAAGACCTAGAGTTACTTGTGCAGAGAGTGCTTTCAATGCTTCTAATTGTGCTCACTGAAGTAAAAAACGTGCTTGCAGCCTTGTTCTTAACTGATTCTTACATGATCTGGGACATCAGTCAGATTGAAGTGATTCAATTTGGCACCAGCCTTTGCAGATGTGAAATGAAAAAAGTCTAAGTGAGCATTATCGCTGCAACATTAAAGAGCATAAACCTAATCTTCTTTGAGCTGACATTTTTGCGGGTCTGGCAAAAAAGAGAAGGAAGGAAATTTAGGCATGAGTTATGGAATAATAGTTCTAAGACACGACAGTATGGATTTGTGATTAGCAACAGAATCCTTCCAACCTAAAATGCAGCCCTCTGGATGCCAGGTGGTGTAAAACAGGGGTGATCGATCAGCGGGGATTGTCTTCCATGGCCAAACAGAAGCATACAATGTCATTGTAGAGACTGTGGGGTAGCCACCTGCCCTCCACCTACAACACCAGATAGGTGGGCAAATATCTCACATATCTTCTGTGGTATCTACTAGCCCCGTGCAGATGTGTGGGCTTAGATTTACTATAGTGGGAGAATAGACACATGTAAACATCTACATTTAGTTGCCCAAATACAGAAGTCTTAATCTCAGACTGAACTCTGCCCTAAAAACTGTCTTACTTTGCCTAAACTTTTTTTTATGGCATAGTTTTATGCCTTAACTTTTAATAGACTACAGTTCATAAAGACTAATTCCTCCTTAGTTGCCCTGTTTCATTTTTATTTGAAAGAATATCAAGCAGTGTGCTTCCATTATTCCCAATTAAGCAATCTATGAAATCTGAACAGCTAAGGAGAGAGGAACAGTGCTGTCAGGGTTAAGAAGCACAAAGAGTTTATTTTGCTAATATATAGCTTCTTGCATTCATGCCGTAGTTTAAGGCACCAATCTATTCTGAAATTGCCTTAAAGTTCACTTCCTCAGATGCTTGAGAACACTAGTGAAATAAACTAATTAAAAAGCTGATATAACTGACAGGTCCCTGTTAACTCAGCCCTCCCAAACCTATGCAAAAACAATTACAGTATGCAAATGCTGATGATCCACCTTAATACTATTCCTTATTAAATGTCAGAGAATGAAAAATGAATTGGATTATCATAGTTTCCTTATTTGTATGATGATGGTGCTCTAAAGATGTATGAAAACGTCACTTTTCTGAGCTAGCTTATGGACAAAGCAATTGACTCACTTAATCACTGCAGGTAACATACAGTATGTTTCTCTGGTCAGCCATGGACAAGGAAATTAGTTAATTATTTGTTTTATAATGTATTTCAGAAAATTTCTGAAATTTGCTTATCTTCTCCTGTGTTTATGAGAGAGGGGCATCAAAAGTTCAGGCCTTTGAGTATTTTTCATTTTACCGTGAACTGAAATTTTCCTGTTTTGCAAAGGACAAAATGTGTGAGTGTTATCATATTGTATCAATACAAATTGCTTTTCTAGGCAATTAGCATGTTAGCAGGGAGACAATGAGTAGCTACTGTCAGTAACCTGCAGTCATGAAGATGAAGACACAAATATTCTGTCGTGTTTTTATAACTAAAAAGAAGTACCAGAAAATATTGCACAAATACGGGTTGCTGGTGTCCACAGGAATGGCAAAAATCAAATCCCAAACCCAAAAGCTGGCATAAGACAAAATTGACCAGAAATCATATATATTTGTAGTATGTAAGCATAACAAACTCTAATGAAAAGAAACAAAACCAAACACAACCACAACCAACTTGTCAATTTTGTTTACTCCTTCTCAAATAGTGGATGTCCTTCCAGAGGCCTGAGCTCATATCAAACAGCTCATGTCTCACTTTTCCATTTTTTAAAGAGGTAAACCTAAATAAACAGGATTTCTTGTGCCTCTCCTAAAAGCTTACAACCATGTCAAGCAAAAAACAAGGATTTTTTTCTTTCAGTTTTACAGTTTATTCCTCTGCCTTATCTGTTGTTTTTTGACAGAGATGGTTATAAACAAAGTTCTAAAGAGAATTTTAATTCCTTGGGAAAAATAATAAAAAAAATTGTCTCCTGATCCTGCAAGGTTAGTGTTTTTTCTTTGGAGGATGATGGATTCAGCCTTAGTATTTCTAACTCAGTAAGGCTTCTAGTTAAGTTGCAGCAAGGATTTGGAGCTGGAGAGCTTAGGGAGAGAAATGGAGATGGAGGACTGAATGAGAGATAAAAGAGAGAGAACTGCTGATATCTCAAATTCGTTGGGGTTCCAGTCTTGGGGGTTGGTAAGAAAGAGCAAGGCTCATAACATCAATGCCTAAATTAGAAGATCGATATTAGATTTATCTGGTCTAGTTTACAGATTTTTCCATGACTCACACAGTTTCAGTCTTTTTTTTTTTTTTGCTTCAGACAAATGCTACTCAATCAATTCTTATCCTGAGGGACTTGAAAAGAAATATTATTGTATTACTACCCTGATGTGTTCTCTACAGCTATACAGCTCTGAAATGTGGGGTAGCTCATGGAAAAGAATAAGATGTTTGTACATATTTATTTGGGGGGAAAATTGCCTTGCTACCTCTGGTATCCGAGTACACAGTATATTGTATAAGAGACTACAGTCATTTCATAGAATCATAGAATCGTGCAATAGTTTAGGTTGGAAGCAACGTTAAAGATCATCTAGTTCCAACCCCCCTGCCAAGGGCAGGGACATCTCCCACTAGACCAGGCTGCTCAAAGCCCCATCCAACCTGGTCTTGAACACTTCCAGGGATGGGGGCATCTATAATTTCCCTGGGCAACCTATTCCACTGTCTTACCACCCTCATCGTGACAAATTTCTTCCTGATACCTAGTCTAAATCTACCCTCTTATAGTTTGAAGCCATTACCCTTTGTCCTATCACTACATGCCCTTGTAAAAATTCCCTCTCCAACTTTCTTGTAGGTCCCCTTCACATGCTGGAAAGCTGCTGTAAGGTCTCCCTGGACCTTTCAATCTCGTATGAAGCAGTATTAACCTTCCATGAAGATATCAGTCATACAATTCACTCCAGAGCAATAGCTCTTCCTCCAAAAAGGGGGTAGCAACCAGGAAGAGAAGAGTAAACTAGAAAGATTCAATGAAACTTCTTGAGGTCACACCTGGAAAGTGCCTGCTAACCTTCAGCACTGGTCTAGGTGATGCCACCTGGGCTAGGAGCAACCACCACTCCGAGTAGGTTCCCATCCCTACAATCACAATCACAGCATCCCATCCAGACAAGTGGTGTAGATCAGACCTAGTGCATAGAAACATTCATCTCCAGATGAGTGGAAACTCTTGTCTCTACCTGCACATGCAGTGATTAATGCTGTTGCTTAACTCGGTTACACTTCTCCCTAATTCCCCTTACATGGCTTTTAAACTTGTGGCAATAGTCCTGTTCATCCCTTTGAAGCAAATTCTACACATACAGACCAACACAGCACATTCTTTAAAAGGCTACCTGAGTCTATCTACAGTGTATGGATATGTCCAGATCACATATGGACCATTTGGGAAACACAAGATAAAGAAGCATGAACAAAAGGGAGGAAAGCAGTATATTTCCAAATATTTTCCAGTTCTTTCCTTCATTTACCATGAGAATAGGAGGTGCAGTTTGGGGGCTGTTGATTTCTTTACTGAGTCTATTCATTTAATGAACCCCAAACAATTGGAAAGGATGCCATATGAGATTTTTCAAAATGAGAACTGAGTCAGGGCAATCAAGAAATGGTGGCATCAGTCAAGGAAACTGGTTATTTGAACATCTTTCTCGGGCATTCTTTTTTCTGTTGGTTTGTTTGTTTTAAACACATACAACATTACCAAATCCCAAGCTGAGCCCCAGGGAAAACAAAACAAAACAAAATTTAAAAAACCCAAACCCAAATAAATAAATAAAGTATATTTCCTTAGAGAAAGAATCAGCAAAACCTCTGTTCTGCCAATCCCTAAGTGCAATAGTCTAATGGGAAAAAAATGAAGAGAAAAAGGTAGGTTTGACACAAATAATAGGCTAGAAAGACAGGGAGACAGATCAGGTGTGTTGACGTGGGCAATACCAATACTGCATGAAGCTCTGTGGATTTATTAGAGCACTAAGGGATGTCAGCAGTCTATCAATGTGGAGAACAACAGTTCTTCAACATGTGGCATTTCTCAGAAAGAAATAAGCTGCAACTTGTTGTGTGTACAACAAAAATAAGAGCAGGTAAGAATTAAGCTCTGTCCAAAAAGCACAGGGATATAACACCTGCCAGTTTCCCTGTACTCATTTGATAATGAGCTTTTCCCTACTTGTATATGGAATAACTTTTACAGGAAGATTACGCCTGCCTAAGCAAGATGCCAGAGTAAATTGAAAACTATATACAATAATTGGAGGCTTTGAAAAGGATACCTTTAGTGCTTCACTTTGCCAGGAAGACCCATGAAACAGAGAGGGAGAAGGGAACAAACAGAGGCAGTGGAGAACTTTGAAGGTTTTTTGAATGCTCTTTTTTTGGAACACATAATACAAATCTGCTGCTTTGGGGTTGCTTATTCCACCTTTGATATTATTTATTTATTATCTTTTTAGCAGCCTCAGATATATTAGCTGTAAATCCTTACCGAAGTTCACATTTCTGTATCATGTGTGTCTCATTTGTGGTTGAACAATTCAGGAGAAGACTCTGCCTACATGCAGGCTCCTCCCCACAGACAAGGGACATACGTGAATCCTGTGGATTGTTCTCACATCCAAGGACGTTTGTGTCCTGACGTACCTGCTCTCTGCTCCCTACTTTCCCCAAGCTTCAATTAAGGACAGGAGAGGCCAGCTCAGGTCTTGTCCCACTCCTGCCTATAGGGTGAGATTTATCTCAAATAACTCTGGCCTCCAGATGGTAAACAGTCTGAGATACTCCTCTAGTCAGGGAGGAGGACATGAGCCATCTCCATCAGATGAGATGAAACACTTCTTCAGGCTGCTGTGCTTTTCTTCTGGGAGGGGACATCTCAAATGCCAACTTTTAGATGGCTAGAGTTAAGCAGCATGAAGCACAGATTCAATTACTTGTCCAAAATCCAAAGACAGCTGATACCAGTGTGGTACCTTAAATGCAGTCTCTTAATAATTGTTATTGTTGTTGTGTGGCCTTCACCTCCACATCAGTACTCTAGCTCAAAAGCAGAGCAATGGACTGCGATCCCAGGCACTTATAGATCTCTAAGTTCAGAAGATCCATTATATTTTAAGAAATGAAGGAAAAAATGCTCTGGTTTTTTTTTTTTTTTTTTGTTGTTCTTGTTTTTAACATGAGAATGGCAAACTTGCATTTGTTTGTCACCTATCCTCAACTTCAGAAGGTTTGAAGGGATTTTGCTCCAGATAAAGAAAAAAAGGTGACTCTCTTTCAGACAGATACCATGTGGAAGTAATTTCAGTTCCAAAAATGACTGTTTTGGGAACCTCTGAGATTAATAACATACAAATAGGCTGCTTTGAAATCTTGACTGTAGCATCATGTGGGTTTTTTTTTTTTTGTTTGTTTGTTTTTTCTGTGGAAAACACTGATTTTAACTGGCTTATCTGATTTGTGGGCACTGGCTCTAGGCATTCCCTGTCATCTAACCTTAAACATCTAACAGTTATCTCTTTAATCAGTGGATAACCATTCATGCTTCTGCAAGATAGATGTCCAGGAGGAGTCAGTGCCTAGAATTGCCTGTCTATGCCATTTTGAACAAAGGTAGAAGTTTACTAATGATTTCTAGTGGGATCTTATGAAATTTTACAAACCAAAAATACTTCATGAATAGCTTGTTTAAAGAAGAGCAAAAAAATTCCTGTTAGTCAATGTGTACTAATAATGATAAGCATTTTTTTTTAGGAAAATGTCTATTTTAGAAAAAAAAAAAGTAATAATTAAAAAATTAGTTAGCGGATAAATAAATGTAGTATAGACATCATCTGTCTTGGGAGAGAAATTTCATTTTCCATGTTTTCTAGTCATAAGATTTGCATAACATTTACAGTATGTCATGTCCAGTTGGTGAAGAATTGAACCCCTGACTGATTTCACACCCAAGACAGGATAAAAATACTTTGCCACTGCCTTTGCCTATGTTTAATTGAGTGACTAAAACTAAAAGTTTTCCTATTTGAATACTGACAGCCAAATTAAAGCAAAATAAAGCAATCCACTATTTGTCCATCTTACAGAGGTATTAAAAAAAATAATCCGTAAAACCAACCAATTATCTGCAGGACACTTCTTGCTCATTAGGTTTTATCAACTTTCCCGGACATACTAAGTGTCCACAGAGACTATTCAAGATTAAATTGTCTTTTCCTTTGGGGATTCAGGGTAAATAATTAAAGTCTGTAAGTATGTTTTCAATTAAAATGATTAGCATCCAGCCAAAATTCAGAGAAGACAGATGGAATATTCGGACCAGACTAAACATTTAGTGGATGAGAGTTACAGCCTAGTAATTTAAGTTGCTAATTCAAAGCCCAGTGAAGGTACTAAAAGCTCCCCAGTTGTCTCAGTAACATACATACAGGGTATAAAGTGTTTTTTAGCAGGCTGTCAGAATTGCAGACCAAGGTGAATAAACACAGTGAGCTAAAAGGTTTTCTGGATTACTTTCATCTTTCTCAAATGTCAGTAAGCACAAGAATTTCAGTCATTTGAACTGATGGTCTTTTCCTTTAAGGTACAGATGTCTTAATATGTTGTGGCCAATTGCCAGTTTCCAAGAGGTACAGTGCAGCATGAACACCTTTGATTTAGTCATGGGATGTTTGTAGGTGAAGTCTATCAAAGTAAGGGACAGTGACTGTAGACAGCAATTGTCTGCAATGGGACAATCGTCCTGCTTTCCCGGTACATAAAGGAAAGAACTAATTCTGAACCATGCTTTACTTGATCTACTTTAGGCACCTACTTCAGGGTAAGGGTAACCGCAGTCCCCAACTCAATGGCTGGATCAGTATGGACTGCACAGAGAGGCTAAGACCTCCCCAGAGTGGGGAAGTCCACACAGTGGATGTCAACCTTACACGTGTCCATGCTGATCTGACATAGGCTTTCGGAGAAACTTTCCACACATACTGCATCCATCTCACGAGCTACCTTTAGATGACCTACGGGCTGCTTGCATCCATGCAGCTGTCTGCCAGCATGTGCAGCACATAAATATGGACTTGAGTGCAACCTTTAAGGTCAACCGCAACACCCAGAAAGGAAGCAAAAAATAAATAAATCTGGAGCTAACTTCAGAGTGCATTGATGTTTAATCCAGGGGAAAATGGCAAAAAACAAAGGTCACGGAAAAGTTGGCTTGGGGCTAAACTGTTTTCTGCTGAGGCAGGTTGCTACCATCACTGTGAAGAAGAAAGGGAGACTGTTGGCTTAGATCCAAGGTGACACTAATCGGTGTCATCATTAGAGGCCTAAATACCAGATGCCTAAAATGGAGGCTGTCACCTTAGGGCCCTTAGTCAATCCAAAGAAACAGGAATTAGGAGTAGGTAATTGCCTCCAACAGGCAATTTTTCTCCTGCCAGGATGGGTATCGGATTATGTGGATCATGCTCTGGAGGGACCTAATGTTCACCTCTGATGACAAAGGAACACTATTGAGACACTGAAGCGCAGGCAGGTGACTCCTTCCTTGAATTTACATTTCCCACTAGCACAGAAAGGATGTTACTTCAGTGGTGGCTGATTAGATTAGATTATTTTGTAGCTTTAGTTCTGTTAAATTCAGCCTTCTGAAAAAGGTATCTCAGTGCATGGTGTCTCAGTGACTAATTTTACAAACAACAACTTCTGACTAACATGGTCTTGGTTGCCTAATGTGATGACGGAAACTTTTTTTCCCTAAATATTGATCTGACATGAATAGCAAGTGGAATGTGGACTCCGTTCATCCATGCAGTCACAGTACCGTATAAAACTTCCCTCTGACACATGTGTAATATTCTTCTTGTTTCTTTCCTCGGAAATGTGAGGGCAGCCTAGAAGGAATAAGACCAGTGTGCTCTTGGCACGCCTGCCTGATTAAGCTTCTGCTTGCTTTTTTGTTTTATTCTGCATAAAGTCCGTTTTTCTCCTTTACCATCTCTATTGGAAAAGGCAAATATAATGTATATCAATTTTTTTCAGTTTCAAAAATTGTTGTCATTACACTATAAAACTTTTGGGGCTGCATTAGTTAACTTTAGTAATTATAATATCTCTAAGTTGCCTTCTTTCCAACGAGGAAGAGAACACTTAAGAAGAGTCAATATTTTCCTCACCCTGATGATCATGTTTCTTCTAACCCTATTATATCACTGTTATCCCATTTTTAATGGACTGGATATAATAGTAGTAAGTTTAGCCAGAGGCTGGCTCTTCATTCTGTTTGACTGATTTTATGTACCTGATTATATTTTGCTTCAAATCAGTCCAACACCATTGTAACTCACCCACCCAGAGAAGTAAGTCTTGATTTTTCTCTTTCACCAATAAAAAGCAAATTGGTTTAAAGGCTTCTGGGACATAACTCAAACCCCTGAGTTTTTATGTCCTGACATCTGTGCTGTTCTAGTGATTGATTATATATCATAATCTAATTACAAATTTGCATACAGTATCAAAAACAGAGGGGAGATTCAGATCATTTTAAACAAGGCTCACAGAGGATGGTAACTGTCATTTTTATTTCCACTTGTAAAACGCTTTATGAATGTTAGGCTTTTGTAGCATTGTTTATATTTGAGAATTGCCTGGATTTAAGGGTAAAATAGTGAAACTGAAAAACAAGCACTGATACTATTTTTAAATCCCTAAAGGTCGTTTCATGTCTCTCTGAGTCCTTGTTATCATAGCAATAACATTATCTGATAGAAAATGTTCGGTGGGCTTATGAGAAGTGCCACCAGCCAAATCCAAGCAAAGCCTGTTGCTACACATTTCAGGTTAAAATTGCAACTGCAAATCCATGGCTGAGAAGGTTCCCCTTCCCTCGTGTTTTCAAAACAAGCTGGGGAAACAAGAGGGATTAAAAAATGCTTTTACATTTTTTCTTCTAAAATAAAAAACTATAAAAAAAAAATCTGACCTTTGCAAGTAAAAAAGAGAAAGCACTAAGTTTGATGCTTATTTTTATCTCTTTTCTCTCTATGTATACTTGCATACATATAGTTTTGTAATATGTATTGTCTGTATATATCTATATATTAATAAATAGTTCTCAGTATGTATCAGTTATTCATGTAATTACATACAAAAATGAATAATTTGTTCTTCTACCATGTTTTTCAAAATTTTCAATTATTCCCCTGAAATAAAGGGAGAATGTAATCCATAAATTAAATGCTATTTCATTGTTCATTTTGATATAATTTATTAGCATTATTAATTAAAATACTTATTAATAAATTATTTATCTGATGTTATTTAACTTCAGGAAATACGCCTGTGTCAGGTGGGTTTGGTTTTTATATTTTATTTTGGTGTGAGGACTGTTTTTTCTGATGTTACAGAAGGAAAGAAAAATAGGATCATAGAATTGTCTGGGATGGAAGGGACCTTTGATGTCATTGCGTCTAACCATTAACCTAACAGTCCCAAAACCACCACTAAACCATGTCCCTTAGTACCACGTCTACCCGTCTTTTAAATACCTCCAGGGATGACAATTCCACCACTTCCCTGGGCAGCCTGCTCCAGTGTTTGATAACTCATTCTGTGGAGAAATTTTTCCTGATATCCAATCTAAACCTCCCCTCGTGTAACTTGAGGCAATTTCTTCTTGTCCTATCGACTGTTACCTGGGAGAATACTAGCATTCTATTTTTATTTTTTCCATATTTTATTTTATTAATTATACACAGAAGCCATAAAAATTTCAAGGGATTTGACCCACAGGAATGCAAACTGATAAATATTTTATCTGTACAGGTCTAGAACTGTCTCAGGGATGGAATCACCTGGATTCTGTCACTGGCTTTGCTTTTCACCTGTTGGGTCACCTTGAGGAAAAGACTTAATTCCCTTGAGGCCCTTCATCTTCACATATTTTTTTCTCAGAACATCTAATTTTTACAGAATTCATTCTTGGGGCTAAGAACCGTCTCTAATTTATGGTTGTACAGCACAACACAAATTACTTCAGTCTGGAGTTTCAAGGTGTTTCTGCAGTACAGCCAATAAATAATAAAGGAACATACCCTCAATATAGGGAAAACGCACATTGGCTCTGAGGTGACTGCGTACGGAGGAAAAAAGATAATTGTTCCCAGGTTTCTAATTTGGGCGTTGATCAGGATATATTTTTGGGCTGCTCCCATAAACAGTTCAGAACAATCATGCAGGTGTCTTCCCTTCACATTAGCTTCAAAATAAATACAAGCTGTAAACGTCCCCTGAAGTTTTCTGTAGAAGATTGAGTAACAGAGTATCTGACTTCAGGCATGCTGTAAGTAGCTGATTAAAGCATCTGAATTGCAAAGTCATTCTTGACCTGCATTCCATTCCTGTCTTGAAGTTCTCTGTCTGATAAGCACATGAAAGAGCATTACGCACCAGTGTTCTTAACAAAACATCCACTGTCAGAAAATCAGCTCAGTAGTTCTTGCGAATAATCCCCCAAGCCCCTTCGTTTCTAACAGGTGCAACAACTTATTCCCCATTGCAGTGGGACTCACCTTTGCAAGAAACTTTCTTTTTCCTAATTTGGGTTCAATTTCAAGGAAATCCCACATTTCATGACAGGGGGGGTTGGATCTAGATGACCTTTAAGGTCCCTTCCAACCCAAACCATTCCATGATTCTATTAATTTTATTTTTGAGAAAAATATCACTAGGTACTTATTTTCTCAAAAACTAGACTAAACAATTTTTTACAGTTTCGTAGCTCCTGAAGAACCTGGCCAGAGCTGGTGAGCTTGGCCCTAAACAAGGCCTTCAACAAGCACAGCAAGGGCAAGTCTGCCCTCAGGACCTTTTAATGCAAGTGGATAAGGCAAAACAAGATGAGGTTGAAAGGAAAGGTGAAGCAAGGCCACCTGGATCCAGATTCAGCCACTTATATTTAAAGATGTGATTTAGTTAAGTCTCTGTGTTTGAGCTAAGTACCCAAGTGGCCATTATTGCCAATCAAGATCAAGACCAAGGCCATACAGTCAATGGAGAGAATGAGTGACTGACCAAATGTCGATCTGTGCTGTAGATTGAACTCAGTGGTTCTTTGGATCTCGCTAATGGCATCAGTTAGATCTCCGCTGTCTGTGATGGGAGATTACTGACCAGGCTCACCTGCAAGAACCCACATGCCACACTTGCATTTAAATACCTGAATCTGAATTCCTTCTGTGGCTCCATCTCAAAGCCAGCTATAGAGTATATGAGATGTCCCAACTAGAAAATACTGCACTTGATTAACCTGCTTTTATAAAGCATCTTCACTTTGTCTAACTTTTGCAACCTTTGAGTTAAACAACACCATTCCTCCACCTTTGCATTACTATGTCTATGCTTTGTAGAGAGATTATATGGATAATTCAGTGAGTCTTTTCCACCCTTCTACTTCAGACCTAGAGATGTGTTTTGCTTTTGTCTTCTGGAGTTTTCAGTCTCCAATTTCTTCCTGTTAACAGAATTATTTTTTTAATTTTATTTTCAGAATAATTTCCATGGCATCATAAGCAGAAAACAATGGAATAGCAGGAGGTGTCTATAGAAATATTTTTATTAAGTATATTATTACTAGTCAAAAAAATCATTAACATTATGAACATTGCTGGACATAGCAGTGTTTTGAGTGGGCTTTGTATGCAGGGTGCCGCCATAAAAATAATTTTTTTTTTCTGTCAATATTACAAGGAAGAAATAAATTTCTAGCTGTGACACATCCTTCTATGCAATGCTGCTTTGGATTTAATCCCATTGAACCTTCATGTATTTTGACAGGTCTGACACGGTTAAGCACAAGCATGGTTTGAGGAGTTTCACACTAAAAAGAAATCTAATTAGACGCTACTGTAGGGTAAGAATACTCTCGGATGATGGATTGAGGTAGTAAGACTGCCGACAAGTTGACGTGTAAAGATCTCACTTCTATTTTAAAAATAAATGTGCTAACTTCTAAATATCATTTCTTAATCATTTGAACTACACAGTCCTTTTTATGCTTAATAGGATGTAAAAATGCCACCCAGAGAAAGTAGATGCCTCTCAGCACATTGTAATCACAACATCAGATGTTTATGGTCCGCGAGTCTTCTACGGCCAACTGGCAAAAGATTATTTTTTAAAATTAATAAAAAAGCTCAATTATATCTTAACTGAGCCTATTAGGATCTCCCTTTGGGGGACAGAGTTTCACATATACACTGGAGATAAAGTAGATATATTATGCCTGGTTTTGTTCTCCCTCACTTGCTAATTTATATACAAGAAAATATTTTAGCAATGGCATATCTGGTGCTTTTATTGCATTAGCATGTTCTGTCTGTACACTTCTGGGCTTTAGTGATTCTCAAACCTGGCAATAAGCACTTCTGCATGAAATGCAGAATATTTGGTTTTGCTGCAGAAATTCATTTTTTTTTAATCTGTAATATACTTCTGAGCATTTGGTTTGAATATCCTCCTTAGCCTCCAAACAAAATTCAGGAAAAAATGTTAGACCTTGTCTGTCTTGAGTCATCATCCAAGTGCAAGTTATCTCAAGTCAAGGATTTGTAACTCATTGTAGAAGCTCGTATGTTTCTCCCAGCTCTCGTCTTACTTCCTTTCCCATCTCTCCTAGGATTACAGTCTTGGGTAAATTAGATCAACAGAGAAAACAGCACTGGATAATTCATTGTCTACTACTCTCACATCTTCAACAGTTCTAGACTTTGCTGATCATTTACTTTTTAGTAGGGAAAAAAAAAAAATATTCCTTGTGCTTATTTCCAAGACACCTGGCAAGGTGGATTTACTATCTTCTTTTTCCTTCACAACCTTTTACCATCTGCAATCCTGTGAAAGACTCTGTCATTTTCCTGGACAGTGTCTGGTCTTCAAAGAAACCTCGGGAAGAGACGTTCTTTTCTAGAGCAGCTTGGATTAAAATGGTGGACGTATGAATTATATGAGAAAAGGCAAAAGTAGAGAAATATTTTGAGCTAAATCTACAGTTCTGAGCTTAGGTTCTTCAGAAAAAAAAAATATATCTTGGAAATTCCGACATTTGTGTTTCTGACTTTTCTCAAGCTACACAGTCATGAAAGGTTTGAAAGAGAACAGAAGCCATAAAAAGGTTTGAAATTATCTGGAAAATGGAAACATTAAGAATAAGGGGTAAAGCCAGGCAAAAGGGAAGAAGGGTTTTACTTAGAGGCAGGTGGAGAGCAGTTCTCTTCTTTCTCCTTTGTCTCTCAGTTTAGCAGTTATAAAATGCACTCTTCAAACTCAGCCTGTTGCTGAGGTTTCTTGTTCATTGTAGGTGGGTTTTAATTGTTCTAATTTAGGCATCTGAAAACTACATATGTAAATATAAGTAGTCACCAAAGGTGCTCTCTTAGAAATTGGATAAAAGGCAAAATGACATGACCAGGAAAAGAAAACCCGTAGGTATCTTAAGTGTAGATACGTAGGGTTAGGTGAGATGAATCCCACCCTTATTGTTCAGACACAGCTCTACTCCTTGAGCCGTGCCTTTCCCTGGAGACTCTTATGCAGGAACAAGGTACAACAAGGATGGCTTAGCTTTCAAAACTAGCCAAGAGTGGGTACTTTCAACCCAATATAACTAAGGAATTGTAGTCAGGGGAAAAGCAGAGTGACTTTAAGGAAAAAAGAGCAAAAAAAAAAAAAAACAAAACCCAGAAATCTTTTCATAGGATCACTTGTTAAGTCTTCTTTGGGAAGTGTAAAATGCCATAGTGTATTATGTTTAAGTTCTATGATTTTAAACATCACCATAGGAAATTAATTGTATGGAATAGCCATTCAGTGCCTAGATGTATAACCACCCATATATACAGACAAGAACAGAGCACTGCAAAAGCTCTGCATGGAAATCTGAATTTATTTAAAGGATTTGTTGATGTTAAGGCCAGAAAAGATCATCACAATCTCCTATTTTGATCTAGAGCAGACTACATTCACTCACTTGTGGCTGAAAGTGGAGTTTACATTTTTAAAGGGAAATCTGAGTCTATATGATATAGGAGAAGCGGTACAGGAATCCTCCATTTTACTCTTTCCTTTCAATTTCTGCTTCTAAGTATACATGCTATATGTTCTTTCAAACTTTGTGAAGTGCAAGCTTTGCAGTTTTGCCTTTGCTTGGCATAAAATCTAGCATCAGTCTGGTGCCGCTGTGAATCCTGTTCTTCATCAAAGTTCTCAGCTGCTATGGCTTAATACTTGTGTATGTAAACTAGCATATGCCAGCAAAACATTAATTTAATCTTGCTTTTTCTGATAAAAAAGCAAGAACTATCTGAATTGTATATTAATGGATCAAAAGACTTGGGATTTGTAATACTTATATTATGTATCAAGTAACAGAGTTTTTTTTACTCTATTGCAAGAATTTTGCATTGGTGGTTTGATTGTTGAAATAGTTCAACTGTAAAGACAAGGGCTTCTGCATGATGCTTGGCCTAAGAACCAGAAAACAGGCCCTGCTATTGCTTGGTTTACTAGGATGGATGTAGCCATAATATACTAGAAGGAGTTCAACCAAATAGCCCTGCTTTCTGGGATTTTGGGTAATTATGCAACCAGAGTCTATTTGAGCCACAAATTTCCTGCCAGGGATCTTCTTATAGGTGTATGTTGGTGAAAACTTCTCTATGTTCTGCTAAATCGTAAATCAGATTCTTATTATTTGCATTCCTGGTAAAAGGCTTAACAAATCAACGAGGCAAATAGAATAAATCTGCCCCATCTAGATAGTATGTAATTCAGCCTTGCAGGGGCTATCGCTTCTGCAAACACCATCATTGGTATTACTTCTTTATGTATACTGCAGCAGTAGTTAGAAAGCTTAATTGACCCCCAGGTCGCTGTCGTGCCCGTTCCCTGAAGAACTGACCATTCATAGAAATTAGGAACAAATTATTCCATAGAAAGAAACTCTTCTATTTCCAGTTTAAGGAGGAGAAATGAGGCCAATAGGGATTACGTATTTATCCAGTGGAGCCTGGAATAATAGTTTGTAAGTTTGATTAATTATTGACAATTATTAAGTAATTTTAGTGCAATTTATTGCTTCCTCGTGTTGTTGTTAAGGCACAATTGCTGTAGGGAACAGACAAGAATCTGCAAAGTGGATTAATGATTAGTCTTGGGTCTCATATAAATTTAGATTTTATTGTTCTTTTATTGCCATATTCACAACAGCTGTTCTATGCGAGCATATGAAATGAACCATTGCCCGTTCTGCATTCCTGTGGGGAGCTACAATGGCACAGTTTGCACCCCCATGGATTCCCCCATAACTGCCCACCTCGTTCCTACTGCCTGTTGGCTCCGAACTATGTGTGGTTAGCGCGTGAGAGCTGGAGAGGAAGGATCGATTCTGTACCAAAGCCTTCCCAGCACATTAGTGACATGGGCAGTTTGGGGTCACTATTCAAGCCTGAGTACTAATCCTTGATCTTTGATGGAGCTGGTTGAAACCAAGACTATTTACCCTGTTCTAACATAAGCGTCTATAACAGGGGAGATGACTCCTCCTCTGGAGATGCCATCTGTCTATGCTGACAGTAAGCTGCACCTAGACATCCAATTTACATTAAACATACTAATTCTAAATGGCTTTGGTTTGGGTACTTGAATCTTATCCAGTCTGCACAGGTTTGTAGTTTGTATTTCATCCTCTTTCATACCCTTAGCGCTTCATGATCTTTTAATTTTTCTGCCACAATAATGTAGTCCTCCTGCGGAGTGGCAGCTGGGAATATTCATCCCAGCTATCTTTGTAGCCCCAAGCAGATGGCTACGCTGCCTGGTCTGTGCAGAAAAAGAGAAGCTCCCTCAGAGATCAAATGAGAAGAGACACCTGACCTAACTCTGGCTCAACTGCAGGAGTCTCTGTCTCAGTTGACTAGAGAGACCCAGAAAAAAAACTGTGCTTAAACCCAGATATTTAGGAGTGTGAAAAGTGCTGAAATGAATATGAATTTTGTTGCATTAGAAAACTGTATAAATGTCTTTTAATTATTTAAGCCAATGTCACAAATTAACCACAGGACCATCCTATTTTTTTTTTCTACATGAGAACATGAATAAAATTTTAAGCTTGTGCTGGTTTATTTTTCCTCTGGTATTTTTTTCTTGTTTTCTTCCCCCACCCCCAGCCCCCGGCACTGAGTTCTTTTGAATTTCATATTTAACAGCATTAAAATACTACTTGTCATACATATATCTCATTATAATAATAGGATAAGCAGGGCTTATCAAAAGAACCCTGAGAAGTAGAGAGGCTGATGCTTTATTTCCAGTAACATATATAATAACCCTTCTGAAAAATTTCAGCCAAAGATATATTAACTGTGAAAAATGAAGTTTTTTAGAAAAGTCTGAACTTATGGACATGTGTTGTTTTTTTTTTTTCCTGGCAGCGAGCTATCCTGTCTTTAACCTAGCTGCAGTAAAACACTCTTGAGTTGCAGCACGTGAGCTCTGCCATCTCAGATAGCTGCTAGGTTACTGATTGCCCAACGTCAGTGTATGGACCTCTGCCCAAAAACTGAGAGAAAAACATTGTTTGCTTCCAAGAGAAATACATTCCCACTTTAAGAAAACACACAAAAGGAGGCATTTTTCAGCTTTCGTAAACTACTTCAGGTGAGGTCAGGAACTGACAGAGATAGTGAAAAAGAAATGCACCTGTGTTGGAAAAGGATGTTGGCAACGTGATGCTTGAAGGACTTAAGATCTAACAAGACAAAAGAGGATTGTCTGCAGCATACCACTGTGGAAAAGTGCAATCAAACACCCTACACTGCGCACAGATAGTTGTTGGCTTCTCAGATCGATTTAACACGGGGCTAAGCCCCCCAGGGACATGGTTAGAAGGTGAAGCTGAAACTCTGAAGGATGTTCATCTTGTCTACCTTTGAACAACCAATAGGGACCTCTCGCTAATTAAAGAGGCATTATAGGCCCATCCAGAAGACATTTCACAGAACCTCAGAGGTTTTTTTTTCCCTTCCAACTTAGACAATTCTATGATTCTAAGAAAGGTGAAAACTAATTTTTTTGACATGAGCAAAGCAACTGATTTCCTCTTACTGTTATTCTCAGAGATGGATTAATTTTTATTTTTATTAAATTAATTTAAAAAGAGAGAAATCATCATGAGTGGAGAAATCACCAGGAGAAACCTGGACTGCACTGTTTCATCCCGCAATTGTTAGTTTTACAAAGCTATAAGCGATGAAATCTAGGCCTATATGAATGGAAGTATCCGGCAGTTGTAATCATGAACTCTGTGACCAGCACCACCTATGATAAAACAGTAATACAAATAAATAAAAAAAATATTTCTTCTCTTCAGCTCCACTAAGAGTTAATCTGCAAAACTGTTAAATAATTCAAAATACTGAACTAAAAATAGCACAGTCCCTGTAAATTGTTCTAACTGCTGGAAAAGATAAGGCTGTAAGACAAGGGGCAAGTCTCTCACACGTGCACAGACTCACACATGTACAGCCATTTCTTTGAATTAAAAAAAAAAAAATATTAAAAAGGAAAAGCAGTGCTACAATGCTGTTTGCTTAGTTGGGCTTTGGGCTTATGTTGACAGTGACTGTTTGGATTAAGCCCTATGGGTTCCAAGTTGAACAAAAGCAATATCTATCATGGAGTTAATAAAAATATTTTTTAAAAAGGCTTCCTTTTTGTCACTTCATTTTCAAAAATGTTTTCTAGGGTCCTAGCTAAAGAAGCCTGCCAGCAGGTACTATGCTGTCTCTTTTCCAACATGATATCTCCTTTCCTTTGAGGAATAATAGGAGGGCTGCACGGACTGTTGGAGATCTTGTGTTTTGCATCTGGCATTTTCTTCTACTTTTTCAGCAGTTATTTTCCTTGCAAGGAAGAAATCTGTTATTTTACTCACGGAAAGCAAACAAGCAAGCAAACAAAAAGAAATGCAATTAAAAACCTAGAAAGACAAACAAAACAAACCCCAAAGGTATTAGTAGAGTCATAAAGCAAAAAGAGTGAAGAACTTTAAAACAATAAAAGTTATACTCTCACAGCAAATGGCTCTTTGGCTGCAATAGAAAAGGATGAAATCATAAAGGTGAAATTCATCACATCCACCTTAAACTGTCCAGTCTTTAGCATCAACTATGAGAGGTAACCTGTGCGTTTCCAACACCTGTCTCTGTTGCAATGATTCCCTTTTAGGAAATGCTCATAATTCCACAGTGAGCACAAGGTTAGCTTAAGTCCTTGAGCACACAATAAAAAAACGATAGTTAGATAGCTGAACTAAATTTTGGCTTGAATAAAACCATATGAGTGACATATGCTATCTTTTACCTTTCTTTCAGTAATTAAAATACGTGAACCCTAGAGCCCACCACGTGTTACCAGACAATTTGTACAATCTTGGATAAAAGACTTGCCTCACCCTGTTTTGACTGGTCTTTAAATGCTAACCCCAAGTGCTGGAGGAAGTATTATGAATCTTGCTTTCTCCACCTGCATCTCTCTTACTACACAGCAGCTTAAAAGCTGCTCCCAAGGGAAAGGGAAGTCTTAGCAGAACTTTCATGGGGAGCTAATGTCAAGGCTTCTTCCAGCTTTTTCTCTAACAGCTTTAGTGCTGGCCAAGGTTTACCAAACAGCTCTTTCCTACCAGAGAGTTGGCCTTGAGCATAAGTAGTAGCTCTCCTAGGATGAGGGTAGTGTGCTCCAGGCCCTGGTTCAGGTATTGCTCTGTGCCCTAAGGTGAAGTAACAGGTGAAGTAACATAGAAATGGTGGCATCAATGGTGGCATTCAAGCCTTTTGCCCATCCTCCTCTGCAACAGACTCTTGGGAATGGTCATTGGTGCGTGCTTGCTCCTCAACCTGGCCCATGTTTTCTTTGGGACCTGTGCTAGTTACGAAAGGTCAAAGATCTTTGATGGTTTTTTTTTTACCTGACACTGCACCTCGATCTGTCAGGAGAGATATAACCTATGTGTCAGAAGGGTTCTGGTAATGTTAAAATATTCATTGGTATTTTAGACAAAGTTTTGCCCCATTTCTGTGGCCAGCTTGATGTCACAATTTGGAAGTATCTTTTCAGAGGTTTTGTCGTTGAAAATACTAAACCAGCAGCAATTATGTCTTAAATAAGTGGTGCTAGCACTTGAACGGTCATCCAAATACAAGAACTACAATAACAATCCCTGTCTTTGAGACCAAACAACCCAAAACAAAGTCCAAAGATGATTGGTAGACTCAAAGATCGTAATAACAATGGTCTAAGAAGTCTTTATAGCATTGTCAGTTCTGAGTATCATGATAAGTGTACAGGGCAAGAATAAGAAATGTCTAGGCTAAGATGGTAAATATAAGAAATCTGTGAAAAAATAATCTACTTTCTCAGTTCCTGTAAAAGGAGGTAGATGGGCTTATGTCAGAGAACTCAAAAGCATTCCCAGAGATGTCTCTCTGAGATACCACACATTGACTCTGAAGACAGGGAGCAGCTTAATAAACATGACTTCAAAATCCATAATGCAGACATAGTGAGCTCAGGCACAAGAATCAATCCTATTGATTTTAGTGCATGTGGGAAAGAAAGGGCTGGAAATGGTGGTCAATGTCTTTAGAGTATATTACTCAGGGTCAAGGTCTCACTCTTTAGCATAAAGCTATCTTGTTTATACTGATTGAGTGGAAACATGTTGAAAAATTTTGTTCAGTATTCACCTGGACTGCTGCACATGCATAAAATCATGTCAGTCAAAATGACTCATAGCCCAAGTCAAGTGCCAAGAGACTTCTTCTCCCGACGAGTAGTGTAGTGACGCTTGAGATGAGGTCTGTTTAGCAGCATGAATGATTTTGTGTCTCTGTGCTGTGAGCATATTTATACAGCAGCAAAAGTCTCTGTTGGCGTGAGAAAAATCATTCAACCTAATCTGCCAGTCTCAGAGGTGTCCACCACTCTGCAAAAAGGCAGAGTGACAAAAATTGTGATTTTGCTTTGTAGGAGATCAGTTAAGCTTTTGGCAGTGGTGGGAGACATCAAAATCAAAGATGTTGAAACCAGTTCTTTATGCTCAGACTCCTGGGATATATTTTCCTTGACATAAGACAAAATGAGTGATAAAATGCTCAGCAAGGGATTTTACCTATAGGATAGGTTGCCTGGAGTTGAGTGCCTAGATGGAGGTGTCTAGATGTTAAGTGACTGTTTAAGCACCCAGTATACCACCTGACACTAAAGATCCTGCTTTGGCTCCCCACACAAAGGTGTCTAATGTCATTTGAAATGTCTTATAGGTAGGTGTCCATCCTGGCCCTCAACTGTGGCTTTCAAGAAAGTTTCAAGGTCTTTCAAAGGTCTAGCATCATATCTGCCAGCCCCCTGTGGTTACCTTTCACAGTCTTGTCTCAATTGTTTCTAGGTGCCTTTGCTTGAGCCAAGTGCTTAAACCCTAAATCTCCATTGATTAATGGCAGTTCAGACAGTTCTCATGTAGAGGCTACAAAGAGATGTCATAATCTGTGATTTGGACTCCAGCTATCTCCTACGCTCAATCCACAAGCATTGTGAAATGTGCTAACAATTATGTGCTTTTTTAAAAGGAATTGGAAGAAGGGTTGGAGTCATTGCATGGGTATGAAAAATTGGTACAGAGCCCATGTACTTGGATTCAAATGCTTCCTGGAACATCAGATTTACTGGATCTGCCTGCACATACAGACCACAATCCCTCACTGTCTTGTGCACAAATATACTTGATACACTCAAATATACTCTGATGCACTCCAGAAAGGATACTATCACTTCTAACTCACAACTTCTAACTGTCCCACCCAACGTTCTCTTACAAGATCTCTCATCTTGTAGATTCCTCAGGTAATCCCTCTCTCCCAGATCATTTTTGATCTGTCCCGTTTCTATCCTCCTGTGTAGCTATTCAAGCAGAGGAGTTTTCATTCAGAATTTGCATTTCCAGATGAAGTTCAATAACTTTTATCTATGAATCTAAATTTTTTGTGATTTAATTTTTTTAACTTTACACACAGTTGTGCGAGTTTGACATACCATGTTAAATAGAAGTCAAGACCGCGTTGCCACAAAAAATATGAAAATGCAATTAATGGCTACAGAGGTAGGACAGGCAACAGTGAGAAACAAAGCTTGAATGAAAAACAAAAAAGGGAAAACAATTGATACTGCTATAAGCAAAAAAAGATTGCAGAGTTGTTGGAAGAACATATTCCAATTATTTAACATTTGAATTAATTTTAACTTTGCCTGATTTAATGAACTGACTTTTTCATATTTTGGTAATACAAGAGCAGACATTGGTGTTCTCACTTCCGTTGGTTCCTTATTGCTGGAGAAGAAACCAAGAGCAGCTAGGACATACCCTGGAAGATCCTTGATCTAACCAATCTAATGTTAAATCTAAAGCAACACTCAGGCGAAAAAATGAACTTCTTAGTTTGGGCTCCTTCATTTCCTGATGGATCCGAAATATTTCTGTGTCACTTTCAAGCAGAAAACACATCTCTTGTTGCCAGTCTTGGCTCTCTGCTTGATAAGTCTTTGCCCAGCTTTTGGCATTCAATTAAGCTTTCCACATAGAACCTTAGCAAACTCCTAGAAAATACATTGACCTTTACAGAATGCTAAATTAAATAACTTTCTCCTGCAAAACACTTAAATTTCCACAAATGTAATGAAAAAAATGCCAGTTTAACTCTACCTGTTACAAAGTTCTCTCATAGCTTTTGCCATGTATGAGACACAGCAGCGTTATTTCTTCTTCCATAAATTGTTGATAGACTCATCACATGTGAAATTAGAGAAAGACACTGAAATGTCTTGTTTAGTCCTTTGGACAACACAGGCAAGGAAATTCCACAAATTTCTCTTCTATTTGGCCAGTTGACATGAGTGTAGCTACAACATAATTTCTACAGTTGTAAAATTTCAAGTGAAGGCATAAGTCTCCAAGAGAAGCAAACTCTACCTCTTGGTAATTCATTTAAGTGACTAAGCAGTTTTATTAACTATTATTTCATTTTTTATTTTAATTCTACGTGGGTTTGTCTGTCAGGATAAGCTTACAAGTCAAATAATAACCAGACTAGCCAATAATCATTATAAACTCTTGAAGTTTTCAAGTTATCATATAAACTGTGCATAGTGGATGACAACACAACACGTCAAGAGGTCTAGAAAATGTTGCAAAACAGATTTCCCACGAGGTCGTGGAAATGTTCTGACTTTAAGATTTGTGAGGGGTTTTGCATGAATGTAAATATGTATGTATCCCAACAGAAGGGAGTCACAGAAACGCCAGGAGGTAAGTATAAATGATATGTCTAGGCTGTCTATATATAGAAGAGGGTGAGGCATCTCTAGAAGGTGATTTTTGCCTGTTCTGGATGCCCGTGTTATGAGCAGTTAAATTTCTGTCTGAAAATGTTGGTAATGCTCTATTGGTTATAGAGGTAATTTAGAAAAGCAGATCTGAATAAATGCTTGGCTTTTAGATACCTGAGTCAGGGGATGGGTCTTTGGGTCTGAGAACCATAACTCCTTATGGGTGTCTGAAAGGGTAATTTACAATATTCAGAGAATTCCAGGACTCAGTATCTCAGTCTGGCAAACTACTGAGTTCCGTTTCTGTTCAACATGATTTTTTTTTTTTTTTGTAATTGTCAAAGAGGAGGTACAGTCAGTCATGCAGATATTTCTTTTTTTCTAATACTCCTCTTATCTACAAATACCACATGCAGTGGTAAAGCACTTATTTTTATTTGCTGTGAGTAGAAAGAAGATCAGGTAAATGACTTCAGAACTGGATGTGTCCAACTGTTATTGGATAAGAAGCTTGCCTTGCAGAAATAAAAATCCACATTTAACGTTTTTAGCAATCCACATGCTGTATCAAATGCCTTCCTCATCTTGGAAACAAACTATTGCAAGTGAGATAATAAACTATCTGAAGTTGGGATTGCCTGTCATAAGGATGGGATCACCATAGTGTCAGTGGTAATTTCTGTTGGCATATTGCTGGGCTCTGATCATCAAAATACCATATGCTCTGAGAGACAAAGTTGATAAGACTAATCTAATTCACGTATGTACTCCTGAATGGCTTCTGTCAGAGTTTTCTGCCTGACAAAAGGATGGTAGAGAGACAAACTCCAGTCATTCAGGGCATATTTGTTGGGTCTTCCCTTTTGCTGGCTGGAGGAGAGCTGTTTGTGCTGATGCCCATCAATTGCTATTTGCACACAAAAACCATACTGCTGGGACATGTACAAGTTCTTGTTTGCACCACAAGTTTAAGTGATGCCACAACAACTCCGAAAATACCGCCTAGGAAATTTGAGGAACTGAGAAAGCTTGAAGTAGGATTTGAAGGCAGTTGGATGCTTCTGTTGACTACATAGGAAAACTCTTGCTCAGTTATTTATGTTTCCCTTAATATTTCCAAGAATGTTAAGACCCACCAAATCAAACACCCTTCTGGTTTCAGATTTTGTTGGAATCCTTATTTTCTGTTACTTCTCTTTGAAACATTGTATGATGGAATTACTTTAAAATATCAAAAATGACATTTCAGTAAAAACATTTCAAATGTTTTTGAGAAAATAACACTTTTTTTCTCCTGTGATGTAGCAATTTTGCTTTAGAATATAAACGCAGTGATCCTCCATGGCTGAAAACAAATGGCTGAGGTATAAAATTAAAAAAAAAAAAAAAAAGGGAGGAAGGAATCAATTTTTTTCAACAATACAGATAATATTCATCTCTGATTGTGAAAAGAGTTTAGATCTGAGTCTCTTTGTGTATTTCCGGTTTTAATGGTAATAACGGGTAACCTGAGTGGTCAGTATGAAACCTAATGAGATACCTGCCCAGTCTTGGGCAGGGTGCTTGCCTGTCCTCATTTTGAAAATGCCCCATGATACTAATGGGAGTGAGGGCACACGGGGTCACAGGCACCTTTTTCTTAGAACAGAATTAGTTCATGCTGCACCAGTTATACCTGCGCTGGAGTTTCACATTGGTTTTTCAGCTCCACTGAAATCTGAAACGCCTCGTGTGTGAATTCAGTCGAATGTCAAGTGTTGCAGAGTAACCTGTGGCCTTCCTCAGCTTTGTACATCTATTAAAGTAATTTTTAAAAGTACTTTTCCTCCTTGGCACTAAGACAGAAGTCACCAAATCAATGATGTATAACATTCTGATCAATCTTAAAGCAACATGGAACCAGAACTTCTTCACAGTTCATAATGAATGGTGTATAAAGCCATGCGAGACGGTGTAGGTACCTAGAGGATTATTTCCCTATATCTTCACACAATATTGCTTTTGTTCAGGTGAAATACACATAGCTCTCAAGATGCTTAATTGGCCGAATATTATTCACTAAATCCCTATGATCTAGGAAAATAACATGTTAGGATAATAGGTGTTATTAAAAATCAAATAGTGACAAGAATAGCAAGGAAAAAAATGGAATTCTTTGGAGCAGGTTATTCTGTTTTCTTATATATTAAATATTCTGTTCCCATTGCTGAGTTTCCTTTTTCCATTGTTTATTATCTACAGTATTCAATGACTACAACAGGAAGTTTTACTAACATAAACGAATCAAAACTTACCTGTTATTCAGAGCATCACTCTATCAGGAATATATGTAGAGTCAGTTCTATTTCACAGTGTGTTTTACACGGGTGGCAGTACTAAACTAAATAATAATGCAACCCCCTCTGGCTTTTGTTCAGAAATTGTAAGAATTAAGTCAAGAAAATATTTGGAACAAAGCGGCCCTTTTTGAACAAGGTGTACATCAGTGTTAACCTTTACCTGTTGGTAAGACTGGCTACGTTGGCTAAATGTATATTGGCTGTAAAGGGACGATGAAATGATGACAAAAGAGTGATTTTCTCCAGTGCCTCATATCCTGGGTTTTGTTTGTCTGTGTCATCATCAGGATATATATAGACACGTCATCATTGGGACTGAGAAGAAGGAGTGTGTGTCTGTAGCCACCTACAGGTAGTTTCCAGCTACCCACAGCACATGGGCAGTTGGGCGTGGGCCCAGTATCTGGCCATGATAGTCCACGGTGGGGAAATGAGGCACGTGAGAAGTCACTTACCAGTATGGGGCAAAAAGACAGTGGAAGCTAATAGCTTTTAAAACTTTAACATAAATTAAACATGAGTCCATTTCCACATCTAAGGCACTTAAGGGTCAACTTTCACTGGAGACTAAGAAATACTAAATGTTTCTAAAAGTTGCTGTCTGCCCAAACTAATATCTTCAGAGTGAGTCATTCTAATATATTTAGTCCATAAAATATCAGCATGCAAACAGCTCCTGAAAATACATTTATATTACAGGGAATCAAAGTTTTGTCTTTAAACTCACAGTGAACTGTAACACATGTCTTATAAAAACAGTTCAGTGGACCATTACACAATCTTTCACAGGAGAAGATGGAAGACTTCTTGTAAAATTTGCTATTTCCCCATTAACTATGAGGAATTTTCTTTCACTAAATGAACCATTTCTACTCCAGGGAGCCAGATTCCCATATAATTTTGCAAGGCACATCTGATCCAGTTGAGAGAATCAGATAGCCAAGCACAGAAAAGACAAAATCTGTTTCTCAACACTGCTTATGAGTTGCCGATGGCTAGCTACCCTCCTTCTTACTGTGTCCCAACACAATGCAATGTTTATTAGCTTATGCCTTATTTCTGTCTTTATTTCTATATCCTTACAAAAACTAACTACCCTTCTGCCGCCAGTTTAGATTCAGCTTGGTATTCCTCACCAGTTGGGCATGCCTCGTTATATTGCTCACTGCTGGTTTGGCAGCTGGAGGGAAGTGTGGAAGAAACATCTCACCTTCAAACTTTGCTAATACACCCTTCTATGGTCAAAGCAGTTTTCTCCTTTCCCTTTGTAGTCACTTGAGAGAAATGGGACGTGATGGTCTGATCATCCTATATTACAGATCTGCCTGATGAAGAGAGACACCATTCTCTAGAAAGCATTATTTATAATGATTTGACCTCTATTGACTGTAAAGGGAGACCAGGGAGACTATTTCAGTAACCACCCACACTGTAGATGTTATATATAGTCAGGCATATCTAAGTTTGTTTAGTTCACTGCTCTAGCTCCTAAATCTCTTCAAAACTGTTGCAGGTTTTTTTTGTTTTTTTTTTTTTTTCCCAGCCCTTAATCTGTCTTGTCTCCAGAGGAGAGAAGGAACAGTCGTATTTTATGCTTTGTTGTGAAACATACAAAATATAAATAAAGTCATGAAACTGCAGCTGGAGTTCATCCAAAATGAAACACTCGGCTTAAAATGGAATGTTAAAAAGGCACCATTTAACCCTTTTTTTTTTTTTTTTGAAGAGGTGTTTCTAAACAAATACTGGCTTTAAAACCAGAGCGAGTTGTTTTGCTCTCAAAACGTCAAAATAAAATATTTGACTTTTAACAACTGTTTCACATTTCCTTCACTTTTTTTTTTTTGACAGTCAGGGAAATTGTCTGAGTCTCATCCCTCTTCTCCCAACTACATTTTTCAGTCATTTTACTCTGCCAAAAAAAAACCCCAAAATCTTGCCCATTTCTAACTGTAACACAAATCAGATGGAAGAGAATGTCTGTAGCCCATCAACATGACAGAGACGATACTCAATAACAAGAAAATCTTTCTTAGAATCTTTATCAGATCTTAAAAATCCTTTGCCTATTTTGAGCTAACAAACTGGTACCAGACAGAGATTCAATCTGTATTGCTGTCTTGTTTTCTCCATTGGCCAAATATCTCATCTGTTTGCTGGGAATGAGGAGTTAGGTCAGCCTGCAAATGGGACATGCTGCTGGATGTGTCTAGAAGTGTTCATCCTTCTCTATATTGCCCAATAAGTATCCAAATTACAGAAAACAGCTGAAGCTAAAGAAGACAAATTAAAGACTCAAAGCCACGCTGACAGAAATCGCCTGCAGATGCAGATTCCTAGGTCTGGGAGAACAAAAGTTTAACGTATGTTAACTGAAACTTGATGGGGTGGTGAGGACAAGTTGGATGGTTAACAAGACTGACACTGGTAAACATCCCAGGCTGTACTCAATCAGAAGTTGCAGAGGCAAAAGCAAGCAGTCTTAAGAAAATGAAGTTTCAATGCAACACCACTAGGAACACTGTGGTCCCAAACCACAAAGAAAACACACTGGAAACATTCTAAATACTTCTACAGTAGCCTCTATCTGTTTAATCATCTATTTAATTATTCAATATCTGTGTAGGGAAATTACCACTCTCTCTTCCTAGAAGCTGCATAAAGGCAAAAAGAATGTGTTAGCTATAAAAGCTGTGTCATTTACTCATTTACCAGCAACTACGGTGACTATAATCAATGAGTAGGGAAGAACCGTACACAAAAAATAATTACAAGCCAAGAGACATGAAATGCTACTGAACTGCAACAGTCGATGTTTGATGATTTGTTTCAGGACACAAGCTCTTGGAACAAGCTTTCTGGGCACATTTCTGGATAAAAGGATCAAGAAACTAGAAAACGTAACAAAACTCAAGACTTGGAAGGAAGTAAAGGTAGGAAATGCAGTGCACTGCATGTAGGAATCCTTCTCAGTGTTCAATATTTTATATACAAAATGGTGTGGGACTAGATGTGCTTGGAAATACAGTGATGATATAGGTGACATGGATTGATGTCCTTTCTTTTTTCTCCTTTATTCTCCCCACCTCCAGTTTTACACAGGTGAATTAGGATCCCTATCACCCCTCTGTCAGCAGAGAATGAATGGTCAGGCATCCCAGAGCTCCTTTTCTGGAGGCCTCCTTATGTGTTAGCAGGTCTGGTTCTCTGAGTGCTCCTTAACCTGCTTCAGTGAAGAAGAGATGATTCAGAAAAGACCAGCATTTTGCTCTGTTCATTCTTGCTCGGGTGGATTAGGGAACAGTCACGTGCAGAACTCCACTGGCAGATTTGAGGAATCAGCAGGATCGTGGTGGTGGCAAACACTGCTGTCAGGGTGGCTGTTTGCGAACTGCAAATCTGTTTACAACTAGAGAAACTGTGGTTCAGGTTGCCCTGCCCCTTGTTTTAAATATAAGATTAAATTATCTTAAAACAGAGAACATTTGAAGCATTTATAGGACTTAAGCAGCAGAATCAGAGTGCCTAAACAAGACAGACCTGCAGCATTGTCACAGGGGAAAAAAAAAAAAAGAGGAAAAAAATCAGTGGAAAAAATAAAAGCTCTTACATACTCTCAGGGCTACCACTTCTGCACATGGACCAGCGCCCTTTAAAATTAGCGAAGAATCTGGCTACAGGTTTTCAATAGCCACAGCAGAATGGCAAAGTATTGTTGCTCTGAGAATTCATGCTGGTGTCCCATTCTCAATGTCCAGAGCCCTGTGATAATAAGGTTCAGGACTAATAAATGTCCTTCACTAGTAAAATCATGCTTAAATACACCATTAAATGTTCTGCTACAGGAATGTGTCTCTTAAAAGTCCTCATTTCAATTGGTCTTACGGTTGTCAGAAGGTTAGTCATTTACATTCCCAGACACGTGCTTAGCCATTGGTTGCAGCCCCCGGGATTCCGAGAAGATCTGGAATATTTTAAAAGTTACTTGAAAAAAAGCCAAGCCAACAACCAAAAAACCCCACCATTTTTACAAGCTGATTTTAATTCCAATCTTCTTACAAGTAGTTATTGCCTTTTTTTTAACTGCTGCACTGCCAGGTGCTTTTTGTCATATTCCCCTTATTCTTTCCTTCATGCAAAGAATTACCAATGAACGCAAGGATGTTTTGGCTTTGTTTTTTAACGTTCCTTGCCTTACTGAAGCTCCCGTGTATTTAAAAAAGATCTTTCTACATAGGCAATGCTGTTGATGATTGGTCAGAAAGGTATGAACTATGTCCTTATCCCTAAAGTCCAAGTGAATAAAAACCATTCCATGCATGGCTGTGTGGTTAACAAACATAAGTAGAAAAGATTTGATGAATGGGAATACCATGAGTGATATCTCTACTCTTAAACCTGTGTTTAGTGATCTTTTAATGTAGTTTAAAAGCACAGTGCAATTCATACTGTCTGGGAAGACGAATTATCTTCTAGTCTATGTTTTAAAAGGAAGGCTGTATTATGCCTAGGTGGATGGACGGTCTAACTGAAAACAGCAACTATTCTTTTAATGCTACTTATGTTGAGAAAACATGAACTCTTGTCCCTTACTTAGACTAAACACTGGCCAAAATTTTCTTCAGAGTGGTTGAGTGCTTCAAATTTTCCATTTCTTTTCCTCATCTTTACATCTTGCAGTGGCAAAACTGAATTCAGGCTAACGAAGTTCCCCAGGGGCTTGGCCAGGTTATTCTAATAGTAAATGAACCACTGTGGAAACTTTAGGATACTGAGTGCCCTACTCTTCTGTTTCATCCAGAGGATTCCCCCTTCAGCAGACTGATGTCTTTCCCACCAGAGTAAAGCCAACTCCACACATAACATCGGCATCACCATTCACCCGATTGCCATCTGTAGTTTCAAATAGCCAACCTGGGATAAGTTGAGCTTTGTTCACAGCCTGAATAGTCCATTAGGAGGAAAGCAGAAATTTGAATGCTGAAGTTGTTTAAGTTACTGTGCAAATTTCAGTGTAGTGTACTAAACGTGTTCATCAGCCGCTGTGTGCTCCCACAATTCTTCCCTGGGATTCCTACCCCTTCATGGCTCCGAAGTTTCTATAGCTGGTATAACCTGTCACCTTCATATTTCAGCTCCTGCCCTATCTGCAAACGGTTCTCCTGCACCATTTGTAGAATTTGTAGAATTTGAATTATACCTCTAATTAAATCTTTTTTATGACAAAATGTCATCCAGGAAAACATGTGGCCTGTCCATAGCAAACTGGCTGAAGATTGTTATAAAATAACTGATGGCTCTGTGTTGTGATGTGAGTGAATGCTAGCTGAGAGCAAACGCTCAGCATGACAAGCGCAAAGGAAGTTAAACCTATCCAGAGGTACAGTATGTTACTTAAAAGCATACAGGTACAGAATAATGTAGTGGGTGAGGAATTGCAGGCTCAGGAGACCTGATTTCTAACTTTGATTGTTCTGACAGTCCACAGGATGGACTTGTGCAAATCATTTCACCCCTACGTTCTGTTGTAAACATCCTGATAGTCATTCATACAAAAGGAGACACTATTATTATCACTGTCCTTTTGCAAGTCTGTTTTTCCAGGCTAAGCATCTTTTTTAGGTGAGGAAGTAAATTGAATAAATCATGTTTTTCCCAACTTTCAGCCTTAAAAAACTATTTCGATTCCAAACAGTTAAAGATAGGCAGTACAAAAGTTTTGGCTGGAAGCAACAATCAACACAAAGACCATGAAAAGAATTTAAAATAATCTCCACTTGTCTAGATTTACTGGAGCTACATGTGCACTTCAAGAGGGAGAAAGAGGATCTGTGTCACAGCAGATCAGTCACTGACCATCTCCTTGCTACAAGCAGTTGCACTTAATGAAGTTTTAATGATCTATTAATCTCTATTCAGCCAAGACGATTACACGTTACTCTATACAGTTATATTATCTATGTAGTTATTTAAAAGCAGCATGCTGCCTTTATACACCATCATTCCCACACCTCTCACTTTTCTTCTGTTTCAGCACAAGTAAGGAGTATAAAGTGGGAAGAGAGAGCTGAATCATCTCTTGGAGGAAAGATTCTGTGTGTAGGAGGCATTTGCTGCCCACCTGAACTACACCTGAGCTTGTTACTGTAATATTAATTTCTCTTTCCTGAAGGTCTACTATGTTTAATAGAGTCCAAGATGAAAATCCTCTCATCCTAAAGCAGATGTCTGGAACAGGGCAGATGACTCACATTTTAAAACACTTATGTCTCTCCAATGACTAGGAAGACTGCATAAGGCTATTTGCTCAACCGTTGACATCTAAACCACAGACATCTAAATTTGGGGGAAATTAAGTCTACAGGGCATCCTTTGAAATACACAGCTTCCTTTGCTGCCAAGAGCAGCCTGCTGTAGAGGTGCTTGGTATATGACAAAGCCTGTTAGCTGCTGTAAATGAATGTGAAAGGTCATGGCGCAACAGTGAGATCATAATAAAACCTCAATAAATAAGTAGGGGCACATGAATTGTATCTCATGTGTCATTATTTCTTGAGAAATGGGTATTGTTGTTGGTTTTCCCACCTCAGTATCTTGTGTGGTAGAAATCTGAAGAGCGTTCAACTGTTCTTCTCTCCCCAACAACCAGCAGCCCTGCCCTGAGTTGGTTGTGGGATACTCAGAAATTGTGTGTGTGTATCCAGCACATGACGCGCTATAGTACATCTTGTCCTTGATAGTAATGAAAAATATTTGCCAATGTAAAGATGGAAGGAGTGTAATAATATTCCATGTCCTAAAAGAGGGAATAAGAAGCACTGCATATGAACCACGTTGTTGACAGTTGTTGGACTGCACGGCTATGCACAATTAAACATAGGTGTTACTGGTAGCTGGATTGGGACTTTGCCCGGAATGGGATACAGAAAATTAATGTCACGTTCTGAGCGATGAATATGAATACAGTAACTTCAAGATTTAGTTACAGAGAAATGTGATAAACCCTGATGGTCCCTCTAGAAGATGGGAATTTCTATAACATTTATGGTAAAAATACTTTACCCAGTTATAGTATCTTTTTGTTGATTTCCTGAGAGCAAAATAGCAGAAAGAACTATTGAAAGGGAAATGCCTGTGACCTTTTAAATTAATTCAGAGAGGCTGTTCCATGCATAAAGAGACACATAAAAGAAATAGCAACAAAGAGCAAAGTGAGACATGATAGAAAAAAAGAAAACACAGGCAAAATCTGTCATCAATTAATTGTAATTATATTTATTAAACCTCCTTTGAAGACCCAAAATTTAGAGACTTAAGGATGAGATTCATCTGCCTAAATACACATCTGGAACATAGACAACTCTTGTGGGACCGTTGCTTGGATGTCCTTATTGTGGGCAGAGAGAAAAAGGAGCTTGAAGAGCAGAGTTCATCTCGTAGAAAGGTAGATGGCCTATGTCCATTAGCTGAGTTGCACCTTAATGATAAGGCTGTAAGAGGAACTCAATGTGACTAGTTCAGCTGTAAATGTCATTACTGAAGACACATGAAGTCAATTATGATTAGTCCCACCTTTTGCAATTTATCTGAAGCCAAATAGCAAAAAATATTTGAGAACTATAAGAGCACTGAGGTGTGTAAATTCTGCCTTTAACCCTTAGGAAACGGATCCCATTTCTTCAAATTTAAATATAAATCTGTTTTAATAATTAAACACAGAAATTAAATCTTCCTCTGAAGCGAATCCTTCTGTCCATATTTCACTATGACGGCTGTCCTTGATCCGCTTAGATTATTTATGCTCTAGGCGAATAACAAAACAAGATGAGTAGCTCTACAGGGAGGCATTGGTTGGGCTTTAATTCTATTAAACACCACATCTAATGATTATCTGTGCGAAATCTCTGCGAGATGTGGGAGGAATGAACAAGCAAATTCCTGGCTCCTAATCAATAAAGTGCAACTTCTGAAATCATGATGCAGCATCATGTAAAGTGTATATTTGAGTCCTTTTTACTGAGATTCAATTTCACCTTCTCTTTATCCAGCCTTCTGTATGATAGTCTGCTGTGGGCTTCCTACTAGGTATGTAGGACTGAAATGACTTTGCTCTAACTGGGGAAGGTTTGAGTATTCTTCTCTAATTACAAATGAAATAACTTCTCTCTCTGCTGGTCTGGTCTGGTTATGGTACCCGTGCAAGCTAGAAAGCAGTTTTGGGATGTATCTCCCTTCTGCTTTTGACTATCATGTTCACGATGAAGCATGCCTCCAGTCCATCCTAAGTACCTGACATGGGAGTGGTACTAGTGGCAGATGCAGTGTGCCTCTGTGCCAGGTGTGAGAGGAGAAATTCAGCTTTCTGGACTTTTTTTCCTTCATTGAAAGTTGTTTCCCATGTTTTGCAGAAAAAAATAAAATAAAATAAAGCAAGCAAAAAAAAGCCTTTGGCAGAAGCAGCCCATGGGCCGCCTGTTAGACAGTTGGAAGCAAGGTGACAATAGACTTTCTGCAGGTAAGAAGACATTTTTACAGCCTGGTGGTTGTGCAACTGGACACTACCTGTTTTGCGCAGCAAACTGCACAATTTCCCTCTAGTGAATTAACAGTTAAATGTAAAAGATGTTTTGGTGTGTGGCATGGAAAGGAAATACAGAAATTCTGCCAGACTTCCCATTTCCTCTAACAACATTTAAAACTTTCTGAGGAAAACCACTCTGATGTCATTTAAATTCCTAACAGAGGAACATTAGCCACTATCCTCTAGTTGAAATGCCATTTAAAAAAATCACCAGAATCTTAAAGTTGTGCTAATATATAATATATAATGTTATGCAATTAAAATTATATACAGGCGCACACAATGACTGTGATTTTGTGCAAAAGGAACACGTCTAGCTGGTAACAGGATTGAGCTTTGTCTTACTGTGGCTCGGCTGCTAAAGAGCTAACATACACTTTGCTCTATAAAGTTTGCATAAGTCATAAGCGTTATTATAGAAAACCAACACAATAAATAGGTATTCTGTTGAACTCTTGGAAAATGATGAAATTATCAAGCTAGTCCATAGAGATCTCCTTGTCAGCATTTCAAACAAATTAGCAGTACTTCAAGAACCAGAGGGCCGATGGAGTGTAATTAGTAGCTAACACACTACCTGTGAAAAGTGGAAATGACTGTGACAGAACGCTGTGAGGAAAGCCCATGGATCTGAATATTTAAAATGACGCTTTTATACCACAATTAAAGCATGTAACTTATAGTCATTGGAGTATACAGAAAACAACCTGCTGAAATGCTCGTTTTCTCAAGAATTTGATCAGAAAATGATAGGTACACTATGATTTTCTGTGCTATCAGAGACAATTTTTAATCTATTTATTTATTTATTTTTAAGGTATGTAAGGGGTAAATATGTTGCATGGATATATACAGACAGAGGACATGAATGTGGACATCCACTCTGAAACACGAGGTAGAACATAGTCCAGAAGAACAGGCAAGTCCCCATACTCCCAGATGTTTGAAAGCTTTTAAGAGACCTGTGTTTTCACCTTATAGAAAATACCTTCTTCCTTTGCCCACTCAGGTTTCTCAAATGACCTCCTGTGTAACTACTTATTGCTCGCTTAGGCTTCTCAAGTGGTTTCCCTGAGGTCTCCAATCCTCTATACCCACATAGGTAACACTTGGAGATGGTGGAGACTATTCATATCACCTAACTTTACTCTCATTTCACAAACTTGAGTTAGAATAATCCTCCTTGGCACTCTCTACCCTGTTAGCAGTTCAGGTTCCAGAGATTATCTTCTTTTACCCTTGACTACATAAAACACCTACAAAATCATCCAGTGCTGCTCCCCAGTCAAGAGGATAGAATAAGCACCATTAATTTAAATCATTCCTATCTACAAATTGCTGTAAGACTATTTGCTATGGTGTGTGTATTTATTTTCATGATAACGGCAAACACCGTAAACTATATAATATACCTTTGTTATTCATATCTTCAAAATATTAGCTGGAATACACAGTTTAGTAGCTATAGCAACACCTATAAATTTAAAATCAGTGGTCCTTATTTGGTTAGTACAAAAAGGTCAAGGACTGAACACTATGGAGCACAAACAGGAAGAGCCGATTTGGAAGATTAACTCTAAACTGATGTTAAAATAGTTACTGGAGTTGGTGGGGTTAACATCCCTGATCCTGATAGCATTCATCCCTGGACACAAGGGAGCCAGGAGGAACTAAAAAGAAAAAATGTTTCTTTTTTGAGTAGCAATCAGGAGGCATGAAATTTCCAATTTCCATGAAATGCCCATGGCAATAATTCTTATTATTCTCTCAACCTCTGAATGATTTTATTTTTCTTAAAATCAGCCTAATGATCTTAAAACTGACCCAGAACTGGGCTAATAGTCTATGGTAATTACTGATTTGTCTCTACACATGGACAAATATTGATAGAGAACATGCACGTAGGAACTTGCTATGACCCATGCTATGCCTCCACCCTAATTGTTATTACCAATACATGTGGTAGGCTTTTTATCAGAGAATTAAATACCCTAATATTGTCTCATGCTGAGCAAACAGTGATTGAAAGCCCAGGAAAACATGTCTGAATAGTTTCAGTTTGAACATTACCTAGCTATCCTGAAGTCACTCCCATCAGTATCTAAACTGGATTTGAATTGAAAGAGCTAAAAGGAAGAATGGGTGGGGAACCCTACAGCAGTATAGCTAGGAAAGACTGTAAGTATCTGTGTTTTTTCCTAGTTTTAGACTAGGTCAGGAGCAACTTGCCATGAGCAGTATCTGTCCATGCATGGGAGAATTTCTGAGGGTGCTGAGGAGAAGCAGAAGTGGACTGAGTTTCAGGAGAGCTTCAGTTGATGCAACAGGACAAAGGCGTAAGGCCCTGAGACAGATAGGCTACGCCAGGCTCTGGCATAATAATAAACCAAGAGGAACAAGGTACTGCCAACTGGCAAACAAATGTAGGATGGGAATGCAACCAGTGCTTGACCTGGGCTCAGCCTCAGCAGAAACATTTTTTACCAAGCAGAAGCTATTAACCCTTCAGAGCCAGGATGTGTGAGGTTGTTCATACAGAAATTCAGACCAACATGGGCACTGCAAAGAGCTTCTCTATCATTTTCTATGGAAAATACCTGAGATATGATTGAGTACAGTATGGGCAAGGAGGTCAACCTTTTCTCCAGACACATTGGGTGAGAAGCATGTATCACGGGTGATGCCGGGAAGGCATCATTAATGCAACTGAGGCTTTTTAATCTTTTGGTTTTGTGTTTGTTTGGGTTTTGGTTTGGTTTTGGCAGTCTAAGCAGAGCTGGGCAATGACTCCAGCTGCTCCCCACTACCTTCATAGCACACGTACTTTGTATTACCACATATGCATCCAAGGAAAAGAAGCAGCTTGTAACTCTCTGACATGTCAGACTTTTTCCTCTACTCCCAAACACACACGTACTAGATCATGCGATGGGTGTAGAAATTTGACATGCCAGATAGTGTGACAGATAACATATGCTATTATGAGCTCTCATTTCCCAGCCTCAGGAACTGCTGGAATGTTTCTTTGAGTTGCTGTTATCTCATATGCTTGACTATTTCAATCACTGTGTGTATGTAGCACAATCTTTTTGCAGATTACCAAATCAAAAAGATCACAGAAATCATCTAGTCTAATTCTCTACATAGTGTATACCATTGGTGTTTCCTAAATGAACTCCTGTTCTATTATTACTTATTTATGAGGGGGGAAAACCCAAATTAATGAAGAAAAAACTATTGTTTTGTATGCCTGAAGTTCCCCACATATCAAAATTAATTGTTCCAGTTGGTATCTAGAACCACTTTGTGCAATAAAGGCAACTTCATCCAAAAAGGTAGACTTCAGAAAATAATTTTAGAACAAATTTCTATCCTGTTGCTGATTTAACCTTGACATACTTGTTAGTTATAGGCTTTTTCTTTCCCTTACCTATTCTGATAAAATTACTGCCCGTAAATGTACTTTTTTTGTATCATGAAAAGAGGACAGTTGATTTGAGAACCTTTTGCTTTTAAACAATTATACTAAAGAAACAATAGTTTAAAAACACTTTAGTTTTTACTCTGTAACTTTTGAATATTATTATAAATGCTTGATCAAATTGCGTTATGTTGGTTATTATGCTGATTGTATCTTAATGGCAGGGTAAATCACCCCAGATTACTTTGCTACATTGTGGGATGCTGTTAACTGAGAACTGGTCTGTAACTTGCTGAAAGCACAAAGTATTCTCTTCTTGACCAACTGAAACATAATTGTAATTTTTTTATGATACAGATTGCATGTATCCAGAGGAATAGGGTAGGCCTTTGCATAAGATTTGTAAACCTGTAACAGTTTAAGGATACAAATGATGAGGGATTTTCACATCCCACCCTTTTGACTGGATTCACAAATCCAGTAGGTGCTTTAAAGTGGGATTTGTATTTGTGAAAGTATAAATATATAAAAGGATAAATAACCCTTAAAAATTCTCACTCAAGCTCTTACCATCCCACCTAAGTGTTTAAGTCCAAAGGAGTCAAGCTTTTTGGTGTTATTTTTTCACAGATGCCTAACCTTTTCTACTTAGTGGGCTTACAAGCGTCCTGCCTTTGTGAGACCCAAGCAGATTGTTTTTCTCAGTCCTATAATCAGTGCAGAGCTGCAGGATGCGCTTTCCTCCAAACATCTCTCTTGAGTGCTTCATCTAGTATGTGTTCTCCAAGGAACTCAGCACAAAATATAGCAAAACAATCTTCCTCTTCCATTTAATAATTCAATGAAAAGAGCTCCGTTACAGCACAATTTCAATAAAAGTTGTGAGTCTGAGAAAAAAAGGAGTTATTTTGGCTAGGACACTGGTTTGTGATGTTGATTTGATTTTCATTAGCCACAGGTTGAAGTTGGTTTAATTCCTCTGCCTGTGGGTTTATGAACCCCCACCTTCCATATAAGTATTCCTAATTCTTGATAATCTAGGAAGGAAAGCAGCAGTCAAATCCTGATAGTGATATCGCTCCTTGCTGTGAAAAATCATGAGAGATTAATTTGGTGAATAAGCAAGAGAGTGAAGACTGTGCTCTAAGTCAATAATTTTCAGCTTGTGGTCTACTAGGAGATCCAGCGACTGGACCCCAGGGATCTGAAAAAGCCAACTAAGAAATCCAAGCCTCACTAAATTCCCCAGGCACCACTTTGTTCTTCCATGGGGATATTTTTGCAAGCTGAAAAACATTGTCAAGTTCTGTTCTAGCCTAAGGATAAGGAAACTGATCTGGTAAGTGAAACCCTAGTTCCAGCTCCTCTTTCATGATGGCTTTGCAGCCTTTCAAATTACCGTTTCATGCTGAGCTTGTATGCAGCCCTTGAAGCAGGGAAAATAGGATCCTTTCTCTCTTACATGTAACTCATAAGCCCAAGGGTGAAGAATATGCTTCCCATTCACACATCTTCAGTAAAAATTAGTGAGAGAAATCCCAGGCCCACAAAAAAGCCACCATATGGCGTTTCCTATAAACATCTATATAGTCCCTACTAAGTGAGGAAGAAAATGAAGGCATATTGACTGCAGTGAGTAGAAAATGTTTGCGTTATGGAAACTCTACAGCCTGGGGCAGAACTGCTTTGAGGCACAGATTGCAAAGGGGTAGAGGATTGCCATGGCAAAATAATATGGTCCTTCTGCTGGTTTGCTTACTGGAGAGTTGTAGAAAGCCAACTGGCTGTGGCTTCTTTTGCTCAAGGAAGGATTAGTGGTGGCTACTCCTAAGCGATTCTAAACAAAGCCAGTCATTGCTTCTACTCTTCCTATATCTAGCAAGTCTGATTTTCTGCCCTTTATCTCAGCTCCTTGCCTTCTATAGGAGGAATATCCAGGAATGAATGAAATCAGGGCTGACAAAATTCCCTGCGGAAAAGCCTTTTTTGGGGATTTAGCTGGAAGGTTTAGCACCTGAGAGATGTACAGTGAGATCACAGCACAGTGCAGAAGTGACAAATGGTTTCTCTTTTACCCTTTCCTGAGTTGGTGGATAAAGGACTCCTACTTGGATAGCGGCTCAGATTTTCTGGGGAGAAATCTGGGAAAGCATGGGGTTACAAGATCAGAGACAGGAACACAGAGGAGGGCACCTAGCGCTTCAAAGTTCCTAAATCACTTCAAAAAAATCATTCCTCTGGAGTCACATTTATCTCCTTGGACAAAGAGAGAAGTAGCATCCTATTTTTCCAGCCTCCATACAAAGCTACAAACACATAAAAGGGTTTTGTTGAAAGAGCCGTGTGCATCAACAGTTGTGAATTCTCCCTTTTGCTGCCTGAACACATGCCTTACCTGTTGGCTGTGTGTTGCACACCTCATTCATTAAAAGCCAAGAACTTTTCATCGATTTTGGTGGACTTTAAATGCAGCCCATTCTCATTATTTTAAATGAGTTATTTTAAATGCCTTGGGATCTCTGTGCCAGAACTGAAAATCTGTCTTAAAAATACACAAAGAAACTCTTAAGCAGTACCTTAGCAGTGAAATAATGAGAAAAATGTCTTTGCTTTTATTACTGTTGAAAAAGTTTATTTATTTAAGGTATTTTTAATAAAGATTTAAGTTTCATTATGAAATAGCAGTCTCTGAGCTGACACAAATACATGTTTTCATCCAGAATAAAAGGTCACCTTCTGTTACTGGGAAATTTTATAGACATTAGTAGAAAGGATTTACTGAGTATTATTTGGACAGACATTAATATCATCTAGCAAAAGAAAAGCAGAGAACATCAACCACAGAATGGCTTGGTAAGAGCTCCATTCGGGTTTAGTTTGCAAAGAAAAATACCATCAGCTTTCCTTTCTTTGGTTCAACACATTTGCCACATATCCAAAGACCTCTCAATTCAGTTTGTGCAGAGGCAATTTGAAGTTCATTGTGTGATTCCTCTCATCCTAAAGGAGACATCTAAAACATGGCAGGTGAAGCACAACATAAAAATGTTGTTTTTTAAAACAAAAGACTTTTTGTTCATTGCCTTCATCATAACAGCAAGGTAGGTGGTAGACTAACTCAAAGGTGCATGCCTATACTCTATGGACCTATGGAGGACTCATTTTCTTAAAATAGGCATCTTGTTCCATCTGAGATAACCTAGTATATCCCTCTGGGTCCCCAACCTGCGTTTCAAAAGCCTCCAGGTCTCCTGCAGGTCCTGTCCCCTACTCGTCAGCCCCATATAAATGTCAAATTTCTCCATGGAGATTTTCAGTAACACTTAGGTAGTTATTACAGGCAACTGAATAACAACTTTAGAGTGAATTCAGATTAATCCCATGACTAATCCAGTTTATTTTGATAGGGTTTTCCTAAATTCTTAAAGACAGAGGCATAAGTCAAAATGTTTTGCACCTCCTGAGTGACCCTGTGTGTGTTGGTGGACATCCATTTTTTGAGGCTTTTGGTCCAACCATCCCACTTAAATTTCCACAGTGAAGTCTCTTGCCTTCACTACAAGCTGGTCACCACGATGATACTCACCAGGACTTTATCCCAAACTTGAAGGAACTGGGCTTCCCTATGCTCCTCCATCACTGTTGGGCTAAAAGGTCTCTTGATTGAAGCCCCAGTGTGTGGGAGGAGAAGTGTGCTTTGCAGCCAAAGTGTAGGATTCTCAAGCACAACGATGCTCTGTGATAACACCCTGTCTAACTAAAGAGGCCTTAACCTTCATGTAGAAGTAATTCATGTTTTCTCAAGATCCCTTCACCTTGCAGGAGTGGTATTGAGTGGTGGCCTTTCAAATGAGAAATGTAATAACTTGCCAGCCTTTTGTTAATTTATTTATTTATTTATTTATTTTCTGTGAAGGGGAAAGAGCTCCAAGTGTAATGTGCTCCCTGCTACCTATGCTATGAAATTCAGTTTTGGTGACTCAGCTGTTTCTATCAGTGTCAGGAAGCATTAATGTTTTTCAAGTTTCTGAAGATGGGAGAGAATGATCTCAGACCATGCAATCCTCTCCTACCTCTCACCAAATTCTTGCTGATATAACACCTACAGTAAGTTCTGGGGTTTGGGTTGTGGGTTTTTTGGTGGTTTTTTTTGTTTTGGTTTTTTTTTTGTTTTTGGTTTTTGGTTTTTGGCTTTTGGTTTGGTGGGGTTTTTTTTGTTTGTTTGTTTGTTTGTTTTTTTTTTTTTTTTTTTTTCCAGAATATACATCTTGTTTAGAACTGACATCAGAAGACGACTGACATTCTAATTTTTAGATTAATGCTTAACGGTCTACTGATTTTGAATGTTCATTTAATAAGCTAGTTTTCCTCTAGCTTTCCCAAGCAGCTCTTGGCAAAGAGTAGCGTTAAGAGCAGCAGGAATTCAGTGGAGATGCACTTAACTCCCTGCTGAAAAGAAGGATGTGAATCTGCATTCTCCTGCTAGTGGCTGAAATCGATTTGCCATTTGCAGATATGAGCCCTTCAGAAAGAGGGTTTTGGCATTTTGAACTGCTGCAGAAAAGAGAAGTGGTGCTTGAGACCATGTTAATGCCTCCCACAAAAGCATCTACCTCGTGGCTCGTTCATCGTACAAAGCAAGCACCCTTCGGCAGGCACCTTGGGTATGTTCTACCCCTTGCATGAGATCTTTTGGAAATCTCTACGAACAGGTCTTTTTGAAGCTTCTGTAGAAGTCTGAGCCTTGAAGCATGTAGTTTATCGTGATTCTTAAATCTATTCTTTATTATTAATATTTTATTACCGAACATACACTATCACAACCCTGAATATTTCTGAAATACATGTATTTCAGAAAACGTGAGTTCAGCTCATTTTTGCTGAACTTCCACTTCCCAGTTTCCTGAGGTGATGAGATCTGCTGTCTGCTTCATTATGGTATAATAAAATATTCCTGCCTTTCAGAATCTTCCTGCAAGGTGAGGGACTGGTGATTGAACTGTCTGATCTTACAAAAAAAATGCAAGTGGGAGCCAAGTTTGCGTTACTGATTTATGGCAAAGGCTACTTCAGTCAACCGAACGATGAGTGGATCCTTGCTTATTTAAAGTGGGGCAGTGGGCACAGGTGGTTAAGTATAACACGAGCTGCCTCACTCCATTAGAGTACTGCTCACTGCTGAAAATGGTATGCCTTCTCTTGAACAAACAGTGCTGAGGAGGACTTTTGACCTTTTGGTCTGCTATTACGTCTCTCACACAACATTATTTTAGGCCTTACCTATGTCTGTTCATTTTTTTCTTCTTGACAGGTGGTCTGATACAGCCCTTAATTCTTAACAGCAAAAGAGCAATATATATTTCCACATCTTTGCTCTTTTTGAAAAAAAAATTATTTTACAATACCTCAGAGTTCCAGCAGTATTATTGTAAAATTGGTTTTAATGGTACCCCTGAAATCCCATTCATTTAATTCAATTGAAGGAGAATACACGTGATTTTATCGTGATGATAGAGTCTCTCACAGATTAGGCAGTCTGCTTCAGTACTATGCTTCTTCTGAAATTTCATTCATTTCTGACTCTGCTGCAGCTTAACAAGATGTTTCTATCTGCCATTTAATTCTTCCAAGATCCTCTCCTTCTTTCCATTTTGACATTTAATGTTAATGAATTTTCTGGTGGGATTTGAATAACATTTTTTTTTCAAATCATAGGATTAGGATTTTAAAAGCTTAAATACCAGCTAGAATTCATTGTCCGTTTTCTTCCACATCTACCAGTAACTGAGCAGAAATCTTTGTCTCCGTTTATAGAGCCCACATCATCACATTGACCAGATTGGCAGCCGAGAACCGCTAATCTAATTCTGGGATGGATATATCCCGACTACAAGGGAAAAGACTGGTCAAGACAGTGCATGAAGACACTAATGCGTCCCTTGTAGCATCTTTCAGTCTGTTTCTGTCGGCATCTCACAGGCTTTTGGGAAGTACGTGTCAGGAGGAATTCTAGTATGATGGTAGCTGTGCCTCTGAAACTTCATGGCTGACCACCTCACATTCACAGTAACCAGGCTCAGTGATCTGGTTCAGAACAGTGATCTGCATCCAGGTGTAGGTACCAGCACCTCTTGTGCTCTGTCCTTACCACTGTGTGACACTGCTGGAGTCAATCTCATAGTGATCCTCATCTCTGATTTTTCCTAGGTGCGTTTCTACAACACAGTTCCTCCTTTGACTGCTTTGTGGTTTGGTTAGCTAATGGTTTTAAACCACACAGAATGTGCTACAGTCTTTGTGGATTCTGTCAAAATGAGAATGCATCTACTATTGATTGCATCTAGTTGGATGGGCACTAAAGTATCACAACAGGTAAAGCTCTTATCTAGTACTAGAACACATTGTACCATCTATTAGTGCAGTTAAAAACTGCAGTTAAAAACTGCCATAGTTGGCTCGTTCCCTTGAACTATAAGACGAAAGCAGCCGAATCAATACATTTGACATATTTTCCATTACCACAGTAAGGTCAAAGCAATTGTCCATCCTCATGAATTCCTGCGCTGCCAGACTGAGGCAGCAGCAAAATATGTTGAATAGACATGGTAGGGCTTCAGCTCAGCAAAAGGATGTCATCAAGAGGACAAGAGCTAGTGACTGAAAATGAGCTAAAGAAAACAGTGAGTAAAACCCCAGCTTTGGGTGATGTGCCACAGAAATTCCATTCCCAATTTATTTGTGATTTGTGTTTTGCTTGAGTGTCTGCGTCGTACTTGAATACTCCTGAGCCCCTCACACACTCTGAAGCCAATATTTTTTGGCTTCAGAAACCTTAAATACCCAACAAGTTTTTTCCTTTTTCATGGTGCAAGGTAGAAAACCAGTAATATTTATGCTATGGAGCATAATTTCTATCAATTTACTTGAACTCTTGTTCTCAGTATCTCTCAGTACACTTTTTTTTGTTGCTGTTCGTTTTTTTTTTTTTTCTTTCACTTTTTTTAATTTCCATTTTAGTACATAGGCAAAAGGAAAAAAAAGTATTAATAGTTTAAGGATATATTCCAATTCAAATCACCACTTTAAAGTGTTTTTTTTTCATGATGGTGAACTACAGTTCTTTTGGATGAAGGACTGTTGTGCCCGTGATCAACACTTAGAAGCCTTGTCTCCTTGGTGGATTCACCATGAGACGTGTTCATTTTTTTTTAAGTAAGCTTCTAGTTCTACTTTTTTACTAATGACTTCCCAGTGACGTGCCTTGACAGTTTTGATTCTTTAAGAGACTTGGAGAGAAGTATTTAATCAAGAAAAAGTAGCCTTAGGTACCTCAGCCTATGGCAACGGGATCAAATCTTCTCTTGGAACATTTGAACACCCACAGCTCTGACTTTTTCTTTGTGTCCTAACACCACTGATCCGGCCAAATGTTGATTGCTCTTTGATTTAAAAAAAAAAAAAAGAAAAAAAAATGAAAGAAAGACTATTTTCTGCACCGTATGCAGAAAATATCCTTGTCAAACTGTAATGACGTTCAGGTACCTACCTCATCCACAACACTGCTGTGTGATCCTCATGTTGTCACTATTCTAGGACTGAAGATCTATCTTCACAACATCAACCAACTTCTTTTTAGGCCTGTCTAGAGGTCTTGAAAGAAACTACCTTGTTTGTTACAGCTTATACACAGGTGTCTAGGCTGTTATTGAAGTAAGAGGAGTTCTAGTCAGAACAATCAGTAGAGCCTAGGGAATAGTTCAGCTGATCACATGTAGGTTCAGTTGCCTTCAAATCTAAGACATCAGTGAAACGCTGGCAGATGTGACACAGGACCTATGAGAAACCTAAACCTTTTGGAACGACACTGGAATACCTTACAGCATCTCATGTCTACGTTTAGGCAACCGAATCCTGCTAAGGTTGTCCAGTTGTCTAGTTTTTAGGTGAAGTGAATTGCTTTCCAAACTTCACTTACTGTACTGCCTAGATAGCTATTAGTTACAATGAGAGGTCACACAACCAGCTCTTATCTGGACCTGCATGAAGACACTTAAATTTCTTAATCTGCAAACTGAATTTAATCCCTAAACACTTGGGACCTGCACTAGGGCAGATGGTTCTCATCCTAACTACCTTTCTGAGTCTGACGGTCTCATAACAACTCGAGTGTCTTCTGGCAAGAAGTTCACTTCTTTTTCCTTTTGTCTGTTTTCCAGAAAGAAAAAATAATAATAATATTTTAACTGAAACCAATATTGTCATAAAGAAAATATCACAATAAGCAAGCCAATATAAAGTTCATATTATTGCACACAAAGTTATTTCTTCCAAGTGACTCACATTAGGTTAATGTCAGGTTCTCTAAAGGAGGAAGATGCATTGAATGCCCAATATTCCCTCAAAATATTGTCACACAATTCCCTTCCTTCAGGACTGTCTGCATCACTCTGTATATATTTGGCATGCAGGGATGCTGCTCTGACTGATGCTCTTTCTTGTTTCAAAGGATGATTCAATCCATTACTAACTTTTTTTCCCATGCTTGTTTGGTTTTGGAATCAACACAAAGAAAACAATGGCATTTTGTGGGGAAGGCTGTTCTTCCAATACATTTTCTCATTCCAAATTTTTTGTTGGAACCTTCACGAAAGGTTGCAGTTTGGAATTCCTCTGGTAAAATGTAGGAAGATTTAGCTGGTCCTAAGGTAGACATCCAAAGCACGTCCAATGAAGTGTTTTTTTGAGGAGCCTATTCCTTCCTACTGACTCCAGAAAGACTGACCAACCTTGTAGTTTTGGTTACTGAAAGTATCTCCGCTGCATACCTCTACAAGGAGATGAGACAATTTCAACTCTTAAGTATCTTAGAATGACTTTATTCTAAACTACCTTCTTTTTTTTGTTGTTGTTGTTTTTTTAATCATGGCCTTTACTCGTGGCCTTTGTATTTTTCCATGACTTTTAATAGAAAAACTATAATTCTTTTTCTTTCTTCTTGCCTTTTTTTTTTTTTTAATATATTTTCTTTTCTGCTTTTTCCTTACTTTGAAGAAAATTGAATCTTGTGAGTCACAGGCACTGATCTTACTTTTGTGCTGTTTCTCCTATACTCTTCTGGGAGCACTGGAAAGGTACTAAGCACCATTTATCCAGATAAGTTTCTAGTTTCCATTGACCACTCCAGCAGCTGTGCAGAAATGAACCCTTAAACACGATTTCCTCAAAGACAACAAGGATTCTGGAGTCCTTGAACTAAAGCACATTTTTTTTGTGTTTGGGCTGAGTTCCTCATGATTTCCCATACAGGTGAGGCAGAAGAAACTGAGGAAGCAGACGTCTCAGTCAGCTCCAGTGAGAGTGTTAGTAATTGAGAAGGGAAATGCAGCTCCCTTTTTCCTTCTATGTAGTATGAAAAGCCCATCTATGATTGCCACGTGTTTCACCTTAGACTTGCAGGTATACCAATCTTGACTCTGAATATTGTGATGATGCTGTTGGGGAGGCCAAAATACAACAAGAGGAAGGATAAAAGCAGAATATAAAGTTATTTAAATGGCTAATTCTTAGTCAGGGGGAGAAAGGGCTCACTTCCCAGCAGACATGTTGGTTAATGTCACCAGGAGTAGCAATTTGTTGTGGTGCTGTTGTTTGTGATATTCCTGTCCAACTCTTCTGCTGAGTATGAACTGTGCAGATGTCCTGGGCTTGTATAGCAGGTCAGACCCATTCACGGTGCAGTTTTATTAGAAGTTTATTAGGTGTGATATTGCAGCTTATCTTCAGCTCACTATAAGCAGAATATCTGTGGCTTTTTAGTGAAAGCTATACCATTTGCAGGGACATTCAGGCACACCTACACCCATCACAGCACCATATTCTAACAGCTCTGGGTTAAGTCCTTTCTTCTTAAAATTGTCTGTATAATGAGGAATGAACATAAATTACTGCTCTTGATAGGAGAGAGAAACAGCTTTCCTTGCAGGACTTCAGTGTAGATGGCTTGGACCACTTTTTTCTTGCACTTACCTCCTTGGCCTGATTTCAAGAAGAAATTGAGCCAAAATCAAGTGGAAACAGCATAGTAAATAAATAATGCTTTGCCTTTATATAGCTTTGTCTATACAACAGTTTCACAGAGTCCTTGTGATAGTGCTATTTCAGGCATTTTGTACCTTATGTAACAAAGCAGTTCTACTGCTGACTTTGAAATTGATTGCTTTTGACCTCCAAATAATCTGCTAACAGTATACACCGCAGATCCTCAACTGTTACTTCCAGTAAGTTTTAGTGTTTATTTGTGATCCAGTTTGACATGTGCAAAGGAAAAAGTGGAGTCCTGCTTCCTGCAGGTGAGTATTCAGCACCTTAATAGCAGAAACACATTGGAATTATGGATCCTCCCCCGCCCCCCATATTATTTTCCTCCCACATCATCAATTATATTTGTGTGAAACATCCTGTGCAACATGAAGGAAGAGAAATTGAATTCATGAGGTTGTAAATATACACGTTGCTGCTTCTTCATTAGGGGTTAGATTCATAACATAGGTGTCGAAATGAGGTGTTCAACTTACCTAGTCACCCCTGCCACCCTTTATTGTTGAAGGAGAGAATAAAACACCTCCAGGGTTTAATTCATATAACCCTAAAAGGGGCATCCAAGAAAGGCTGAGTGGGAGACCTTCCAGAGGTAACTAGTTCTCTCCTTTAGGGTCATTAGCTCTGGTTGGGCTCCCCAGCTCAAGGAGGTCAGGGAACTGCTGGAGAGAGTACAGCAAAGGGCTATGAAGATTATCAGGGGACTGGAACATCTCTCTTATGAAGAAAGGCTGAGGGACTTGGGTCTTTTTAGTCTGGAAAAAAAAGAAGACTGAGGGGGGACCTTATCAATGCTTATAAACATTTCAAGGGTGGCTGTCAGGAGGATGGGGCCAGGCTCTTTTTAGTGGTGCCCAGCGACAGGACAAGAGGTAATGACCATAAATTTAAACATAGGAAGTTCCACCTAAACATGAGGAGGAACTTCTTTCCTTCGAGGGTGGCAGAGCACTGGAACAGGCTGCCCAGAGAAGTGGTGGAGTCTCCATCTCTGGAGACATCCAAAATCTGCCTGGACATATTTCTGTGCAACCTGCTCTAGGTGAACCTTGTCTGGCAGGGGGGTTGGACTAGATGATCTCCAGAGGCCCCTTCCAACACCTATCATTCTGTGATTCTGTGATTCCATGAAAAATTCAGTGAGATAAACTTGATCCTTTTTCACCTCAGATGCTCTACTAACTGCAATTAATGCCTCAAGAATATATGCACCGCTACTGTAGCTGCAAACTCTTCTGATTTCTGAGGTTACATTTGCTATAGGTAGTGTGCTGTGTCTATTGCATCCATAAAATGAAACATTCTTAATCTTAATTCTGTGGAAAATAGCTTTCCTTCTGAAAAATAATTTTAAGTTTTAGACATAAAGACATTTCTCAGTCCAAATCTGATCCAAAGGGTGTCATTTTTCTGGTTCTCATTTGTGAAATCTCAAAAAAAAAAGCTTTCATATTAACCTAAATATTTTTCTTGTATAATTTCAGTGTTGTACTCCTTTTTTTTTTAAAGAAAGAAAAAAAAAAAAGCTCAGTTTCATTCTAAATATAAAGCCGACCACAAGTAGTCCCGAAATCTTGAAAGTGCTTGCTTAAGGAGAGATTTGCTTTTGCTGCTTCAATTTTTTATATTACGGGATTTTTTTTACATGCCTCAGGAAAGAACATAGTGTTCATCTGAAACCAGGATAGCCTGTGCCTGATTAAATCAAGGTATTTAAATAGTAGTTCTTATTATACTGCAAAATATTGCATGCATTTATTCATTCATTATTATTATTATTACAAGCTGAGATAATCTACTGTACTTACTGATGATGCACTATAAAACATTCTGTACTACATCCTAGTGTGTCAAAAGAAAACATACCAGGTGATAATAGAATAACATCCATTTAACTAAAGGACATTTTTACTGATGTTCTTCATAAAAAAAATATATTGTAAATTTATTATTATTATTATTATTATTATTATTATTATTATTATTATTATTAAGGAAATCTGCCCTGAAAAAAACAAACTTCGTTTGCCTCAAAAAGGTAATTTCAAGAGAAATTTCAAGACAATTTTTAGTACTTGCAAGTCCTCAAGGGACCATTGTAATCATATAGTCTAAACACTGCCTGCACCCAAGCTGAAGCATTTAATGTAGTAACTCCTGGGGTGGGCAGAATTAGTCTTCTCTGTCATGTGAGAACAAGTATGACTGAGTAATACAGCCCAAAAACCTTTGCGAGCTGGCATAGACTAATTAGGAAATCAATTATAAGTAACATGATTTATGGAGGCAAAACAGAAACATCTGTATGAGACACTGGAAAAGATCGGTCTGATCATTTTTACACATGGACAGAAGGGTGCACACCGATGGATGTTTACTTATTTACTTATTTATTGTACTAATGCTAAACTAGCAAACTAAATAGCATGAAGTTTTAGGGTTAGGCGTCAGGGTTAGGCTTGAACATGGCCGTATGACAGCCAATGCTATTACTTTTGTATCCCTCTTCCTGGGTTGGCTCTGTCCCATAGAAACCAGCTTGTCTCAGACTATACCCAGTAACAATCTAAGGAGTAGAACAGTCCTGGAGCTGCTGCCAGCAGGCAAGATGAGTGATGTGATCACATTCATTTGGGTGGATATGTTACTCATTTTTAAGGCCAGAGAAATGTCTCTGGCCTGTTTTATTCTTTACTTCTGTGGTTATAGTCTATGGACCCTTCTCTCGCATCCAGTTGTGGGTGATTCAGCCTGTTGTTGCAACGTCAGTGTCACGGCGTTCCTAATTAAATCTCAGAAAATTTTAGTTGCGCTATTGCTACCCCTTCTTCTAAATGTATTAACTTCGGTTCAAGCTGTGGGGTGTTTGCCATTTATAACTCTGCAGGAGTTCTGGATATTTGTTATGTCCCCAGGCTGTCCAAGAGGCACGTGTTCTACGTGACTGACCCTATCCTGATGCATGGACTAAAGATGGGGATTTGTATGACTGTGAATGGTGGAATACCTTATTTGCTGCAGGCATAGGAAACCATAAACAGAAGCAAAAAAAAAAATATATATATATATAATCTCCCACAGTGTCCTCAGCCATGGTCTGCTGCTTTTGCCAGCGTCATGAAGAGCATCTTATATAATACCTAAAATAAGTGTGGCAGAATGAAGTGGTTGGCAACGACAGTAGGAGCGGCTTTCCACTTGTGATTTTGTGTTTCTCAGTGAAAGCCAGCTCTTCCTCAAAAGCTCTCCCCAGTAAAATGACTGCCAGAAGCCCTACTTAGAGAGATGCTCCCTCTACATTGTTATGTCTTTTAAATACCTAAAAATATGTTTGCCATCCCCTCAGAAGTTTTCCCCAGAACAGCAACTGCTCTGATCATCCCCATAGCTACATCCAAGGCTGCAAGGTGCCAATAAGGGAAGAGAAGTCATATTTGCTTACACACTTTAAAGTTTGGAAGAACTCTTACTGCTGTGGAAGCCATCCAAGAAACATATACATTCAACTTGTCTGACCTGCTTACCATGAACTGCATCAGTCTCTCTCATTTCTTTGGTATACATTATGTGTATGGACTTAGACTACAACACCGAAATTTTTTATTAATATTTTTTTGGTTCCTTTCAGCCAGGATTCAAACTACCCCTCTCTGCCTTCCTTTGCTGCATGTAAAACTGCATTTCCTTTCCCTCTACGGGTAGAGAAGATAAAGTGATTCAAAACTGGGCAGTGTTTGTTGGGGCTAGCAAAAAGTCCTGCAGAGAGGATTCATAAACATGGAGAAATATATGGATATGATTGTTTTTCTTGTCTTCTAGTCATAGTTTGATGAAGAGAAGGTAGTCACTTAGGAACAATCACGCTTCATTACTCCAATGGTGGATTTAAGGGTGTTGGCAGTACCCTTTTCCCAGCACACTCATACCCTTGAGTTGTAGTTGTCTGTTCAGTCCCTTTCCTCCCCACTTCTCTTTTCCTTTCCAGCCCCATTTCACTCCATGCCTTAAGAAGCATGTGGGCAAAGAGAGGGAGAAAGAGGAGAAATGGTGAGAATAGTCAGAGAAAGGCTTCAAGGAAAGGGGGTGCAGGTGGTGTGCTTTGAACTCCAAACAAAAGGTGAAAGAATGAAGCTTGAATGAAATCAAATCCATCACAGTGGTGTCTGATCACCTCCATGGGTGATTCATCAGAGGGTGAGAAATGATACTCCAATGTTTTATTAGAAATAAAGTTCTCTGAAAGTGTTATGAGGGCTAATGAAATTAAATGGCATTAAAGCTTGAAACAGAAGTGAGGAGGGACAATCAACATCTACATCTGGGCTTAGTGAAGCTGTAGAGACGGATGGAATTTAGAAAATTTTGAGGTGAGGAAAAGCAACTGGATTTGGCAAGTGTCGCTGTGAAATGGCAGATTAATGGAGGAGAGGTTGATCTTGGCAGAGTCCGTGTGACAGGACAAAACCAGTGGGGCTTAGACAAGATTATGTTCAACTGTGACAGTCATCCTAAACCACGAAGGGGTTGAGCTTGTCTCTGTTAGATGAATTTTGAATCCTGATAAACCCATGTGTATACTTCAATCAGCTTGAAAACTAGCGTAACTAAAACTATATTGGATTACAAATTGATGCAGGGTTATTCTAGTTAAACCACAGAATTCAGAGGTGAAACACTAACGCATTAACAAAATGAGTCAGAAACAAGAGAAGACGTATTTTACATTTAAAAAGCCTCCCATAGATGGGCATATTGCAAATGCCAAATCAGCCTCATAAAAATGTTGCCAGCAGAGTGAAAACTCGTTTTTCTGTTGTTCAGATGGGGAAGCTGGGCCACAGAAAAAGCAAATAATTCTGTAAGAAAACACTGGCAGAATTCAGAAAGCCTAGTTGAACTATTTGTTCATAGAATCATAGAATCATAGGGTTGGAAGGGACCTCTGGAGATCATCTAGTCCAACCCCCCTGCCAGAGCAGGGTCACCTAGAGCAGGTTGCACAGGAACATGTCAAGGCAGGTTTTGAATGTCTCCAGAGGTGGAGACTCCACCACCTCTCTGGGCAGCCTGTTCCACTCTCCAGCTCTGCCACACTCAGGGTAAAGAAGTTCCTCCTCATGTTTAGGTGGAACTTCCTGTGTTCAAGTTTGTGCCCATTACCTCTTGTCCTGTCCCTGGGCACCACTGAAAAGAGCCTGGCCCCATCCTCCTGACACCCACCCTTGAAGTATTTATAAGTGTTGATAAGATCTCCCCTCAGCTGTCTGTTTTTCCAGACTGAAGAGACCCAAATCCCTCAGCCTTTCTTCATAAGAGAGGTGTTCCAGTCCCCTAATCATCTTCTTGCCATTACACCCATTTCTTCCTTATACTCAAGAGTGAACTGAGATTGTAAAATATTCCTGGTTTTATTTTTACTTTGTACATCACGATGTGTATAAAATACCCTTCTTTGTTGTTGTGGATGGCTTAAAAGGGACAAGAAGAAATTGTTACCGTGTTTAGTGATATGTTCTTCAGGACAGTTAAGTACCTGCTTTTTCTCTCTCAAAAGCATTATCTATTCAATGAGCTTAATTATATGGTAGCGTATCAAATATTATTCTGATGCATTATGTCTCCGTGGCTCTCTTAAGAAGGTCAAGATATTAATAGGGAACAATAACAGTAAATGGAGAACATTTACTCTGTTTCTTCCCAGCTAGAAAGTTGTGCATAATTGCTTTCCTTAAATGGGAATGGAGTTTGAAAACTCTGCCAAAAGCCCAAGCTTAAAGGTAAATATTAATGTCAGAGTACAAAAAAGGATAATACTTTTTAGTTTTATAGCACTTGTCATCCAAATCTTTCAAAACATCTAAATATCTCATAGATATTGATCAAGGTTTTCTAAGATATTTTTTATAGCTGAAGTATGTCAATACAATTTTCCCATCATAATGTAAGTGGTGAAAAGCAGATAGAATGGAAAGAATGCTGTCTGCATTTTGTTTCTAAATGACGAAAAAGAGAAATCGAAATAAAACAGTTTAATTAAATAGTTTTTGAAACAACGGGGTCTTTTATGTTTATATGCATGTTTAAAGTGGTATTTGGTTAGAGATACCTAAAGACTTCCTGGAATGAGAATGAACACTTTTTATGTGATCTCTTTGAAATAAAATTGTTTGGGTTTGACTCATGTTAATTGAAAGCTTATTTTATAGACCCTTGCATTAGCAGAAGATTAAACGATGTTGAAATCAGATATGCTGAAGCTCATTCATGTTCTTTCCCCATCCTGATTCTAGCTGTTACTCAAGCCCTGTGGCCAAAAGTTTTTTCCCTTTCCAGTGTTTGTGCAAATTGTTCCTTAACCAGTTTTCTTCAAATTGATGCCATTAGCATTAACATTTTCCATAAGATGTCTTTTCCAACCTGATTCCTTTTGACTGGGGAGGTCTGAACATGATGATACAAGTAGTTACCCCGATGGGTGTGTAGGTGCTCTCCGGAGTAAACTACAGGTGGAATGTAAGTATGTTCGCAATTCAGTTAATCAAAACCAAGCAGAAATTTAGAAGATGACCAAATGCCATTTGCATATCCTCATAATCATCTATACAGGGATATTTTGTTGTATGAGCTCAATAGCCAAAGGGATTTTTCAAAGTTTTCAGAAACAGAAGCCAGATTTAAGGAGAGCACTATAGAAGCCAAGAGAGCTTTAAAGCAGAAAGATTTCTTGCCACTGCAAATCTTAAAACAAAACAAAATGCAGGAAGGCAGGAAGAAATTTTTATTATCCAAGAATGTAATATAGATAGAGTCATTACTCCTAGAATTGGAAGGAGAGTTCCAATAAAGCTTTGAGAATTAAGGCATTTTCTTGCTGTTTTTCAATTGAATTCTTGGAGAACAAGTTATCTTACGGGAATCATATGCAAATGAGACTTGAAAAGTTGTCTTTTTTTCTCCACAGCAACAGTTTCTATAAGGCTTTAAAAGTGACACAGGTGTTGTTTAAAAAAAACCTAAGGTATAATTATCTGAGATTTGGAGAGTTCCTAATGATTCTCAGAGAGAATAAGAAGCAATTTGGTTGTGCTCTGTTAATGTGTGAAGTGATTTATAAGGGGAGCAGTAATGAATGTTGTCACTTCTAAACAAAACAAAGCACTTGTAAAAAACATTGATCAGTTCTTCAGTTCTTTATTTCTTTTCTTTTTTTTTCTTTTTTTTTCGGCTCCAGGACTTAGATGAAGATTGCAATATCAGCAAGTTCAAGTAAGTTGACTTAACATTGTGAGTTGCAAACTCTATTCAGAGATGTTTCTCTGACTCCTACATAAACTAGCAAGTTTCCTTTTCGCTTAATAATCTAATTTAAGTTCGATCCCCCCTCTGCCCCAAGGCAAGTGCACATCCAAATTAAGCCGAGAAAACTAGGAATTAGTAATATTAATACCATCTAGCTCAAGGTGGCAACTACATGCTAATTTTTTGTGCCTTCTTTATAAAAAGAAACACTGAGCCTTTGCTTAGAGGCAAGTTAATAGAAGTTTGTTGTTACAAGCCCTGCAATCTAAAAAAGAGTTTTCTGCAGTCATTTCTCTGTTACCTGTGGGTTGGTTATCCAGTTAGTAGCTTAATGTGACAAAAACCTGCCCAGGAACTTCTGTAGTGTTTCCCTCAGTGTAACCCACTATTTGTTTATTGTTAATGTTTCTTTACCATCCAAAGTAGTTTAAATAATGCAAGAAACAATAATTATAGTAAATACGACAAAACAAGGCAGAATGAATTCTGGGTATTGCAACAATAAGCAATGGACAAATACTCTTCTGAGACAGGGAAGTGAAATTGATTTAGAAAATTAAACACATTAGTATGCAAAATATATCTACTACTTTGCCTATTAAGGAAGGTCAAATTTAATGACATTTGCATACTAATCTTTCCTTTTTCAATTAAGCAGAGTCAAAATATACTAGACCAATATCCTGCTCTTTATCTTTTGATTTCAGAGAGAAAATAGGTTCTTTGGTTGCTACTACAATCGGGGGAAAAACAGGCTTGACTTTACCAGGAAAAGCGTTCAGGTGTCTGGGGATTGTGTGAGGTTAAAAAAGCAAACAATTTATCTGCAGGCTGCAGTTGGATATAATCAAGTATGTATGGACACCTGGGCATTTTTTTGACTAAACAATCACCTCCACTCCACCTCCCTATGAAAAGGATGGTGATACACAACTGGCCATTTGGTCTGTTACATTGGTGGGCACAGAAGAGAAATCACTCCAAAGAGCACAGTAACATGTGAATGGTGTAGGGTATCACACACTAGGTCTTGATCCTGTGCCACGGCCCAATTTGAATAGCTAGGAACAATTCCATTGCGTAAGAACTTCAGAATTTTATCCAACTGAACAGTCCAACACCATTTTTCTAGAGACCTGAGTGTCGTCCAGTGTAAAAGTGAACAAACTGCAGTAATTTCTCTAGCTGTCAAATGGCACTTGACAGAATTAGCCAGAATTAAAAGTATGCATCTCCGATTCTGAGTAAATGTGGCTTTAGTTCTCATTTTTCTTTCATAATTGGATCAAGACATGGTCAATTTGTCTGGACGCCTCCATGATAGAAACAAATTAGTTCCCCTTTACAGTCTCTTAAGAAGAGGGCCTTACCAACCCTTTCCACCGTTCCCCAGATCTTTCTATTTACTGAGGCTCTGCAATTATAAAAAGGAAAATATGACCTGCTGAATAGCAAGAATACAAATGGAGAATGAAAACTATGAAGAGCTGCCCTTAGGCACATATAATTCTGCTGCACACGCTTATTTATATTTCATCAGGTTAAAGCATTAGAGAGACATAAGTGAATGTGGTTTAGCTTGAAAATAGTGCCACTGCCATGAGGTAACCATTCCAGAGCCTCAGCTGGTGGAGAGCAGTGATCACTGGAGATGACTAAATCTGCTCAGGAGCCTCCCTGTGGACATCACAAGCCCCAGACTGACAGAAGTGCTCAGGAATTCTCCAAACAGGGCTGGAAGAGGCCTCAGACTTGATGACGAACAATTGATACAAAGGAAGTGTTTGAAACACGGATTACAAGTTGCAATAAGTAGTTCAATGCTTCACAGTTGGCTCAAATCCAGACGCAGCAGAGTGACCGTCAGCTCTTTAGGAGTATATGAAAGATCTGGGAGCTTTAACCAACTCTACCACCATGTGCTTCTCTCCATCTTTAATCCAAACATGCCATATCAGATGGGAACGGTCTTTACAGAGATGTCCGTCTCTCAACAGATCCATTTTACCTTACGGAGGTTTTCAACCCATTTCCCTAAGATTTCCTTTTATTTTTTTTCTTTCATATTTATATGCTCGTTTCTCTCACCTCAAAATCCTAAGCATAATGTATTCTCTTCTAGTAGCTCCAACATGTTTTTCCTCTCTCTCCCCTTAACGACACGGTCGTCTCAGCTCACTCCACTAAGCTTGTTTTGGCTGGTTTCCATGTAAATCCATTTCCCCTGCATCCCATCCCCCATTTTTTTCCTCTTTTCTAGGGTTCATATCCAACAAACACCAATAAGCTATGCAACACTTTACAAATTCCCATTAACATATCTAGCAGCACTATACTCTACCCTGAACTGGTAATAAGAAATAGGTGTTGTGACATCCAAAGGCATGAAATAAACTTTCTACTCAGGAGCTTTAATTAGAAGCTCTCTATGCTCACCTTGCTTTCCTGAAATGCATTTTAATTTATTACCACGAGGTTTACCACCCATGGTGAAACAGGTATATCATACAGCAAGATTTCTTTATGACTTCTCATACCTTTCACCACCTTTTTCTTTTTTTTTTTTTTTCAAGAAGAATCCAAGTTTTTTGTTTCTTTGCTTGCTTGCTTGTTTGATTTGTTCATTTGTATTTGAGGAGAGGAACAAATAATACTCCTTGCACTGGGAAGGCACTATCTGTTCCAGGCAGCCTCTTAAGTATTCATATTTTTCAGATATGAAAAAATTTTTTCCTATATTTAATAAAAAAAAAAAAGAAATCAGAGGTCAAAAGCCAAGCACGTATGATGTTTTAACATTCTCTTTCTTTATTGCCTCTGTTTGCAGAGAGAGAACAAAATTACAATGGCTGTTTTTTTAATATAATTAGATTATAGTGTTAGCAGATTGATGACTCCTGATGCTCAAAGTCCTTGAAAAAGCCCTCAAAAAAAAAAAAAAAAAAAAAAAAAAAAAGAAATTGCTGGGAGTGGACCCTCTTCTATTAAAGTAAAACAGAATTTTAATGATGACTTCACAAGTCCAGAATTTCAGTATGTATCATAAGTGCGCTTTAAACAGACTTGATAACCTTGACTTCTACAGTAAGGAGAGCCTGTCTCTTGCCCTTGTTTCCTCCATGACTCCAGAGTTACTTATGGTGATGTGTTTGCCTTAGCACTTGTCTTCCCTCAAAGTCTGCAGAGTCCAGTCCCAAAAACTCCAGCAAAGCTTTTCTTTTCTTCCTCAACTACCTTCCACAACCCCTTTCAATTCATTCTTATAAGACAGTCAGTTCTGCCATGCTGTTGACACTGTATGTGGGTGTCTCATCCAGTAATCACCTGGAGAGATATGGGTTTAGCTCCTTTGTTCACTTCTAAATTTACTATATTCTAATCTGAAGAAATTGTGTGAGTGTTTGTGTTTGGACTTCTGATTTATGGGGCTGGCTTTCAGTTTTCTGAAAATATGTAGATTCACCTGTCCTGCTGTTTTCACTGTGAAGGGGAAAGAAAGGGTACCTTGCTCCCTACAAGTCTTAATTCCTTAACATCTCCATTGGGAGACACAAAAATAGAATATATCTACCATCTTGATGGGATTAAATTAACATGTACTCTTGCATTTCATAGGTCTTTCCCAATGTGTGTCATTGAAAAGGTCCCCACTGACCTCATGGGTTCTTTTCACCAAACTAAATCTTGGCTATGGAAATACATTATTCACAGTGTTGGATCAGATTTGAATTACTTCCTAGAACTTAATTCCTCACCCATTCCCAGGGAGGCACAGTCATCCGGAGGAACATACCTTTTCCATGCAAAAATTGCCAGGACTTCCCTTTCAGAAATCCAGCATCTCCAGTACAGCCCCAAAGGCATTTCCTGAGACTGTTCAGTGCTCTGAATTTCCAGGAAAGGCAGTAAACAGGAAAATAATGTATTAAGTTGCTAATAAATCTTGAGTTCTGTACCTCTGTGCCTTGTAAATAAAATCAAAGAAAAATAAGGATCCTCTTGTCATGACTTAATATAGAACACTGTCACACTGCAGTAAATCATTTATATGTGTAGTGATTAGAACTGTGATTTAGAATCAGTTCAGACACCTGCAGTAAGTAATAAGGCTTCTCAGTGGTTATTATGTCACCATACATCCTGCAGCCTTCCCATTCAATTCCTTTTTCAGGACTGTTTTTAGGGGACCTACAGGAAATTATGCGGATTGGTTGACACTCTCCTTTTGCCTTGCTTCCCTATGGGTCTGAGTCACAGGCTCATCATCTACACTGCACACAGGCTCCTGGGCTCCCTGCCTGAACAAGCCAGCATGTTCCCTTCAGGAGAACATCCAGAAGCTGCTGGCAAGATAAACCTCACTCCAGACAATTGGGTCCAAGTAGTTATGGATGTGAACAACGTCAAATTTTGCTTTCCTTCATCTGAAGCAGTCCCTCAACACTATCCCAGCAAAATTTGTGCATTCAAATACTTCTCCCACCCACAAACATGCCTGCCATGAATCAAGGAATTCTGTAAAAACAGATCTCTGGTGAATTACAACACTATGCTCTGACATGGAGGAAACGCCTGCAAAAAACACCACTAATTCCATCGCAGTGTCCAGCCAAACCATCCTTATTCCTTGTCTCTCCCCACTTTTGGTCCTCCCTTAAATACCTCATGTCTTGTACAGTCCCAAGCTGCTCTTTGCCTGAATCCCATAACAAGCCCCATACCCACCCCCCGGTAGCCTCTTCTCAGTTTGTAGGGTGCTCCAGGGTGCTCTTGGGTGACTCATGGTGATAGGTGTCTTTCTGGACACATAGGCTGACCTTCATCCAATGGCCCTAGTACCAGCCAGGGCAGGGGGTCCTTTGGCTCTGGCTGAGTGATTGATGCTCCTATATGGGCCATTTGCCTCCGTGCTCTTCTATGATCATGAGGATGAGCCTTTCATCACACAACCTAACAGAATGAGATGTGGTAGAAATATCAGACTTGATGGGACCGCATCAACAGCTTGTCAGTCACAAACAAGCAAGTGGAAAACATTTGACCTAAGGATGCCATTTCTTCAGCGCACATACGAATCTGGGGTCAACAAATTCCTCAATCTGCTATCATACACTTCAAAACTTTTGTGTAGAAAACCAAAACTGACAAGAAAAAATTTTCTGAAGGTGATTCACTGCTTTGTGGCAGCTATGCGAATAAAACAAACATAATATATTTAGCCTGGAAGATGTAATCATGAAAATAAGAAACCTGTGTCTATCTAATTGCAAGTTGTGCTTTTTAGAGATATTTTTCTCTTTGTTCTTCATCAACAGCTGAAAAAGTGCAGGTGGAACTGCTTTTTTTTATTTATTATTGCTGCATTCTGGAATGGAAGCTATTTAAAAAATTATATTAAATAAGCAAGAGTTTCATCTGCCAAAGTGGTAGGTGGTAGGAAGGGAAAGGTAGGTGTTGAAATAATAATAGAAGAAACATTCCAGATATATTTTTTTTTTAATAAATCAATTTAAATTCTAAAAATAAAGCAAAAAAAAAAAAAGACTTTTGGGGGCTTAAGCAAGCACAAAACTCTCTCCTTGGAATGCTATGCTTTACGAGTGTTTATACCTCCATCCAACACTGTGTGACTCTGCCTTGTCACCTGTGACAGCCCGATTACATGAGCTGTCCCCTGGTTCTGCTGTGGTGCGACGCAGCCTGTCGCCCAGGGTCATCACGGACTACCTGACACTCTTCTTGCCAAAACTGGAGGGAGATCGACTTTTTGCCCTAAACGAGGAAAAAAAAAAAAAAAAAAGCAACTCAGCAAGAGCAGATAAAAACAGGAGTAAAAAGAGGCATAACTTTTTTTTGGAAACAGAAATTTCTACACTTTGCTCAGCTCTACAAAAAGTCCCTTCTTTTTTAGGATCTAAAAGAAAACAAGTATCTTAGGGAAACAAAGATAAGACTGTGAGGTAGCTACATGTATTTTCAGGTTAAAATGTCTTCAGCCTGTCTTCTATCACAGCTGCTTTTAGTGCTTGTCAGGGATGTGGAAAAGTCTCTGTGGCTGCGAAAAATAAAGATACTCCAGTAATGGAATGAAATGCCATGTAATGCATTTTTGCCTGTGTTTTAAAGTGCTCTGTACATAGCATTGTTAAGTCATAGTTGAGTTTTTACGTAAGAACTAGGCAGAAACAGAAACCTCTTTTCTTTGGAATTTCTATGAGCAAGATGGTTTTTTTTGAACAAGAAAAGGAAGATATTTTAGATTTTAAGTACAAAAATAATTATGTAACGTTTTCATCCAGAACTATTGCAATGTTCAAAGCATTATTTATATTAATATAAGACATAAGATAATACACAGTGTCTATAATATAGAGTATATGTTTATACTTAAGAAAAGAGCTAAAAGGGAACAGTTAAAATGAAATATAAACATTTTGACATTGTAGAAATAGCTGATCCAAAATGATTGCCTTTACTGTTTTCTCCTTGCATTTCAGTTTTGTCAAGTTTGTGTAGCTCCATGAACTGTTTGGATTTGATTCAAATTTTTCCTTTTGCTGAAAAGTGTTTTCCTGGATGCTTTCCAGGGATGTCAGCACCCCCTTTCGATGGAAAAAGTAGGGATTGTCCATTAGCCAAGTATTTATATATTCAGGTCTGTATCTGCAGAAAGTTCCACTTGGTCCCTGCTCAGAGATCCCAGTGTCCTTTATGTCCCTCCCACCATCTGCTCTCTCTTCTCTCACATAACGTACCGCCCTGTAGGTGGTCTTTACAGCAGATCACAATTTTTCAGACTAAGTCAGAAAATCATAGATTCAGAGCTTTTGTTATACTTCTCCCAAATCCTTATGAAGTCCCATTTTCTGAGTTGTTGATTCATCTCACTCAGCCATTGAGACCTGAAAGTCTGTGGCTGTTGGAAAGTTGGGCTTTTCCAGAGTGGTGATTCAAGTATAGTATCAAACAGAATGACCCAGGGTTGTTGAGTGTGACAGGGATCTCAGGAGATTGTTTAGTCCTAACCCCCTGGTCTGCTTTGACCAGAGGAGCAACTAGAGCAGAATCATGTCCAGTTTGGTTTTCAACATGTCCAGGAATGGAGGCAACCTGTTCCACTGTTCAACCACTCTTACACTGCAGAAGATTTTTCTGATGCTGAAACTGAATTTTCTGTATTTCAGTTTCTGCCTATTAGCTCTTGTCTTCCTGTCACTGGGCACCACTGAGAAGATGCTTGCTCTGCCTTTACTCCCCCCATCAGGTATTTATACACTTTGATAGATCCTCTGAACCTTCTCTTCTCCAGTCTGAACTGTTTCAGTTCTCTCAGCCTGTCCCTGTAGGTCAGATGTTCCCATCTCTTTGTTGTCTTTGTGGTCCTTCACCGGACTCGCTCCAGGAATGTCCCTGTCTCTCTCGTACTGGATGCCCAGCACTGGACCCAGCACTCCAGATGGGTCTCCCCAGAGCTGAGCTGAGGGTAAGGATCACCTCCTTTGACCTGCTTCTCCTAGGACAGCCCAAGATGCTTTTGGCCTTTTCTTACCACAAGAGCACCATTGCAGGCTCATGGTCAGCTCATCATCCACCATGACTCCGAGGTACTTGTCTGCCAAGCTGCTTTCCAACCTGTTGGCCCCTGGACCATCCTTCTGCATGGAGCTATTTCTATTCAAGGATTAAAAGGAAATAGAGAAAGTTCACTTAGATTTAATGCTGAAATTTTAAAACACTGTTAGATGAATCGCTCTCATGGCAACGAACCTGCATAACACCTTAAAACTGGTGCCCTCATTGACACAAGTAAATATTCAGGATAAGGTGTTGACAGAGATTGAGTTGCCTCCAAAAGGTCTTGTTCTTTCTTCTTCTTTTTCTTTCCCTAGAAAAATGGCATGTTTCGATTTGCAGGAAAAATTATGTTGGAGAGAAGTGACATCTGCTATTTTATGTCCTCTACAGTTCAGTTTGACTCTGAGACATGTAGAATATCTCTGTAACACCTATGTTCTTTAAAAAATGGCTCATCATTACCCAGACAAATGGCATCAAATGGTAAAATATCTGAAATGTTCTTCCCTCTACTCTCTTGTGGGCATGCTAGGGATTTAATTTATCAAGAGTTATAAATTAGCCAGTAGGAGCATATGTTGATTTATTATTGTTTTTTAAGAAAATTTGGGGTGGAGAGTGAGGTGACACCTACTCAAAAATAACACAAAAGAAAAAAAAATCTAAATAACAAAACCCCAAATCAACAAGGTTCTCTAAACTTCCGAGAACTATAATGTTGTAAATGTAAGCTTGCCTGAGGTAAAACCGTGAACATATTCCAGTGTTTTTAGAATTTAACTGATTTCTCTGAAGAAAATCTGTCGAATTATGCAAGGCTGTTTATGCAGGTTACATGACCCAGGCCTAATATAGACATTGCTAATGTTTAAGAATAAATTCCTGAAATCAAGTTTGTGGATGACGGAAAACTGAGGGGGCGCAGTCAGAATGCTTAAGGGGAGGGCTCTCTTCCAAAGGGATATGGACAAGCTAGAGGAATTCATTGACAAGAACCTCCTGAAATTCAAAAGGACAAAATACATTAAAAAATGCATACATCAAAACAGGACAAGTTCCAACGGGGTATAGGAAGGAACATTTCCCCCATGGGAACAGTCAAGAGGAACAGGTTGCCCAGAGAGGTCTTTGCAGCCTCTCGCCTTGAAGGTTTTCGGGACTGGACTGGATAAAACCCTGAGCAGCCTGGTCTGACCCTGTAGTCAATACTACCTTCAGCAGGAGGCTGGACTAGAGACTTACAGACGTCGCTTCTCATGAATTATTTTATGACTCTAAATACTGACATTCATACAATTCTTAATGGTGGAATGTATAATCCAAAAGTAATCTGTAAGAAGAAGTATAATTTAGTGGCAATGTGGTTTATATATCTATAACTGCATTCATATGTATCAACACAAACATACACACATAAAATATATGTAAAAATTATACACATACATAGAGCTATGTATACAGACACAGACGTATATATATGTGAGTATACTGACCTAATTTTCCTTCAGCCTACATCTGTTTCCTCAAAACTTGACTCCTCTCTTCCAACAGCTCTGTTTCTGATTTGCCCCATGTCTATGCTGGTTTTGTAAATAATCATCTGGGGGTGCAGTATCTATAAAGATGTGTGCTATACAAGGACTTTGATTCAAATAAGGCTGCTTTTAAAAAATTGTGACTTATCTGAAGAGGAAGGTAACCCCATTGGAAAAGGATAGGTCCTCACCGTAGTCTCCAGGAAAAATCTTGAAATAAAAAATACTGATTACACACATATCCTGATGGGCATCCTTTTATCCTTTGAACTTTGTTTTGTGCAATCCCTGCATCTTTCTGTATGTCATCTGCCCATTGATCTGCGCATTTGACATTTGCAAAACCCGGCTCCCCACAAGACGCCAGAGTATCACAGTCTCTGGCATGCCGCAGTGGAGCTGGGAGTTATCATCCTTCTATTCAGGGGCAGAAAAGACCTGGGTCTTCAAGATTGTTTCTGCATCTAATTCCTCTTGGCTTTAATGTATTCCAACAGGAAGCAAATGCTTACACACCTTTTGGGGACTGGAACTAAGTGGTTTGCTAGAAATCAGAGTGAATACATTTGAAGGTAAAGAAACAATCATTGTTCCCACACACAACCACCAGAATATCCCTTCTCAGTTTCTCAGAATTACCTGAGTCCTAAGAGCATCCTGATCCGGTCCATTTTACATAACATCAGACTCATTTTTGATGCTACCATTTGCTTCACGCTCTCTTGATCTTTGAAGAAAATTGTTCCAGTCTGCAAATTGAATGGATCATCACTGGATTGAAATCTAAGCAGGGATATGAGGCGCTGCTGCACTGGCTCCCCCTCCCGCTGCCTTCATAATTTAATGCAACATTTAAAAAGTGACTTAAACCTATAAGAAATTATAAGCCTCCTTAGTGCATTGAGCAGAAGGAGCTATTCTGTTTCTGGGGTAGTTTTTTCATCAGAACGGTTCATTCCGTATGAGCATGTGTGTGCTTAAGCCATTTTGCTTTTCAAAGCACAGAGACACACCTCTTTATTTTATTCTTCATGCTTGAATGAGTTTCACCTTCAGCATGAACTTTCATATTTTCTCTCATTTGATTAAAAGAAAAGCAGAGCACTGTTTCTAGCAACACATACTGCACCAATGTTGCACAAAGCTAGAAGATATTGCACAAGACTGGGATGGAGACTGTCAAATAATGGTTCTCCTTGTTTTCAGGTGTTTTCTTTGTAGAGTCTGAGCCAGCATTTGTCACCTCTGGCAAACTGAGTGACAGCTTATTCCTTGAGTGACCCCACTGAAACGAAGGGAACTCTTTGTAGAAGTTCTGCTCCAAGAGAGCAGAGGCAAAGTTCTCTTGACCTGGGAAACTGTACAAGAGTGTATCCTGCCGGACACGATTTGGAGAGACAGATGGCTTAAGAAGCTTGGTTGAGGGACAGATCCTTTGTCTACCACTGTTTGAGAATAGTATTCTTTGACAGTTTTGGTGTATTCCCATTTAGCAGTCTTTAGCTGTGTCCATGAAATGCTATATCCGATGGGTGTTTGTCCATGTGTGGAGTTGATGCCATTCCCCTCATTCATGTCTGCACATACCTCTCTGTCCTGCAGACAGGTAAGGAAATATTTTTTTTACATTTCAGGCTAGATTGCACCTTAATCTACTAGGTTAGTTTATTATTACTGTTTTCTCTTACTTTTTGTAGGAAGCCTTCATCCTGGGCCCAGCAAGGAACTGCACTGGGGCTTTACCATGTTTTGAGTGGGGTGCTGGACCAAATGACCTTGAGAGGTCCCTTTAAGCCTAAATTGGTCTATGTTTATGGCTAAAAGCCAGGAATATAAAAGATATGAATCAAGAGAGTAATTTCTGCCAGGCATTCCTAGGACGGTGCTGTGTGGGTGCTAATGTTCTAATATTTAGACGACAGTGAGTAATGTGCCTATCCCCCAACATGTAGGACATCACTGCACTTAACTGGGCAGAGGTAACAGGAGGGGAAGGGGAAAGGAGATAGTGGTACAATCCCTGGATACAAGTTTTCTTGCCTTCCCTAGTAAAACACCCCTCGAATAAGTTCATTCGTGTGAGACCAAGGCCTAAAACTAGTGCTTGCCATCAGGAAGTACTGGTTATTTGTTGACCACGTGCATGCTTCACCATGGTTTGATCACCACAAGACAACAAAGATGGTTGAGACTCAGTTGCCATATTGCATTTACAGCCTGTTACTCTAGTAAGCCTTTTGGTAGTAAAACCAGCCTGACTTCTTTTCATGTAGGATTCAAGCTAAAACTGATTTATGTGATTACACCAGGCCTGCCTGGCATCACTGAAATTAAAATAGCAGTTAATACTAAAACAGAGTCACTTTTTGAGGCCCCATTAACAATCACCAACAAAATACCCCCCTCAGTATATTCTTGGAAATATCAGAATGTGTTCTGCATTCACGTATACTACCCTTAGCAATTTGAAACACATCCCCTGGCACCGATGTCTGTATGTCAGCACCTGTGCATACACTAGCAAAGGTGCACAGAAGAGAAAGAGGAAAGCCTTCTCTCCACAGGAGATGAAGCGAACAAATGTAGAAGACAAAACACCTTATTGCTTCCCCTTTCAATATATTTTGATCCAAGCTGCCCTACTTCAAGTATTAAGCACCTTTTCCTGATCCCTGTTGGAGCAGGATATTGCTTTAGGTGGACTCTCAGTTCTTATGCACAGAAGAGAATAGCTTGATTTACTTTGCCAGATTTCTTGTCGGTTCCTGACCCCCTTAAACTCTACAAATCTAAAGTAGCTCCAATTACTGTGCAGTTACCCTGCATTTGAAGTGGCAAACTGTGTACAGAACTGCCAAATTTTCTACTGCTCGGGTCTCAAGTAAGAATCAAAATTGTGCCACCACAAATTCAGTCTTCTCTGTGCACTGGGTCCTAAATGCTTGTTATGAAAGGTAGGTGATACATTGATAGCAGTGTGAAATAGAATCATAGAATCACAGAATAATTTGGGTTGGAAGGGACCTCTAAAGGTCATCTAGTCCAACCCCCCTGCAATGAGCTGAGACATCTTCAACTAGATCAGGTTGCTCAGAGCCCCATCCAGTCTGACCTTGAGTGTTCCCAGGGATGGTGCATCCAGCACCTCTCTGGGCAACCTGGGCCAGTGTTTCACCACCCTCAGCATAAAAAATGTCTTCCTAATATCTAGTCTAAATCTTCCCTCTTTTAATTTAAAGCCATTAGCCCTTGTCTTATCATTACACTCCCTGATAACAAGTCCTTCTCCAACTTTTCTGGAGGTATTTAGGTACTGAAAGGTGGCAATAAGGTCTCCCCAGAGCCTTCTCTTCTCCAGGCTGAACAACCCCAACTCTCTCAGCCTGTTTTCATAGGAGAGGTGCTCCATCCCTCTGATTATTTTTGTGGCCTTCTCTGGACCTGCTCCAACAGATCCATGTCTTTCTTGTGCTGAGGGCTCCAGAGCTGGAGGGAGTACTTCAGGTAGGGTATCACCAGAGCAGAGTAGAGGGGCAGAATCCTCTACCTCGACCTGCTGGCCATGCTGCTTTTGATGCAGCCCACTATGTGTTTGGCTTTCTGGGCTGCAAGTGCACATTGCCAGCTCATGTCCAGCTTTTCATCCATCAGTATCCCTAGTCCTTCTCAGCAGGGCTGCTCTCAATCCCTTCATCCCCCAGCCTGCATTGATAACCTGTATTGGTTATCCCAACTCAGGTGCAGGACCCTGCACTTGGCATTGTTGAACCTCATGAGGTTTACACAGGCCAACTTCTCGAGCTTGTCCAGGTCTCTTTGGATGGCATCCCATCTCTCAGGCATGTCAACCACACCACTCAGCTTGGTGTTATCTGAAAACTTGCTGAGGATGCACTTGATCATGCTGTCTATGTCATTGATGAAGATATTAAACAGTACTGGTCTCAGCATGGACCCCTGAGTGACACCACTGATCTCCATCTATCTTCAGAGACAGCTCTTCACACTCTATCCATTTCTTGATGTAGAGGGCAACACGTCCACCTCTCCTTCCTCGCCTGTCCCTTCTGAACAGCCTGTAGCCATCGATAGCTGCACTCCAGTCACGGTACGCCTCCCAAAAGGTTTTAGTAGTGACAACTAAGTTGTAGCTTTCTAGAAGCACGGTGGCTTCCAGCTCCTCCTTTTTGTTGCCCATGATGCGTGTATTAGCGTAGAGGGAAATAAAAAGGGAAAACCTTTAAGAACTGTATTTGCTCTTCTGTGATCATGATTCCTGCATCCCATGGTTTTCTGCTGGTCGTTGTATCTATTTTATCTCCTTATGAGAAAGGAGTGGGACTGGAGGCAAGGATGGCGAGCACGAGGACCCAAATTGGAAGAAAGGATGCAGGTCGGGAATGTACACAAACCCAAGAGATAAGAACCATTTTTGAGTTCCTCAGCTGCAGGCACTCCCTCTGCAAAGAAAGACAAATTGTCTAATGTGGGTCTGCTTCACTTTAACCACGTGCAAAATGGGGAGTGAATATTAATTTTTCAGGAGTGTAGGAGGCCCTGATTCAAATTGGGAAAATAATACATCCTAGAGTTAAAAAAAGGTGCTGAACACTAACATATTATTTATGACGATAAAAGGGATACTTCTCAGATTCTTGCATTTATCTTTTTGTATGTTATGTGGTGAAGTCACTTGAATCATGTCCTTTATTTGCAGTGTAGCCATAAAAATGTGTGAGCAAGAGTTGTGGGTAATGACGCTCCAAATAAAACCATGCTTGTGAATGTTCTTGGTCTGACACACTGCAAAAACGGATCATGCATTTTAAGGTTTAAATGAGAAATTTAAGATTGAAGAGGGGAACATAAGAAAAAACAAAACAGCATGTGTGTGTGCATGTGTCTGCTCTTATAACAGGCTGCAGCAGCCTCAAAGCAAAATGGTACCTCGCTCTCCAGAGTTCATAGTAATCTCAGATGTTTAATGTACAGAAAACAAAATGTTTGACAACTTCAAACTCCATGGATCAGAGCAAGAATGAATATTGTTTTACAGTGATATTTTTAGTCTAAACTAAAATAGCTGAAAGTCAGTGCTGGCAGCAGAACATTTTCTTGCAAAAGTGATTGATACAGTGGGGATCGTTACTGTCTTTAATTAAAATAGACACTCCCACGCAGCTCCCTCATCTCCCATCAAGACTCCTCTTGAAATTACTATATATTTATTCTTTATAAATAGCCAGAGGTTTTTATAGCTCATTCTTGGCCTGATCATCAGTAGGTTTGACCTTGACTTTGAAGGAAACAGGATTTAGTGCTAACAAATTTTATAAATTTTCATTTCAGTTCTTTTCATACAAAAGTTTATTTTTTTATTTCTATTTTTCTTCAGTCATCCATGCAGTGTCTTGTTTTGTTCTATTTTATTTTCTTTCTATAACGGTCCCAATTTTTTTTCAGTATCTTCTTTCATTTAATATATGCTCTTTGTCCGTGTTTTCTCCACAGATGAATATTTTACATTTATCTGAATTAGGTCCCATTTCTACCTATAGCATTGATCTTGTATTTAAATTGTTCCTGTTTTTCTTCATCTGGCTACTCCTAATTTCCGAAGCTTTTGTCTATTAGCTTGAAATACACAATTTTCAATACTGTAGTCATAGTTATTTATAAAAATATCAAAAACCTGCAGACAGGACAGATCTTTCCATAAATCAGTGACCCAGATTTGCTCTGAGCTGTTTTCAGATGGAGTGCATTCACTGTGACAACCCTTAATTTATATTGGGAAAGATGAAAATATAACAAGAAGTTGTACTGGAAGAATTTATAATATTTAAGACTCTTTTCCCCTGTGTTTAGAAGAACCTTCCACCCAGAACCAAAAATAAAACTCATTTGTAGGCCCATAAAAAAAGAATCCTCCATTGAAATTGTGTGCTAGAAACAAAATAAGGACTTCTAATTAAAAAAAAAAAAAAAATCATTTTTAAACCATTTTTTTAAATCACTACTTCACACTCAACAAATCTGGAAGGTCTAGATTCATCACCTCGACACCCCTTTCACCACTAAAGCTTATTATTTTCCTAACTTTTTCTTCCCTTAGCATATCTTGGCTGCCAAGATTTTCCCTGGATTATGGGCTCTCCAAGACTAAGGACTTTAATGTGTAAGAGAAGGTGCAATTTGGCCTGTCAAGAAGAATGGGGACATGGCAATTCCTGGCAGATGCTATTCCTAACCAAAATATTTCCATTTCCTATTAACAGCAGGATGTTTCTGATAATTGTATTATTACTGCAACTAGGTTATGGGAAGCCAGCTCTCCCCATTTCACCTGTTGCTCATTTTTGAAGTATTAATTGCAAACCTTGTGGCATGTTCTGCTGGGCACATATTCACATTAGGTTTTACATCAGTGCTGTGGCTGAACCTGTCTGTATTTTTGTGACTCGGTTCGTACTTAAGCAGTATGGTCATACAGATAAAATCCTACAGATTTACAGATAAAATCCATTTTAAAAACAGGACAGAAATATTTCCCCACCTAAGACGTATGGTCAGTTCCAATTAATTGCCTGTAATGTTCTTCGTTTTTTAGATGAGAGGTGTTATGTAAAAATACCTTATGACTGGTATCAAAATTTATTATGCAGCAGACAGTTAATATTTCAGTAGAAATTTCAGGCTGGAATGTGCCATGGGATTGTTAAAATGTTTATGTCCAAAGGTTTCTTAAGGGCTGCACTTAGGACCTTTCGTGCTTTAAAATCAGCTTGTTTATCTTGAATTCAGCCCTATTTCTATATATTCACACATCAGGCCTATTACAGGTCCCAATGTTTTGCTTTAAAATTGAATCTCCATAAAAGAAACAGCATGGAAATATGGCTATCTTCTTCTCAGTCCTTCCTCAGTCCTCTTCTTCTGAGATAGTCTTGAAGAAATCTCACTGATTTAGAGGCTCTTTTCTCTCTGCCATCTTTCCGTTTGATATACTGTGAATATTAACTGTTTACTCACATTCAGTAGGAAATACAGATAATGCTCTGACATGGTTGGGTAGCAGCTTACATTTTCATTGTGGTTAGGACATTGGTTTTTTAATAGGACATAAGCTAGGCATACATATATATTAACATATATACGCGTTTAACACCCAAATCCAGTGGCTTATTTCCAGTTAAATAATTCTGAGGTGTTCTGATTTGAAGACATGGAAAGACAAGAACAGGCTTCCCAATAATCCAGCTCAAGTTCTCTTTGTCAGAGCCTTGATCCTATATAATTACCTTCAAAAACTTGCTGTGCTTTGTTTTGCATGTAGTTAAGCTTTGCTCCTTCTCCTCTTGTTTGGACTGTTACAAAATCTGGTTGCCCTGAAAACCAAAAACTTTACAATTTCCGTCTTACATGCATTCATATTCCATTTCTACCTGTTTTATCCTGACCCTCACTGGCTTTTCATTTAAATTGCACTCCTTGTGCTTTCTCCCAGCCTATCCATTCCCAGTCTTCATTTAGCAAGACTGAACACACTGCATTGTTAGACGCGCTCTCATTCCTGAAGAGTTTCCCATTCCCCTGACCAACCTGGACACCTTGGCTATTGGTTATTCCAGCTTGGCCTGAAGCTTCAGACTCACAGAATCACAGAATGGTTTGGGTTGGAAGGGACCTTAAAGATCATCTAGTTCCAACCCCCCTGCCATGGTCAGGGAACTCAATTGAAAAGTCCAGAAGAGCAAGTAAATATCCCAGATTACTGGAATTTCATGGCAATGGTTATATTTCACTGTGCTTTTAGCTCCAAATTCTGAGATTAGTTTTCAATATCGTGGGAGTATTTGGCTAAGAATGCCTGGCTAGATTTAGGGATTGGGTCTGGATTCACAGCTGATGTGTGATAAAGATTAACAATTGCTAAAAAGGGACATTTACCATCATTTTGTTATTTTCATTAAATTATTTGGTGAAGTTATGCTAGGCTCATTCTCCATATGAAAGGATTTTAATGAGGGAAAAGAAAGTAAATGCTGCCAAAACCAGAGATCTTTCTTTGTAATTTGTTCAAATCTTAGATCCAGGAACATGAACTGGTATTCTCGTTTGCAGAGGCATTCAGGGATACTGCAAGTCGAGTCTGTCCTGCTTGCTTTCTGGACATCTGTGTAATATGCATAGCAGTTCCAAGAGACATGTTTACTTATTGCAAATATGGTACTGGCTTGTGCTAAAAGACTTTCCTTATTTAGGCATTTGATCTCTTTATTTTACACAAAACAATCTTTCTATTAAGATGGGGGGAAACATTTTAGTTTTGACCTCTAGAACTGCACACAGAACTTGGAAAACACCTCCTTAAAACAAAACAAAACAAAACAAAACAAAACAAAACAAGCCCCCCAAAAACCCAGCACCTAATGTACTAAAAGAATGATTTCTTCCTCTCAACAGACGTGGGTCTGCATAAGCAACATGTTTTGTAATACAGTGATCATGGACTAAAGGAGGCAAAGAAAAAGAGGGAGAAAGAGAAAGTCAGATAGAAAAGCTTCATGTGCCTCCCATGAGATGAAACAATTACCAGGATGTTAAGAAAAAACTATTGTTATTTCAAGTGCAGGCGTTAGGGTTCAACCAATGGGCAATAAAGAATTTTCTACCCATGCTCAAGACATAAAAATTACAGGTTTTGTAAACTACAGGCAAATAATCATAGAATCACAGAATCATTTAGGTTGGAAAAGACCCTTAATATCATCGAGTCCACCCATAAACCTGACACTGCCAAGACTATCAGTGTATATAAATAAAAAGTGTAACGTACTCTTTTTATTGTTTTTTTTTTTTTTTTTTTCAGTTCTCTGTTTCCATCTGGCATCCAGAGGTGGAAAGTGTTAGTACAGAGAAGACAATAAATTGTTAAAAAATCACAGTTAAGAGTTTTAATCTTATATGTGACAGTTGTGGCCCCAGAAATTATTATCTAACAAGCCAGTTTGCACACAGTTAGAATGTAGGTGGGAGTTGCATATTGAATAATTATATTATTAAACTGAGTGTGACTTTTTTTTTCATCCAGTGCTAGACAATCCCAGTCTGCACACCCACTTGATCAGGTGTCCTTTTGTAATTAATAGGCAAAACCAGTTCTTTCAGGATGGTTTCAGGACAGTTGTAGACACTGCTTTAGGACAAGATGAATTGGTCCATATGCTTCGCTGTCAGTAATGGGAACCAAGACCACTCCGTTTCATTTACACAATCCACATTTTTCATTTTTCTCCTTGAACTGAATTCCAATGATAAAGCAAAATTTCATTTTTACACTCACTTAACTTCCTCAATTAATATTTTCCCATTACTAGGCAGGATTTCTTGTTCTGTATCTCTAGCGTTCAAGATGCTGAGATAGTCTCCTGTTTGGGTGTTACATGAGCCTAGATTAAGTAGCTATGGAATTAAAACACGTTACATACAGCACAGTACCAATAATGCACTTGTGAAGATTTCGAAATGATTTATTTAAGGATATTTTCCCATGTTATAGGACACTGCATACTGCTTGAATTTATGACACCATAAAATGTCATGTATATGGTCCAACTTGGATTTTGGAGGTCTGCAGGGCAGAAACCATATTCATGCAGAGATTGAAAAAAAAAAAAAGTTGTCCCTTTTCCAGTGCAACACACCTCAGGCAGACTACTGGTCTTTGAATAATTCTTTTTATTCCCTTTCTTCCACCCCCCCCCCCCCCCCCCAAAAAAAAAAAAAAGATTCTTAGCAAATCCCAGTTGTATCACGTTAAGTAATACCATTTTATTAGCAGCTTCATGTTCCCATTCTGCTAATGCATTCATGAAAAGATCATCTTTTTCTAGTCAACAGATTACCAATGTAAACATTAGCTGAATTACCAGTACATTTGATGGCTCATCTCTAATGAGAGTGAATAGAGATTTATTGATAAGAATGACAAATGTATTAAAGGAAGAAAAATGAGAAAAATCAATTGTTAACGTGAGTGGCATTTTGCAAAGAGAAAACTAATTTTTCAGAACTGCACAATGTCTGAATCAAAACTATTTTGAAACATGAAGTTGAGCTGTAATTGCTCTTTTTTAAAGTTTGAATGCATACATACTTTGGTGTGATAAAAATAAACCAGCTTGAAACATAGTTCTGAATAAATAAAATGAATAACAAAGAGCCCGGGAAGACAAGGTTTTTTCAGGTATAACAAAAAATAGTAAAAGCTTTTCGATTTGCTGAAGTATAGAGTATATCATTTTAATGCTAGAGTAAGAGTTGTGGCAAAGATGAGAGCATGCCTTGACATCTACAAAAAGGAATAATATATGCACCATGATGGCTGTGAAGTTTGATGACAATGATAATGAAACTGAACGAAAATTGAGAAATGCAAGTGGATGAGCAGAGGGAAAGAAAACTGGGGGGAGGGGGGGAAGTCATTCTGTTATGTTAGAATCACATTAAGATAAACAGGAAGAAACACAGTGTAAAAGTCATCACATAATTATTCTACAGACACTGGGCATAAATTTGTTGGTGTTTTGCAAGATGACAAAATTAATCAAAAATTGTTAGTATTTATTTTTTGCTCAGAATCTAGGAACCACTGAAGATGAGAAAATGGCATGATCCTTATTGTCTCCTTTTCTCCTTTTTTTTTTTTTTTTTCCTTTTCCTTGGACATGATGCACTCATTTGATCAATTTGTAAATAATTTGAGTCTTCCTTCAAAAAATTCTGTCAAATAGTTAAAGGACACACCTTCCAAAAGACAACTTGCTCTAAAGATGAAGTGAGCTGGCTAAATGTATTCCTTAGTCATCGGTGACTCTGCATGTGGTTGTCTTTGTCATGGAAACAGTTGGTAAGACATTTCCTTGGGAGAGAAATCACTGACTTATTAATCAAATATTGAATTAAAATATTTCCCAAGAGCCAAAACAGCATTCAAAGTAGCACTTCTAGTGTGCTGCAGGAAAAAATTCTGCCTGTTACATCTTCCATGATTCTGCCTTCTTACAAAGCAGAAAAACTGACCACGGTAAATCAAAGGACTCGGAGTCTCACTATAATGATGTTATACACGCTACTGAGAGACAGCAGATACTAGCTCAACTGAAGCCCTACTAAAAAGGCTACATGGCTTTAGGACCAAAGCTGAATCAGTTCAGGCTCCTCCGAGTAAAACTAATTTCTCCTCACTGTTTTGCTTTGCCCAGGAACTACCAAAACCATAAGAGAAATAGTGTAGCTTTCATTTTTTTTTTTCTTCTTGGATGAAATGTGAAATGTTATTATTGAAGGCATTTCGAGTGATACTGTATCACTGAAAAAAAAAACATTTTCCACAGTACGATTTCAGTGAAGGATTTTCAGCTAGCTCCAGTCACTTGGTATCTCTGTTCCACAACTGGGTAAGTATAATCTCCATAAGGAAGGGAGGCAAATGATCGGAAGTGGTTCCATTTAACACTTAGAGGATCTTATTTCCCTACAAGATGACTTGTCTTTATTACATCACCTTTACGTTTGCACTGGAAGAGAAATTGTGAATGAGACACCCGGTACATGAGTTTTGTTACCCCAGGGAGCCCCAAATGAAAACACACTGACACAACGTGCATCAGCTTTGCAGGCAAAGGCTAAGTCGTGTTACAGAGGAGGCAAGTCTTATGTCATTCACTTCACAGAAGTAGCTCACCTTGTGTTGTCTGCTTAAAACATAAGTTTTCCGAAGTATGTATGATGTGGTACAGAACTAATACTCTGGAAAGTGGAAAGCTTCCCCCTCCACTTCAGCTGACACGGTGGCACCACGTCAGAGTAAAAAATATTGCTACAGAAGCAGAAAAAACATCCTGTGGCAATTCTTGCCATGATAGCAGCGTTAGAGATGTTGACACTTCTGCTCTGGTTTTTTTTTTTTCACAAGCGTTAGTCATGATTCTGTAGAAATCATTATCCAGTGAAAGGCAATACTCTCAAGTCTTACTCTTTTTTCTTCCCTTTTTCAAAAATTGGGTGATGAGGAAAAACAAACCCTGTGGTTGCTCTGAGTCAGTGTGGTAGGAACACATGAAATACCTGCCCTACCTTCCTTTCAGATGCCGTTTTCCAAGAAGGTTCAGAAAATTTTCTGGTAACTGACAGATACAAAATACCTCTTCTGCATTTCTTCTACTTTGAATCTTATTTCATGACTCTAGTTTATCGAAGGAACAAACTAAAGAAGAAATCTGCAAAAAACACCAAAACAACCACTACCCCAAAACATGAAGGTCATCTCATTAATACCTGAGTGACATTTTTGTTAAACTTTGAATTAAAATTTGTTTAAATTTTTGTTTGTGACATTTTCTAGGTAGCAAGTAGTCCCTTTTTGGTCCACTGGACCTGTCACTGTTTTTGAATCCTTACAGAGTTTTCAGTTATCCTCCTTTCTCAGTAGCCTTTGGCCAGCTGTTTTATAAAGGTTAAATTATCTATTCAAATATGTATTTATGCCTAATAAAGGATTTATAAATTTAATCCTAGTTGGAAGAAAATTTGATTTTTAAAAAAAAATACAGCAAAAAACCCCGTAGTTCTTTACTGTTTGAACTAGAAATGAGGTAAACTTTGCTAGTTTCAGCTGGAGTTTGCTTTGAATTTTGGTGTCATACTTAAAACTGGGACAAGCAAATCCAGTGGATATGAAATATCTGCACAAAATGTGCTTCAAATATTCCTCTAATGCCTCTTGACTGAACCAAAGAAGCAGCGACTCTGTTAGTCTTGGGAAGATGTTGGCATTGTGGTTTAACCAACTGGGGATCTGAATTGGGAAATCCGGATGTAATACATCAACATTTTTTCCCTTGACATAAATTAAAATGATAAATGTAGCCCCACAGAGAATGAGATTCTCTTAGTATTTCATCGCCATCATCAAAGACTAAGATTGGACTTTCTTTGATCTGTGCTTTTATGTATCCTTTGTCTTTGTCAAACTTGTGATGTTCTTCAGTCTTCTTGTATACTTCTGTTTTCCTGTTGGAACCTTAGGGCAAAACAATAAAAGAAAATCATTAAAAAAGAAACAAAAAACCAATATTACAGTACATCTTTTCTTGGATGTCATGCAATACATGAGTGACAAGGGAGAGAAGAACTGGAGTGTGAGAAAGTGCTTTCTTTCAACTATATTGTAGAAAATTATTTACCATTGATCTCTCTGGGGGGTGGAGGGATGCCTGGACAGAATCAAGAGGCAGCAAACATTCATCATGTTAAATCTGTTTTCTAATAACCAAGAACATATATATCAGAACCCTGTGAAGACATGTGATAGAACATTACCTGCACAATAGAGAATTTAAGAGGATAACTCTGTGGGTTTATCAGTATAGGACTACTAAAGTTGTTCTAAATATTGAATTGTAAACTTTCAGTAATGCCTCTGCCTTCTTTCTTGCTACCTGCTTCATCTCTAGGTATTTCAAATGCCTTTGTAACTCTGCTTCTTATAATGAACTTCTGAACAACAAATAAGACTATTAAAGACTTTGTTTCCCTTTTTCTTCCCTCTCTTCTCCCAAGACTTCCCCAGAATGTTACTCCCTGAGGTATTCTGTCTTCTCAAAAGGAGATCGTATAAAAACTTATATTTTCTTTTCCCATCAGAGAACTAAATGAGCAAATTAAGTCAAAAATTAAGCATGTATTTAAACCAGAAATATAGCCTGGATCACTTTGAGACCCTTCAGAAGTTCATATTTAAACTAATAGTTTCGATTTCTGTAACAGAAATAATTAAGTTAAAGAACAGGTCTTCAGTTTATATCAACAGAAAACTGGAAAGGACTGTCAGGGATGTACTGAGTCTATGTCAGTGTGCTGCAAGTGCCTGTCAAGAGTTTGGAAATCTAGGTCACTTGGCACAGTACCACATACATCTATGCTGGTTGATGCCCTCAGCTTCCAAAACAGAATGGTTTCTTCCAAACTGCTTTTTGGCAATAGCCACTGGAACTCAAGAGCTGGCTCAGGCATTTACTTGAGAAGTGAAGCTCTTGATCATCCCCATTGTCTGTGCTTTGTTTTACATTGTGGAGTGGTCTTGTAACTGTGAGCCGTCATCCTTGCAGATGAAGCTAAATTGTAAAACTCCAAGAGCGCAACTAACGTGCTGCCATCACTAAAGTGCAATCCCATCCCTGGGACCAGACTAGACTTAATCTGATGCAACACGTCTGCCCCTTCCCCCCCAATGTAGAGTTCAGCTGTAGAAGTCCCATCACAACTATTTTTGTTTACATACCAGCTCCTACTGAGCTGAGCAACTTACTAATATTGATATAAACATTGATTCTTGATTCTTGTGCCTGGGAATTGTTTGATAGAGTGCTGTTTGTCCCAGGAGGAAGGCATGCCAGGGATCATTCTAGCAGTTTAGTAACACTGACAATCATGTCCCAGCAGCACAAAACAATTTTTACTTGGAGTGATGTAATTATCATATTCTGACTCCTACTACACAGGCAACCATATCTTAAAAAATGAAGAAAAGTTCATCACAGAATAAGAATGAGAATTCAGTCAGCTTTTTAGCTTGTACTGCTCTGAGCAGAAAGTTGTTCCAGCAATTTCCTTCTGTGTTTGTTCAAAACTTTCACACTTCCATCTTAATTTCCAGTTGACGTTAGCATATGGTTCAGAGTTGTCACAAGATAACAGTGAGTCATGCCTGAAAGTCACAGTGTCTGGGACTCAGACTAAGTGGAGACATACACAGTAGAAGTATCTGCAGCTAAGCAATTATTCTGGACTCCCTTGAGTAAGTGGTGAGAAAGAAGCACTTTCTGGATGCAATTCATCTGCCCAGGTTTTGGTCATGTGGCAAGAAGTATGGGACTTCAGTTATAAATGACTCGTAGGTATGAAAATAACATTTGTTCTTTAATTAAAATTGTAGAGTAGCTGGGTATCGGGATTGTGCCTGTTCTCCCACAGTGCATTTAAGCATTTAATTCCCTGGGTATTTCAGGGGCTGCCCAACTAGTTGTCTGCGTAGATGAGATAATAAACCGGTTTGAGGCATTGGACAGAACAGAAATTAGGGGACTGACTGAAAAAACAACCATTTAACTGAGTGTCACAGCAGCTCCCCAGGTGGGAATTTCATACCATATAGTTCTGGAGATTCTCCCAGGCACATCCCGCTCAGCCCAGTCCAGTTTGTATGCTTAAATCTGTTGGTTAACATCCTGGGTAAAGTGACTCATTGATTTCCAGGCAGTTCCTTGCTGCTGAAGTTATTGACTTGCACACAGATATTTGTAAACAAACAATTCAAACTTTCCCGTAGATGCAGAAATGATCATGTAGGGTGGTCTTTTGTAGGTGGCTAAGAGTTTTAGGAGACCTGGGAGTCCTGGTGGACAACAAGATGACCATGAGCCAGCAATGTGCGCTTGTGGCCAAGAAGGCCATTGGCATCCTGGGGTGCATCAAGAAAAGTGTGGCCAGCAGGTTGAGGGAGGTCATCCTCCCCCTCTACTCTGCCCTGGTGAGGCCACACCTGGAGTACTGTGTCCAGTTCTGAGCTCCCTGGTTCAAGAAGGACAGGGAACTGCTGGAGAGAGTACAGCAAAAGGCTGTGAAGATTAGCAGGGGACTGGAACATCTCTCTTATGAAGAAAGGCTGAGGGACTTGGGTCTCTTCAGTCTGGAAAAAAAGATGACTGAGGGGGGACCTTATCAATGCTTATAAATACTTAAAGGATGGGTGTCAGGAGGATGGGGCCAGGCTCTTTTTAGTGGTGCCCAGTGACAGGACAAGAGGTAATGGGCATACATTTGAACATAGGAAGCTCCATCTCAACATGAGGAGGAACTTCTTTCCTTCGAGGGTGGTAGAGCACAGGAACAGGCTGCCCAGAGAGGTGGTGGAGTCTCCGTCTCTGGAGACATTCAAAACCTGCCTGGACGCATTCCTGTGCAACCTGCTCTAGGTGAACGTGGTCTGGCAGGGGGTTGGACTACATGATCACCAGAGGTTCCTTGCAACCCCTACCATTTTGTGATGCTGTGATTCTGTGAGATGTTTTGTATGTGGTTAATATTGTCAATAAAAGTGGATTGTAGATGAGATACACAGGACCACAGGCCAGCTAGATTATAAGAAGTGAACGGAAGAGTGGCTTGGGAAGCCTCACCAGATTCAGATGAAGGTATTGCTGCAAGGTCTCTTACAACAAAGACCCCTGTGACCATAGGACAGCAACTAATAGTCCAGCTTGAGCAATTTGATTTCACACATGAACATTGACCTATGAGAAAATCCTAACAAATGTGGTGGGTTTTTTTTCCATTTTAACAAGCATTCAGCCTTTGAGCATCTCTGCAAAATATCTGCTTTAGGATGAAGGGAGTTTCACTGAAGACTCCTTTCATTATAGGGGTTAGAGCTCTGTGGACCACAAAGGGAGAAGTGGGCAACAAGTACTACTGCTATTACACACCAAGACACAGTAATGCCACATGTGGGCAGATGAATTCCATCCATATGAAATTTCTTAAAAATTACCATTTCAAGAAACAGTGAAAGTGCTGATGGAGCAGTCTATATGGGCTTCATGGCCATGTAGGATACATAGTGCCAAAAGTTCATCCTTATCTTTTGAGTACGCTATATTTCACTTTTGCTATTTGCTTATCAAGCCTATTTTTGGTTCCTTACACCACAGCATAAAAACTACAGTTTAGTGTGGTCTGGAGGAGTTCTACTAATGTCAATATGCAAGCTGAAAAATCACACACGTTCAGTACTATTTAAAACCAAAACGCCTTCATACAGCTAATGCAAGTGTACTTGGTGGTATTGGTCATGTTGATTAATTGATCTTACTAAATGAAAAAGTAGAGGTACACTATAATTTTTCAAACACCAAACATTCTATTTTAATATTTTAAGCTCACTGCATCCTTTTTTCAGCTATGAATTTCAATAAAGTAGGATTAAATTGATTTGTAAAAACAATATACAGTTATGTCTTCAGTTCTGAAGTTTCTTGTCCTCTGCACCTAAAATATAGCATAATTAGTGTATACCAAGCTTCTTCTGGTGATGCAAATCTTTCTGTCAGTGTTTTTCTGTGCTTTTTCCAATGATATATAACAACAGTAAACGAGCATAAATACATTTCACAGCATTCTAGGTCTGAAAATTTATTTTGCTTCTCCAGGCTACACAAATACCTGATAAAGGAAGATACTGAATGCTTGGGAAATCAGCCCTGAACTGATTGAAGGTCTATCATGCCAACAGTTATATTTCTTAAACGTGTGTGAAAATTCCCTGTCTACAACTTTCCCCTCTATCTACTTATTGAAACCACAAAGATCAGTCTCCAAGTCAACTAGATCTTGGAAATAATGTACTTCAAAACTGATCTAAAATTAAGACAGTGTAAGCTCCCTGAAATGCATTATTATAAACTTAGGGTTTTTGAAGGTTTCAGAACTTCAATTAGTAAAGAAGCTCTTTTGAAAATACACCCACTTTAGGTTGTAGGGTTTGCATCACTTAATTCTCTTTTATTGGGATATGCTGTGATACTGGAAAAGTATTATGCAGAGGGATAAGATCTTTCCTTGCAGTGGAGTGAACCAACATGTCCACAGCATCATGTTCTAATGGGGTGATTAATGGCAGTTGAAGTTGTACTGGTAAAGAAGATACAGAACTGGATTTGCTGTGTGGCTCCTCACTGGAAGATGAGGTAAATTAGGCAGGGACTGTTGTGCTGTGTGGACAACAACTGATACTGTGGAGGATCCACTGGAGCCAAGGATCCGGGGAATTCCGCAGGAAATCCCTGAATCACGTATCTGCTGCAAACCCATGCTGTGAACCACTGGACTAGGCTTTGCATCACTGACATCTACCTCTCCCTTCATTAGGGTGTCTTTGCTGTTTTTCAGGGTGTTGTGAAGCAAAGTCTGCAATCCTGGAACTGTGAAACTGAAGACACCACAAGACACCAAGTCGAGCAGAGCTTCTCCTTTTGTGATGAAATCAAAAGATTTCCTCAGTGCTTGAGACCTGTTGTGTTTCTTGAAGCATCAGTTTCTGAAATCATGAAATAATGTGAAACAGTAACTTTTCCATGGGGAAAACAAACCCACAACAAAAATTTTAGCCTTTACTTGTAGACACAAGTTTGGTAAGTATTAAAGTGTAATAAAAAACTCAAGTGCTAACAAGGGAGTATTAAGCACAAAAATCCCATGATTTATTTACATAAGCTCTCCAAAAATCATTGTTCTTTAAACTTGATGCATTTTTAGTGGTTGTGACTGACAAAATGGAACCTGCTGATAATGAAGTAATGTTTCTGAAGCTGATATAATGCTTCTCATAACTCAGTGATTTATGAACAGTTTGTGCACAGATAAACTTCAAATTGATACATTTTCTCCTTGGACAGATGGGCTTGAAGGTAGTATTTGGCTGCTATAATTCAGCAGCACTGAAGCATAGCTAAAAGTGAAATTCTTTCTATCCTGGTGGGGTGATAATACTCACAATATGAAAATATCAACAGAAATAAAACTTAATCTTGAGAAGCCTGTCAATCAAAAAACTCAAATTATTCAGCTTAACACATTTGGTTTAAATATATAAAACAGGGTAAAAGAGTCTGAAGTGGAATGTAGGAAGATGCAACATTTATGACCCTTTGCTTTTAGCTTTGCTGATAGATTATTTATTTTGGGGTAGCTTCTTTCAGTATCTATGTTATTCACAAGATTTGCAACAGCAAGAGGAGAAAAAAAAAAAGGTAAAAAAAAATGTCCTTCTCCAAAAACCCAAAAAGCCTCAGGTCACAATCTGGAAGTTCTGCAAATTTATCTTCTGTTTGGTTTTTTTTTTTGTTTGTTTTGGTTTTTTTTTTTTGTTTTTTTTTGTTTTTTTTTTTAGTCTTTCAGATTCAAAAAGAGAAGACTACAATGGATGAGTGAGGAAAGCGTTTTGGTGGAGCAGCTGTCACAGTATTCAAACATGATTAAAGAATTTGGATATATTCCTCACTTTTCTAGAGCCACCCCAATAAATTATGTTAACCCAGTTATTAATTCTCTTAAAATACATGAGCAAGTATATCTCCTGCTCACTGAAGACACCTAAGAACAGAAGGTCATGTATCACTGCCAGAGGTTCCATGTTTCCACCTCAAGACTAAACTTCACATAAATTGGCTTGGGTTATTTTTGTTTGCTTGGTTTTTTTCTCGATTTGTTTTGTGTGAGGTTTTTTTCGGGGGGGGGGGGGGGGGGGGGGGGAGGGAGGTCCATAGACAACCCAGGGATACCTTTGTGTCCTCTTGCAGATGAAGTGTGGAAGCCATGTGAGGTGGACAGATAGAGAAACACACACCACGTCCTAGACAAACTGTCCAACAAAACATTGGCAAAAACAATAGAGGGAAAGGAGGATGCCCTCTGTCCCATCTTACACCAACAGGCACTAGGCTTGTGACAGCAAAAGGATCCGTGTTTTGTGCACGCAGTGATTGTTTTTTTTAAAATCTCTTCCTAAGATGCACCAACTTCTGAAATAGAGCACATCAACCTTCTAAAGACCTATGTGGAAGTCCCTTCACCTCCCCGTGCCTGTGGGTCCTCTGTCTCATGGAAGTGTTGATATATGTGGCAGCAGATATAAGATCTTCAGATTCTGTAGCAATATGTTCCTTTCTTTGATTGTGAGATAGATCCATTATGTACTAATGGCTATCCATTGATCAATCCATTATTAGACCATTAATTGATTAAGTAGTCCATTATCCTTTAGTTTACGTGAAAGGATCATGAAACTCTTCACATGAAGCTTTAGGTTTTCATTGCACGTCCCTTGAGGGAACTAATGGATTTTGTCATGAAGATTTGGTGTGTATCAGATCTGGGAGTTTCTCCCCAATACTTCAGATTATTTTTAAGGAGAATTGATTCTTTTGGAAGAATTAATTTTTGGCCAGTAATGGAACAAGAAGTATATTTTACCTATCACTGCTGAATCAATGCTACCACAGCAGATCGTTGCAAAGGAATCAATGTCAGCAACAACCCCAGAATGTACTAATGCAACAACATCACTTTTCAGTGTCTGTCAGACAAAGTTTAAAAGAAGAGGCTGAGCTGGTAGGCAGAGAACATTAAGTATGGATGAATTTACCTTGGCAAACTTGATTTACCTGAGACCTCAAGGGAGTTTGCTCCAGTTGGTATCTGAACTCCGGAGTACTTTAGTTTTCATTTTCTACAGGCGTTGTTTTGACTGCTACCACACACCTCTGATGAGCTAACTGGGCACTATACACTGAACTGTGAAATAGTTTTCCTGACTTTTATTTCTAATTGACTTCTGGGACAAAGAGGGACACGTTAGTGCTGCCAGTTCAGGCTTGGAGCTCTGCCCTCCTATAGTAGCTTTCCCTTAATCTTGCCTTCATATCCCCTCACAAGTCCTCAGCACGAAAATATTTACTCCCTAACTCCACAGCAGTATTATGAATTTAATTAGCTGCAACATTTGCCAAGTGCTTTGAAAATGAATAGTGGAATATAAATTTCATGCATTATTAATATTTCAGTTCTTTCTTTGCTGTGTTGTAGGATTCAAATGAAATCTTGCTGTCCCTGTGTGTTTCTAGGAAAATATTCCCCCTACAAGCGCATGCATCCCTAACTGGTTTTATACGGTTTGTTAGAAACTGATGAGATTAGGAGAGAAATTAGTGGTCCTCCAATCAAGCAGTTCAACTGAACACAGTTTTGAAAAGAGCTCTTTGAAAAGAAAGAGAATCATCAACACAGACATTTAAGTATTATACATAGTATTATAGTCATAACAATTTGATGTTCTAACCTGTGGATGATATGGTATCAATTAAAGCAAACAAGAAACTGTAACATGCATGAAACTGTAGAATACAAAGTGTGCATCCTCATGGTAATTAAATATTGTTATTTAACACGCACCATTTTAATGGACTTCATTCTCTTTCATCCCCAGAGCTGGAAAACATGTTTCAAAAACTGATGACTCACAGGAGTAGAAAATTATCTGCCTGCAAGAATATCTAATAGAATTGAACTGCCAGCCAGTTTACCTTCCTTTCTTCTAGGGTATAGACAGCATCCTCATCTACAGCTTAAAACAAAGAAACCGCTGAGAGAATTTCCTCAACAAAAATACCCACAGTATAGTATATACCCATTTGCAGGCAATGGCAATACTGCTATTACATTTCTCAACATTAAATAGCACAACAGATGATTCCAATGTTTGCTGAAGTGTAGAAGGTGTGGTGGACAATATCTTTGCTCATTTATAGGATCTGGAAATTTCAGACTCTCAAAGTCCCACTGAAATACCAAGGAAGTTGTATTCTAGGGTCCTTTGAAACTCCTAGACTTAGTCAACTCACGCTGGACTCTGAACCAAGGTGATTCAAATTCACTTATGTTTTCACAGAATCACAGAATGGTTTGGGTTGGAAGGGACCTTAAAGCTCATCTAGTTCCAACCCCCCTGCCATGGGCAGGGACACCTCCCACTAGACCAGGTTGCTCAGTTTTATCCAGCCTGGCCTTGAACACTTCCAGGGATGGGGCATTGACAGCTTCTCTGGGCAACCTGTTCCAGTGCCTCACCACCCTTACAGTAAAGAATCTCTTCCTGATATCCAATCTAAATCTACCCTCTTTCAGTTCGAGGCTGTTACTCCATGTCCTATCATTACGCTCCTTGATAAAGAGTCCCTCCCCACTTTTCAAAGGATGGCAGTTTTAACTGTCATCCATTGAAAAGTACATAATAGGATCACAGACATGAAGTAAAATGGCTTGGTAATGTATTGCAGGAGGAGACAGCAGCGTGTATTTGCATTGGTCCTTTCTAGTGCATTACTGAAGGACGTAGAGAGAAGTACCAGCTCAGTAGAAACCCAGAGTAATTTCCAAATAGGATCTGTGCTGAGCAGCAAAGCTCAACCATATGAAATATACTCACCTTCTGTGATCAGTGAATATCACCACGATGGTTGAAAAATCTTCTCTGTGTAGCTCTAAAGATAAGCTAATTTCAATAAAACTCAAAAGCTGGAACAGAAGGGCTCACCTAGATCAGTTTGAGTGTAGGTAACAGTATTGACATTTCTATGACCTGGCCATGCCAATTGCTGGGGAGGTAGGCTCATCACTTTACTACTAAGCGAAAATTAAAGCTTGTTCTGACACAAACTTTTTTTTTTTTTTAAAATGTTTATCTTCAGCAGAAAGGTCTGCTTCCCAAGATCCCTCTTGGACATAATTCAGACTCGTTTCATTCTTCCCTTCTTACACACAAAAAGCCTATGAATGTCAATGTGATGTCTTTGGTCTCCCTACTAGAGCAGACATCAAAGGTTGAAGCAAAGGATTGCTTCACACAATTTATCTTGATCTTCCCCAGTTATCTTGTCACTGCTAGTACATTGTATTGGTTTTCTCACTATAGAGAATATTTTTTCTTTTTCTTTTTTTTATTTTTATTTTTATTTTCTTCTTCATACAAGTAACCCATGTTGACAATAAACAAATCTCTAATAAAAGTGTATTCTAGGAGACCTCAAGTTGATTTTCTAACACACTGAGGTACAAACTGAGAACCTTTGAAGTTCTTCTGGTTCTCCAGTTACTTATACACAGGGTTTCTCAGCAAAAGGCTGCTCAAGTGTTCGTTTCTTTTACTTGCAATTTACTTATACCGAATCCTCAGGTACTTAGGAGAGACACAAACTAGGGACAGTTTCTCTTGCAAAAGAAATTGCAGGGCTGTGTAGTGCTTTTAGCATATGTGACAATCAGATCACCAGCAATATGAGGCAAAAAGTCCTTGGAGATAATTAACGTTTTTCATGGTCCAGCACATCAAATTTATATACCTAGTGCAAACGTTTGAATCCAGTGCATGGCAATGGGTTTACCTCCTGGCAGAACAGGAACGTCAGACATCATACCCGCATACAGAAATCAATAACTTGGCCATATTTCCTCAGAAGTAAAAAATTCAGCACTCAAGGATTAGGTACATGATAGTGTCTGTCACAAAAAAATGTTACTGGGACTAAAAACTTGTGTAGACCAAAACATATGAGCTATATGGCATGTTAACAACAGGGTGGGGAAGAAAGTTGGAAACAGTTTCAAAGGGGAAGAATAATGAACTGGTGTAATCCTGACCTTATGAAACAGAATGACAAAAAAGAGCAACTCCCACATTCCTATATAGGTGTTGACGTTTTGAAGACTGAGGTGGAAAGTTCACAGGAATGGACCCAAACTGAAACATATTGGTCCCTATTTTTTCAATACCTTCCCATATTTCTGTAAGGAAAATCTATGCAAAGATGAGGAAATCCTAACAATTACAGTCACATTTATAACATGGACAAAAACATTTCAGCCCTGCATAAGGGAATAATCACCATTTAAAGTTGCAGATTCTGCTTTTGGAGTGAGAAGTCATAGGAAAAGTAAGTTCTGAGGGGTATTTATTTAGTTCAGTTAGTCAGTTTTAAAGGCAAGGAGAGATTCTGCTCAGGAATTTTTCCACTGTAGACAGATGTCCACATGAATCCCTCTGTCCCTGTATCCTTCCTTGGGAACCTAAAAGACAGTCAAAAAAGCAGTTGTGGCAGGTGACCAGTAGTGAACTGAGCTAGGATAATGTGGCTGCTTTAGGTCATTGACTCCAATGATGCCGTCACGGCCATCAGCAGCATAGGGACTGCAAAAAGCACAGGAGCTCAGAAAATACGGGGAAACATTCACATACTTTAGGAGGTAACAGAATAACTGGCTTGATGTACCTTGATGATTACTACTATAGCCCTTGAAATCTGAAGGCAGCATCTTGAGGAAGACTACTGACAACCAACATGAGTAAGCGGGGACTTAAACTTCATTGATACTTTCCACAAGTATTACTAAATCCTGGAATTTACATGGTAAACCCCTTCTAAATAGGCTGGGTTATGGGGAATTTGTTTTAAAACATTTGCTGAATCCACTAGTAGAAATACTGTTTCAGAAACTGTAGACTAGGTTTCTATGCCTCAGTTCACCAGTTTATAGCTGCATTATTCACCTTATAGCAATATAAGGACTTTCTAGGAGTTCATGTGTGAAGGAAAATTACTTCTGAAACATAGGGAATAAGCCACATTTACTGTGCATAAGCCTGTAAATGTTTCCTCTAGCTCAAATTATAAATGTCTGTGGTCTCTTACTGCTAAAAAAAAAGTAATAATAATAACAACAGGACTTTGATCATGGTTCCTGGTCCCTAGTTCCCATATGGTTTATAGACTTACTGCCTCTTGCTTTCTGCAGCATTTGTATTTTTCTACATTGTGCAAGAATACTCTCACCTGGGAGTTTGCTACTTTTGTGGCTTTTCTTCCTCCTCTCTCAGTAAAGCGCAAATTAATGCAGACCAGCGCTACATGTTATAAAGGCGTTGATTTGAGAAGATGAATGAGAAGTACTTCCCTGGACAGCCAGTTGTTTACCTTTGTTAGTACAACTTGCATTTACAATTATATTGCCTATCCAAATGGGGCACATTGTCCCAAAATTGCTGATCACAACAATATTCAAACCATACAAAATCTCTTCTAATATTAATTTTCATTCTATCTTTATATGAGTCTATTTAGCTTTTGGCAGAACTAATTTAGAAAAGGTAATTCATTTTAGAGAAATCACACCAGGGTGGTTTAGATGGAGGTCATTTAATGAAAATGATCATAATAATTATGAAATTACCTTTTGCTATTTATTGGAACATGAATTTTATGAGTGTTTCCCCAAGAAAAAAAAGTACCAGGTGGCACAGAAGAAGGGTAAAAGAATATATTAAGGATTCATTCAAATTTCTGCTTCTTTTAGTATTCATATTCTTCAATTTTTACATTCAGCTTTAAACTTCCTTCTGCCTGCTATGGCTCACTGCTACATGTAACAGACACCTGGGGACCACTCCAGAAATACAGTTGACTGCAACCTGCCAGGGAGCTACTACACCTGGTAGCTCATAGAGGTGAAGCCACAGCCCCAAGACCCCAGGCCCAGCCAGTAGCAAGGCTGGGTGTGTATTTCCAATAGACACACACACGTATAAACCATGTGGAATCCATAAAGATCGTCATGGAGAGAAAAAAACAGCACTCACCCAAGCACAAACGGCACCCATAGCCTCATCCTGTTCCACGCTCTGGCTGATCAAGGTGTAGGTCTGTTAGTGGGAAATACATACTTATATAGACTACGGATCCTTCCAGTAACTGGCCTTAGACATTCAGTCTATCCAAAACCAAGCCCTGGATCCTTGAACTGCCCACATGTCGGCACTTGGGTGTATGAGCCCTCAAAGCCTACAGACCCACTCCCTCCAGTAATGGCCTTTGACACTCAGGCTGCTCAATATCTGTCCCTGGATCCCCTAGTGCCTTTACACACAGACACACACATGCAGGTGGGCTCAGATGACCCTCAAACCCCATGGTGTCTCCAATAGGTGAATTGGACGCCCTCATCCCTCCAGCAGCCAACTGGCCAGCCTCATGTTTCTCCAGTATTTGGCCCAGACTTCTATTCATCCCAATACTTGGATCCTAAGCCATGTATCTCCCTCACTAGCTAGTCTGGCTTCATATTCAGTAGTCTTCATGCCCAGAAACACTTCCACGTTCTGGTCTCTCCAGTTGCTGGCACCATAGACACACAGACCCTCTAACCCATGGTCTGTGGTTGCTGCACTCAGAGTTGCACAGACAAATATGCACAGGGAATAAGGAGCCCCTCACCCAGGAAAATGGAGTTTAATGAGGATTCAGGACAGATTGCATTAATCAAGCACTGGGCATGGCCACACAGCATACTGACCATCCACTGTTTACATGTGACTGGCCCCTTTTATGCCCTTATCCCTCTATTTTCCCATGATTGCTCCTCCTCCAGCCACCTCAGTCCCTCCCTTTCCTTGCCTTTGCTCCTTCCCCTAACCATCTCATGATAACTTTTGTACCATCTCAGGATGCTTTTCCCCTACATCCCTTCCTGAGTCCCATACGCTGGAACAGTAAACCCCTTATCAGTCTGTAAGGCAATCCAGGACTCTCTCCCATTAACTAATGGTGATGGGTCTCACCTCCAGCCCATGGGTCAAAGGTTGTCATGGGACAACCCTGGCAGCAGCTGAGACGCAGTTATTGAGGTTCCTCTCTGCTTGAGGAAATGAGCCTTTCTTCTCATAATCAAACACCATCTACTTTGTAGGAAATCCTCCAGTTATCAGTGGGTGATGCTGCCACATTGGAAAGGCTCCTTTACCACTGCTGAAGTGTAGCATGACTGAGACACTGTCCCCACAGGCGAGGAAGGCTCTGCCTTAAAAGTAGCATAAGCGTGACCTAAATCTCTCTGTCTCAGAGTGAGGAGAGACTTCAGCTTTTATCTTTCCCATTCTTAATTATTTCTGCTAACCATTAAGCTATAGGCACATATGCTAGCCTGAGTGCATTTTAGAATAAAATGGCCATAAATTACTTTGCAAGCAGTCCGTTTTTGAAAGATAAGTTTTAGATATGCTTTGCGCATAACAAGGGTATTGGGTTGCAGTCGAGGCACAAGGGACAAGTAGCTTTGGAACCCCGTTGTACACAGGCAGGAGTGGTGCAAGCACTGAGAGGTTCCCCTAAAAGCAGAGTTCTAGATACACAGATTTTAGATACAACATTTTAGAGTCAATCCAGGCATCTGGTAGGTTTAAATCCCTCCAGTGCGATAAGCGGAGTTCATTTTGGATGACTGTCTTGGGGTCTTCTGCTTCTCTTTTGCTATGATAGACCACTATTTTTTGCATAAACATCATAAAGGTGACATTCTCCAATGACATTTATGAAGTGCCATGCCTAAGAAGACTCTCCAGAATAACTCTTGGCATTTTCCCACTGTCCATGCAAGCAAGGCAAGAGGAAAATAAAAGTGCATTGTCTACTGGTGAAAAGGATTACAGCAATAACAAAAATTATGTCTGGGAATTGGGAAGTGGAATTAACAGAGCAAAATTGGAAGAGTCGTCCTAACAACAACAATTCAAAGGTGGCAAGGTGACTGGGAAGATTCTGTTTTTCAGGAGGGAAATTAAAACATCGAGTGTAACAGCAACTGTGAAGAGGTAGGGATTCATGTCTTTACTGGGAGTTTGAGAGCATGTCTAGTTTTGGTAATTTAGTAATGCACATTTTTCTCGACTATTGAGGTATTCTTACTGGCTCACCATGGATGTTTTTGTTTCACTAGCTGAGGCGAAACAATGTTGGGGTCTCAATGATTCGTTATGTGTGTGTGTGAAATTAAACATTGAAAAAGAACCACCTTTCAGGGTAATATTTACCAATTAGGTGATTTCATCTGGTTTATTCTTGTGACTTAAGAATCCATTTCAGAAACCGAGGGACAGTGGAGGTCAGATGTACTCCCAGTGCAATGCCACACTGAATGTGCACATCTGGGAAGCCTGGGTGATGGCAACCACCACCTTACGAGGTGCTGAAGCTTCACAACTGCCTTGTAGCAGCGTACCCTAAACCAGCCAAACTTCAGGGTATATACTCATCCTTTTGGGACCAGTTAAAGAGACACAGTTGGCTGGCAGTCCTTATTGACTTCTATGACTTGCATGGAGTTTGTCTGACAAAAGAATAGAAGGATATCAAGGCTGAAGAACAAAGTCCAAAGACAATTTCTTATCTTGCTCCATTTGATCCCAAATACTTACTATTATCTTCAAAAATTTTCAGTCAATCAAGTATCTCTATTGTCTTAGAGTAGATGCCAAAAATGTAAGAGTGAAGCTGAAGGGTTAATGCCAAGGGGGACGAAACATGTGATTTGAATTACTCAGGTCGGTGGCATTATTTTTGATAAATTATTGTAGATCGTGGAAAGTACAAAAATCTGAATAAAAGCAATTGTAACAGATAAGGACTATGCAGAAATGTTGCAGACTCCTTCAGTGCCATGAGCACACAGTAAATAGCTCACAGTCATTTTTATCTTGAAGAAATACAGAATTAATTTGTGATGATCTATTTCTCTAAGTAAAATTATTTGCATGAAAGTAGGTTACATTGATTACTGCATGTTAAAATGATTTAATTAAAAGTTTTATGGGTATTCAGTTTGATTTTAGTGTCACAATATTATAAATCAGGCACAAGTCCATTAACACTGATAGATTGGAACTGGTTTAAATTGTCATGATGAGAGGGGACAGAAATATAAAAGCTTAGAGGAAAAGTAGTCACGTCCTTAACTGACACAAATCTGGAGTCCCTTTTATTGGAGTCACTCCGTATGGATTTTCACCAGTAGGCAACTACAATTACAATTTGGAAATAGGACCAAATATGGAATAAAATAGTAGCCCAGGAAGAGGGCTACATTCTGTCCATCTGGGGATACAAAAAACATCTCAGTTTTTTTTCTGCCTGTACAAATAAAAAGAATTTGGGTCAGTTGCATGCAAAATTAATCACTTGTCTAGGCTGGGTTCATCAGACCTGGAACGTTCATCCGAACCAGTCGCTTCAACCTGTGCTCTGCATAATATTGAATTACTCACTCTAGACAATCTGTAGTGTCTCTGCAGAATCAAACTGAAGTGGTGGGATCAAGTGCTAAAGGTTTAATTCTAGTTTTTTAAACCTTTAATCAGACCACTAAACCCAACATTTATGAAAGTAATAATCTATCTGTAATAATTCTATTGTTACAACTATTTTAAAATAACAAGCTATTTTAAAATAACATTGTGCAGGGGATATCGCTCACATAAGCCTCTCCCCATCTTCACAGACCAACACTAACAAATCTTACTCCCCTTCTTCCTGCACACAGCCCTTGTTGGCTCCTAATGAGCTCCAAACCATGCTTTTTCCTCCATCCCCTATTCTCCAAGTCTTTCACTAGTTTTGGGGGCCAAGTGGTACAGCCAAGGCAGTTTTATGGATCAGGCATAAAAAGGAGAAGCCAGATCTTCCTGTGACCTTCTTGTGACTCAACAACAGATCTAATATGTAGATTTACTGTGTGGAGTAAGTAGCCATCTGCAAGGCCAGTGCTTAAAAGCAAAGCAAATCCTAAGAGCTACAAGCAGGGAGCTTCCGAAGAGTGGTATTCTGTTGTCTGGTGCAATGAATAAGAGATGAATGGGGAAAAAACAATGGCCAGAACTAAAATGTGTTTGTCTACATGTTCAGTGTTTTGAAAGGTGTTTCTGTTAAAATGGGCTAATCACTGCACAACTATAATAACATTTAGAAGTTCAGAGCAGTTATCACCACCTACATGTGCATGAGATGACAAGTTGCTCATGTCTTGTAAGGCATGGGGATCTAAAGGTTAGATTCAAAGTTTATAAATGGAATGAAACCAGATATGTTTGCATGAGAAGATTTTTCGAGTAGAAAGACAGGAAGAAGTGGTTTAAGATTTTCCTGTGACCTGATAGATTGTTTAATTCTTCTATTACTTGAAATAGACATGTTTAGCACAGTTTCTGAATTTAGAGTAGCTATCACAACCACAGAGAGAGGTCCATCTAAGAGGTGTTGAGTAGAAAAAGGAAGTGGCATGAAATAGAGGTAAGTGGGAGCAAGGAGCAATGTGAGGCATGGCCAACAGGAACAGCTGGAGGAGCCTGAAAAGCTTATGGAAACAGATAACACTAACAGATCTGTACAACTGAAGTTCTTACCATTCAGCAAGCTTTAAAATCCTAAACCGTGAGTTCAGTTCACTGCAAGAAGTAGGAAATAATCTTCTGCGGACAGGGTGTGAGGGCTAGAACCTGTATTTTAAATTGAGATCCAATCCAATCCCTGCTGCTGCTTTCCCAACAGAGACACCACATATGGGACCACTGGACAAGGACAGTGTCTTTAGCTCCAGCAGAGCCTTCCTTTACAACTGCAGAAGGAAGCTGAACACCCAACCCGGTTGTGTTTTGCTAGGTCATTGGGAGTTCTGCAGTGGGAAGCCTGGCAGCAGCCCAATGGTTAATTTAATCCCTCCAGGTCCTTGCTGGAGTGACAAGCCTATAGTGCAGGTTCTAGCCAGCAATGAAAGGGATAATAGTGCGTAGGCTGATAAAGAGCTCTCCAAGGATTAAATTGGCTACACAGGTCCATTCCCACATCCTGTAAGTGAGGGTGTTTCATTGTTTTGAAAATGATGCTGTCTTTTCCCTGACAGTACTGACTCTAGCAACCTGGCTTTAATGCGAAGTAATTTCCAAGTTTGTTTCTATCATGGGGCAGCTGGGAGAAATCAGGAGGTAGCTTATCCCTAATGGACTTTTTTCTCTCAAGGTTGACTGTCCAGCAGAATGGAAATGGTTCATTTGACACACTACCAGCACATGGCCAAAGGAGATGAGAGTCCTGATGTCCTCTCTAATATGCTTTTAAGCTACTTTTCCTTCAAATGGGCAGGTGAGTTGAATAGCTATAGACCGAACCTTCAATTCCTAAGAAAAATGACCACTCGTTGGGATTCCCTGCTATGGGGTGTATTATTGCCTCAGACTCTGAGGACTTCTGGGAGACAGAGGTAATTATAGCTTACAGCCATTTGGCCACGTTGGCTTAGGCAGAACTCTGGATCTCTTGGGCTGTCTAATGACATTCTATTTCTTTTTTGCTCTGGGCAGTACGGTGGCAACGGTTATAGTCAGCTGCCTGTAAGGATGACCATAAGGTGGTAAATGCATAATTCTAGCCTTTTTTGCTCCAGTATGCATATATATGCAAAGTGTGAAAAGTGACAGTCCCAGTGCATATTTATTATGACACACCTGATAAGACTGCTGATGCTGACAATATAGATCATGGCTCATTACATACAATTAGAAAACAGATAGACTTTATAAGCAGTTGTATTGATTTTTTGACTAAGTTTCCAGAAATCTCTCTTGCATTTTTGGTATCAGCAATGAGACAAAAACCATATCGGATGGAGCTACACGTCTTTTCTTTGAGGTTGCTGTCATTGTAAGTTCTGGGAAAACTTTCTAGTCCCAGGTACTCAGAAACATGCCATTCTTAAGTTCCTAATATCTAGTACTCACTTTAGAGCTGAAACTGATGGATTGTCACATCTTACTCCGATCAGGAAAATTAGGCTGTAAGTTTGATAAGGAATAACAAATGTCTTGTATCCTCTGGCCCCTTGCCTTTTTGTTCTAAAACACTGAATTATTGGTAACCAGGCTTGTTTGGATTGTCCAAAAATTCTGTTTTCTATTGATTAAATTGCTTATAGGGATTAATTTGAGGTTTCAGTTAGTTAATTGGGTAGTCATTGTCTAACAATTTTTGTATCACCATCTATCACATTTGTAGGAATTAATTTGGCTTTCCGAGGAAACAAACACACTTGTTCTGTGCCAATTTTTTCTAAGTCAGGTTAGGTGGATGAAATACGCAATGAAGAAGAGACCACACGGGGCTGGTTTTATTTCTTTAAATATGTAAAATATCACTATGGATAAACATAGAAAAACTTCTGTTAAGCAAATATTCCAGACATAAATGAAACCCATTTGCCTCAGTGATGCTAAGAAAATATTGGTTTAAGCAGTAACTGATGTAGGAAAGAGTCTATTAACACTAGAACAGATTCAGTCATCACATCATTTTGCAAAAAGAAATAAGAATGAAATGGAGATATGCTGATTTGTACTTACTAAAGGTCTGGGTCTAAGTTTCCCACACAGCAAATATCAGCTAAACAAATATCAACAGTTATAGCTGGGCATTTCTATCGGTCATTTAGACTTCACTGGAATTTTCCATAGGTGAACTAGAATAAGATGTTGCAAAGGAGTCCGAAAGAAAGCTGCAGGCATGGCAGTAGAAACTGATAGACTCAGATGAGCATATTTACTCTTCACAAACATTCATTAGTTCTGTGCCATAAAATAATAAACATCAAACTCTCTAATAACCCATAGCCTGAGTCAGTTCCAAGACTGAATTAAAATAAAAATCCGGAATGGATCAACTACAGGATTTTTTTTTGCCTACTGTTCCCAAATACATACCAGTGCCAATGCATAGATAAATAATCAGAATATCTGTATTTGGAACTTTGTAAAAATGACTACTGAGGAAGACAACTTGGGTCCCTGTCCCGCCCCCCCCCTCCCCCTGGTCCCCCCCCCCCCCCCCTTCCCCATTGCCTTCACAGACATCTTTTTTGGTAGAGGCAGGCTTATATGGAACTATTTCTTTATATGGAACTATTTCTATACCAAAAAATGGTTTTGTAAAGGTAACTTTCAAGATACAGACTGGATTTTTCTCTTCCAAAGCTCACCCTCAAGAATAGCCTACAGCCTTGTAATCACAGCATTTAACTGTGAGGCAAAACTGAGTCAAATTTTGAGTGAAACAAGCTAAAATTGTGTTCTGTGAATTCAGAGGTGATTGAACCAACATGGCCATGAACACTGAAACAGTAATATCTTCTTTTCCCACAGGTATGTTCTACTTTTTAGCAGATATGGGGGATTAAAAGGTAAAAGCATTTGACTATACACAAATGCCTATGTAGATACAATGTTAATTTTTGACCCTGGGCTCTCTTCATGGGAGATCTAATCAATACCATCAGCAAAGCCTATGGCACAATTCACTTTACCATACACATCTAAAAAGGCATGATGAATCACTCTGGAAGTGTTCATTTCTTTCTGCTGACTGTGAGTTTCCCAGGTGGAACAGCTGAGCTATCAACTGCAGATGTCTAAAGCTAAATGGGACGAATCTTACCCACAACACTTAAATCTCATAATTTACTTTATCAATGAGCTTTCCTTACTAGATCTATACATGATGAGCATTCATATAGCACATTACAGTCTCCAAATACCATGTCCAAAAATGCCTAGAATTTGAACAAGAATAAGGTTGCCAGGAGGAATTAAGCAGTTCATGAACATTTGCTGGGAATTACCGACGACAACATGTTTCAAGGATAAGTGAGAACCTTAATTCTGACTCCACTTAGGGTAAGCTTGGAGAAAAACAGAGCTTTCCTCAGTGATGCCTGGAATTAGCTTGCACTGACATGGAACCTAGGAAGCAAACAGGTTGTTACCGTTAGCCACTTCCCAATAGGGGTTTGTAACCTCATAGTCCATTTGATGTCACCTGCGTGCTCTGTGGTGGAGGCAGTCATACAGTTTTTCTTGAAATGACCCATTTGGCCCATTCAAGTCATATGCAGTTCACTATCTCATAATAATAATTACATTATTTGAATCTTGGACTTGTGGTCCACAAAGAAGATTGTCAGATAAATTGTGATAATGAAATGATTTCTCTGCAGGGGCCAGATTTCTATGAATACAAATGGGTGGCAATTATTGGACAACGCAAACCAGAGTTTACTTACTCTGTAATAAAAATGACTGGAAAAAAATCCTGTGCTACTAGCAAGTTCTATCTTTATGTTAATCAGGCTTTCAGCTGTGTCAGATATTTTAAGCTTTGTTGTTTTACGTTGCACTTTCTTTCTAAGTAATGTAATGTCCCCAGGCTAGACTTAACAGAAAGGAGCAGAAGGAAGTGAGTTCCTCTGCTTAACTTCTGAGCTGGTCGGACATGAACCAGCTCTGTTCTGGAAACTGGAAATCTACATCGTCATGGCCCAATAGCTAGTTTAACATACTCTCTTGATCATGAATTTTCACTAGCTTGGGCATAGAAGCAAACCACGAAAGTCCAGAAGGCAAAGCAGATTGTTTCTTAAGTGTAGGCAGTCAGTAAAATGCTCAGGACCAAATCACCAGCTTTGCTTATGGGAAAGCAAAACCAGGTGAATGCCATTGGCAGGGTACGTATCAGGACAGATGGAGAGGCAATCATTCCCAACAGCCACCCATTACTCTCAGCTGTCCCAACTTTGAGACAGTGTTTGAATGCACACTATTTCAGCCAAGCTAACTAAGATGCCACGTTCAGTCTTTGATGAGTGGTTACGAAGAAGAGTTGTAAACCATCTGTGCTGGACAGCATGCTTCCGGCTTAAATCTTGCTTGGTGCAACCTCTGTAGAAAAATCTGCTACAAAAAGAATCACTTTTTCTTATTCAGTCTTTGCAATAATAGCTTGTGTTTCAAGACTCCAACAGATCTCTATGAAGGAGCAAGAGGAGAGACTATATGCATCATTACTTACAAGCTTTGGTGAATAATCCAGCCTGAATATCTTGGCTTTATGGGTGCCCTCAGAGATCAGAAGTGTATATGCATATATGATTAAAGACACATGTTCTTCTGGCTTAATTAAACCTTCCCAACCATTTATCCTGCTTTACAGTGGGAAGTGTGATGGAATGGAAACCTTTATGAAAGTCTTTGGTGCATTTTTTATGAAGCTGGTATCCTTCTTAAGGTAGCAGGTAGTATAAAAATAGAATGAAAACAGTGAGTCAGGCTCATGGTGTTGGTAGTATGTCAAGTGTCCCAGGACAAACTACTGTAAGCTGAGAAAAAATGATGTGAAACTCCTTAAGAGTCCTGGACTACTACTTTAAGGATAGAAATTTCTCTCTCCACAGAAACAGGGCCAAGAAATTTTGCTTTTTAGAAACATCTGGCTTTTTGTACAATTGACTGAATTTGAGATGAATGTGAGATTCAGAGTTTTCTCACAGATTTGTCGTGCCGCATCATTCCAAATACTAATTGTAAGCAGGAGCATGACGTTTTCATTATTTCTTTCTTGGATCCAGGAGGGAAAAGTTCTACATACGAAATGACTATGACATTTGTTTTGATCAGGGACCATTATAATGTAACCAAATCAAAATCAAAGCAGAGCTGTTTTTTTTACACCTTTAATATTTCAAGGAAGGTTAAATGCCATCACATAGTCACAAAGTCTGTGAGAAGACAAACAGAAGAGGTCAGACAGACACAAAAAAATGTATGATGGGAAACATAACGAGAAGTTGCAGAACTCTCATACCTTGTGGCTAGAAAAAAGATGCTGAGAAATTGATTGATATAACATTGGATTTTGGATTCAATGTTTTGGCATTTAGCAGGAATTTCAAAGCAAGCAACCTAAGGAAATTTTTAACAGGTGATGAACATCTGAAAACTTCACAGGAATGATGGAATTACCTATAAGCTGTTACACGTGGAGTTGGCTAATAACAGCAGTGTAAGGTTGAATCCAATAACAAGACATTTTACAAGAACTTTTCTTTTCCTTCCATGGAATTTGTTGATGAATTACCTTCACTCTGCTGGTCAGGGATACAGTGCTGTTTATATTTTATAACAATGCTATCAGAGATCCAGAAAGAGTCAAATATTTCAGCCTGTGTCTAAACTGAAGACAGAGTCCCAGAGATTCCTTTTAACAAAGGTAGATGTCCTTACGTCTTTCAAATCTAAACTAAGGGATCTTTTGAATGAAGCAGTTAACCTGTTATCTTTAAAGAAACACCTTCTTAAAAGTCTATGATTCCAATTCTAAACAGAAGGCAGCATCAGGAACAGTCATCCCACTTACTTCCCAAATAGTGTTGGGAAACAAACCTTTTAGGTACAATTTTTGTCACCCAACCAATGGCAGATCCTTAGTAGGGAGTTAGACACACGACTATGGCATCTCTGGTGGGTCCCTTCCAACTATCATGTCTGAGCTATAAAGCTTTATATGTATGCCTAGTGTAAAGTTCTAAAATAGGTCAAGCAAAGCATGGCCTAAAAGCATCCATTTCTTTCCATAAGCTATGAAGTCAACATGACTAATCTTGGTGGAGATATCTGGGAGTGTCTAAAGGCAGGAGAAAGGAATCCTGCCTCTTAAATGTCAGTCCTAAAATTTCTTATTTTTCCTTGAGAACTGTTGAGAGTGTGTTGAGCTACTGTATTTTAGATTATCTGTACTCTATCTAAAATGGGGCAAGGACTGTTCTCCTTCAACATGCTGGCACAGCATGCCTCACAGCTGGGCACAAGGCCTCATCCAAACTGCTGCTTGAAAATAAAACCAATGGCTTGTGCTAATTAATGTGAACAAATCTAGGGATTGCTTCCAATGCATGGACAAAACCACTCTAGAAACCATAACAACAATTCAACTTCATGGGTAACCAAACCTGCCAGCATTTGGACTCGTTGCTGGCTCTGGATAGTTTGCTAGGCAGAAACTGTGACATATTATTTAAAAACCTGTTGGATGTTTCTGATCCTACAACCAATAAAAAACAAAGGAAGCTCAATAAATCATAAGGCACTGAATAAAGCTCTATGCTTTTATCTCAGAATACTACTCTTCTCAGTCACAGAAATCCAGACTGGAAATCACAAAAGCCTGGGTGGAAGGTGGGTGGGGATGGGGTGTGAGACAAAAACAAAGCAAAAAAACCAAAAGAGCTTCTGGATAGCTTCATGGTGGAAAAATGATATTGCAGCTTTCTGCATCTTTATTTGGTGCAGCTACCTGAACAGTCATAGATGTTAAGAGGTATGTCTATTCAAGTACCAGATTGCTTAATGAAAAAAAACTACAATAGTTCCAACCTGCAATTAAACACTGATCTTTCTCCAGAAAGGACAACTTTCTAAAGAAAGTGCTGCCTGGATGTAAGCATTTCATCCATCATCGCAAATGACAACTCCCGATGACATGTCAAAAAAAAAAAAAAAAAAAAAAGACAGGATGGATCCAGGCTCAGCGTGTTCTGTAACAACATAATTGACATAACCCTGAAGGAAAAGTATTTGTCAGGCACTGTCAGCTCCAGCAGTCTCAATTTTCTCAAAATTATAAGGTTGGGTTTAAGTACTTTTTGTAACAGAGTGAAAAAAGTAACAAGTAGAAAACAAAGTTTCTTATCGGGAATAAAAGATCCAGTCAAACCTCCACCATTAACGCCACAATGATGATGATTTACAGGAGGCATCTAAACTTGATTTGAACTCCGCTGTGCAAGTGCTGCAAACCTGCAGTAAGACATTTTCCTTATAGCAGAAGTTTGCAGCCTAAAGACACTTAGTTGAGGCAAGATCATAGATAAAAAGTGTACCGATCACAGTCAGGTCAACAGTAAACAGCTTTAAATAGTTAATAACTACTGTTTCAGTGAGGCAGCCAGATGTAGCTGGTAGGCCCTGATCTTGTTTTATCAAGGGACTGAGCAGTCATGGTTGCACATGAGTAACATGACACAGAGCAGGGGGTTCGATATCTGCATCTTAAAATAGAAATGGTAATGAAGGCTTTCTTCTGAGTGATGTTTCTCACCCTCTTCGTTGGTGCTTTCTACAAAATTACACCTTAGGAGAACAAGTCAAGGCAGCTGCCTCTATTTTTTATTTAAATAGTTTGTTTATTCAGGTGAGGGAATCCAATTGCTGTATTTCAGATGTTCTGATAGTTTTACTTAGTTTTTATTGAACAAAAATTGAAGTTTCAGCAGAAGTTGAGATAAAAATGTCAACACTACTACCAGCATGGAGTGGTTTTAATTACTGTGGGATGTCTGAGCATAATATTTGTTTCACTTTTTTTCTTAGGGCAGTATTTAGGATATCGCCTAACAGATAAAGGCTAAACCAGTTGCCTAGAATCAAGGTAGGGAGACGTTGACCTACCTTTTTTTTTTTTTTGATCCTTCTTGCCTGCGATCAATCACCCTCTGAACTTCTCCATTAAAACTGCAGGGAGCCTCAATAGCCAGCTTAGAATATAAACCTAGATTCTAAATGACCAAATGAGACATAAGCTCTTGGAGTAAAAGCTACCTTTTTCCTTGATCCTGGCATAACAGAAGTTCAACTTAATTAATGCTTTTTTAAGGAATGCTCTTGTATTTTTGCCCTCATGGCACCACCAATTGCAAAGGAGAGTGATGGGCTTCAGAAGCCTGTGGTACAAACCTGCCAACAGGACTCCTATAGGAGACAACGGCTCTTGTCTTCTGCGTGGAGGGGGTTAGAAAACCTACAAGTTGCAGAGCAAAAATAATGGGGAATAGTCCGTTTTCCCAAACTGCATCACTTCTTTGCGTGAGAACTCAGACCTGGAGGCACAAAGACAGCAGTGAAAGTTTCCCCAGCTCATGCAACTTTCTAAAAAAAGAAAGGAGTAGTTGCGACCAGGAAACCTCCTCCTGATGACATGAACTTGGAACTAGGAAAGCTGGATATGTTTCTTTACATTCCCTGTCTCTGAAGTGGGACAGTTATACCATGTCAGTGCAGTGTCTAAAATTCATCACCCGGGGCAATTTAATAAGTACATGTGAGTTAGTACATGGTTAGTACTAACTAACTATGGGACAGTGATTAGTCTGAAAGTTATTCTGTGCAAGCTACCTGGGACCAGGTTCTTAAGAGAATATACAGTGTTTCCTCATACAGTATTGTAAGATCTGAGTAATCAAAATGCTTAAATCTCATTTCCCAAATACACTTTTCTTTTAGAAAAAGAAAACAAGCAAACAAACAAACCAGGTTTAAAAGCTTTATTTCCAATAAATGCCATGTAAATATTTCGTTATTGTATCTTTTGCACATCTACTTACCTTTTGAGAGACTGCTTCATAATTGGACTGTGGTCCCTAAATAAGTGGATAGCTGAGTCAGAGAAACACAGTAGGTTGAACATTGCTTAAAAGAAATTAACAAATCCAGGCTTTGCCTCATGGGTTTCAGCCAACTGTAAAAGAGAGACTATATTATGTCCCTATCTCTTAAGAGAGCTGTTAAGATAAAAAAAATAAGACTGAAGTGTTCAGATCTCTCAATAATGGGAGTCAGAATTAGATAAGAAGAACTGATAATGTTGATAAACTGTATAAAGATTGTATGGATATTCCGTCATGTCCTTACAGATCCATTTCAGCAACACAAATATTATATTTTCCTAGTGTTACTCAGTAAATAGAAAAATCGATCTACCAAGATCAAACGGAGTTCAGATTACTTGGATAAATGCCAGTATCTGTAGCAATATTAAAATGAAAGACAAAACAGAATAGAAAAAGGGCATGCAACTTCTGCTTTGTAACACTGAAAAGTTCAGGAAAGGAATAAAGAACTAAATCTTGTTTAAAAAGCCAGGCCTGAAGGCCTGACAACTTATGTTTCCTTACTTTTTGCAAAGCAAAGTGGATCTGAAACAGAAGTAACACATTTTAGGCCTAACAGATGCTGAGAAGAGCACAATTGTGGACCCTATGTGCAGTTTATCTATGCTAACTACTTGCTTCAAAAGAAAAAAATGTTTGACACTTGCGGGGTTGTAGTAATATGAGAAACTCTTGAGGCTGTTGGCTCCAGTGGAGGGAGCAGGGAACAGCATAGACAGCAATAAACTAAGTCCTGCAAGAACAAGAACCGCACTCAGACTTCTGAGCCTTTTGCACTGTCAAGTTCATTCAGTTCATCTTCACCGACAGCAGCCTCCCCTGGGACAGTCAGTAGGTTCACTTACAGTACCAAAAAGATCCAACAACATAAAAAGATTTCTGTCAACTTCCAGAAGAAAAAAAATAATAATAACTGTACTGTAATAATGCCAGTAGTTGTACCAGCTGTATTTAAAAGCCTTGGTTTATAAGCAAGACCGAAACCCCAACATTCCTTACTGAAGTGGTAATGGAAACCAGTGACATCTTTCCCAAGAACGTTTTTAGACCATATCAGCTTCTACATGTCTCAATCAACATCCAACATACAGATTAAGTTATACAGAAAACATAAAAGTTGGAGCACACCTTTTAGGGCAACAATTATTGCAAACCACACTCAGAAACCTGTAATAATACAGTGCCACTTCTCAAACACCGCTAAATTTGCGTAGTGAACACTCTTAAATCTTACTGTAGTCTTAGAGATAAGAATAAAGAATAAAATCTCAGTGAAGAACAAAGACTCAAACCCACCCTTTACAGCATAAGTAAAAGAACATCCCTGTGAGGTCAGTTGTTATTTATGAGGAGAAGTAGGTATTATTGCAGCTGTAGATAGTTTAAGAGACAGAATCATGATAATTAGCTCCATTTCTTCATTGACTCCATTGTTTCATTAGCTCCACTGTATAGGGAGAAAATTATTTTAGGCGAACAGGAAGACTACCTTGAAAGACATACAGAGTCAAAAAGGTTATTAAAAGAAACAAATTTCTTATTCAGGATTTAGCCTCATGGCCAAACAGAGGTGTCCTTTAAAGTAGAAAGCAAAGCAACCGTAAGTTTCAGGACTGTACCCCAAGGTATTTCAGGGTTGAAACTTTTGGCATTAAGGCATTTCAAAAACTTCACTCCGGATTTGCGTAGAGTACCAGACCCACAGAGCAATACATTGGTGTCCTCAGTACTGGAGAAAAATGAAAGAGATTTGCGTAGCAAACCAACACAAGCACCTTCAGCTCCTATCCTTATGGCTGCACCATTTACCACAGAGATGGGAGAGCAGATTCACCAAGGCACAGTAGGGAACCAGCCACACCATGCCCGTATGAACTCTGTCATATTAAGGGGAGAAAAAGGGACATTTGTGTAGCTATAGCCCTGCTTTAGAAAAATGTGAAACTGAGACACTATTTCGCATGGTGGATAATCTAGGAAGTATCTGATATGTGATTCCAGCAAGTGCTTATCAGATGAGGCCTTTCAGGAGGAAAAAGGGACTATAAGACAGACACTATTCTCCTCAGCACTGTCAAAACTGACAGATCAGAGATAGCCCATAAATGTAGATGCCTGAGGCATTTCAGCAGCGAAAAGTAGATTAAGGTTAAGTGGCAGTTGTGCAGGTTTTTTCAGGGTGGCAGTTTTAAGCATAGGCACCCAGCTGCTGCTCAGGTCCCATTTTGGAGCTGTTCCCCTTGCATCTTCCCTTTGTCAAAGGGCTAAAGCACATTAGTAGTCCTCACAGATCACATCCCTGAAATTAATCATGGGTATCACTCACAGGACCACAAACGATTTCTATTCCACTTTATTTCTGACAAAACTGAACCCTCTATGGAGCTGGCCTTCTTTACCTTTCATATAAGAAAGTGCACAGCAATGTTTTTATGCAGAAGGCAATTATTTAGTTGTCTTTTTCTCCTTTCTCTCCAAGTCTCCCTTGGGTGACATCCCTCTGCCCCTCAGATATCATAGAATTGTAGAATGGTTAGAGTTGTAAGAGACCTTTAAAGATCACCTAGTTCCAACCCCCCTGCCATGGGCAGGGACACCTCCCACTAGACCAGGTTGCTCCAAGCCCCATCCAGCCTGGCCTTGAACTCCTCCAGGGATGGGACAGCCACAGACTCACTGGGCAACCTGTGCCAATGTCTCACCACCCTCACAGTAAGGAATTCCTTCCTAATATCTAATTTAAATCTACCCTCTTTCAGTTTGAAACTGTTACCCTGTGTCCTATGACTCCACTCCCTGATAAAAAGTCCCTCTCCAGCCTTCCTGAGGGCCCCCTTTAGGTACTGGAAGGGGCTCTAAGGTCTCCCTGGAGCCTTCTCTTTTCCAGACTAAACAACCCCAACTATCTCAGCCTGTCTTCAAAGGAGAGGTGCTCCAGCCTGCTGATCATCTTCATGGTCCTCCTCTGGACTTACTCCAACAGGTCCATGTCCTTCCTATATTGCATATCATCAATCACTCTCTCCTTTCAAAATGTCTCATTGACTGACCTACTTGATTTTAACTCAGAGCAGTTGCTCTTATTTGAAGTTTGCTTCTCCTCAGACCCAGACAAAGGCAAGAGTGTCAAACACCTCATCTATACTCTCCAGCTATCTCAGATGGTCTGATAAAAAGCTGATACATCTCCAACCAAACCTTTCCTTGCATAAGATAGCGTAATGTTTCCCTTGTGAATGCGGCCAGAACGGCAGTGCTGTATTTATTCAAGGCGGGCAGCACAAGTTTCTGAAAGGCCCTTTGATCTTTACAGTTACGTCTAGGAGCAGAATCAATCCGGTTGTCTTTAATTTGCATCAGTCAGGGGCTGAAATGGCTCCCTTGCAGAGATGTTCAGTTTTTTGTTATGCTCCTTCTGACAGGGACAGGAAAACTGTATATATGCACAAGGCTACTGGTGTTTTCCAGGAAACACTAATTAGGAATGGTTGACTAGATACAAATCACCAGCCAGAAGGAATATAATTGTTTTACAGGTTCTGACGGCTGCTTAGGGGCAAAAAAATCAAAAGGCATGTTAATTACTTGTACCACAGATTATTTCACACAAGTAAGGTTTCTTCTTTCTCTTACTTTACCTTTCAGGCCTGGGTTGCTGACAGCCTTACTATGCTCGGTTTAATTCCATCTTCGTGCCTTCATCAATACAAGAAAGAAGAAATTTATTAAATATTTCTAAACATAATGAAATCAATGAGGCTTGGGAACTTGCATCAAATTTATAGCTAGTGTTCCTTGATGCATAACCCTTATACTCCTTCCTGCTTGGATTCAGTGGGAAGGGAGAGGCCCCATGCAAAATTCCTGAGTACACGGAGATTCAATTAGTCTTCTGGGTCAGAAGCCCTCAGTGTGGGGAAAAAAATGAATCCGTGTGTCCCAGGTCCTAAGTTGATATATAAAATGCTTTCACATCTGTAATTACACAGAGGATGTCATCTTCAAGACTTTCTTTGATGGCATAACACACTTTGACACTGGATAATTAGAAGGAAAGGAAAGGAAAGGAAAGGAAAGGAAAGGAAAGGAAAGGAAAGGAAAGGAAAGGAAAGGAAAGGAAAGGAAAGGAAAGGAAAGGAAAGGAAAGGAAAGGAAAGGAAAGGGAAAGGAAAGGAAAGGAAAGGAAAGGAAAGGAAAGGAAAGGAAAGGAAAGGAAAGGAAAGGAAAGGAAAGGAAAGGAAAGGAAAGGAAAGGAAAGGAAAGGAAAGGAAAGGAAAGGAAAGGAAAGGAGAGGAATAATAAAAATCTTTTCATAATTAAGGCAAAGAGGCAGAAACAATGACTTCTAATGCAAGAAGTTTGCTGATGATATTTTTTTATTAGAACAATGTGTACTAAACTTCTGAAGAGTTTCTCCAGTCTAAAAATTTTACTGTTACCCAGAATAAACCCTTTGTCTACAAATGTTCTATTGCTTCTCTCTGTAGAACACCATAGCTTAAGATGTTGCCACTATAATTTCTAAACTTGTTTTCCATCCTTTTTGCTCATCAGTGATGTGATTTTTGAAGCTGGTCACTGAATACCAGATTTTCAAAAGTGTTTATGTGGCTAATCATGCACATAGACATATAGTGAGATCATCATTAGGTAGATCTCAGACTCCCATACACACTTAATATTTGGCTCCCATCGATTCCTAGAGTGTTTAGGCAGCTAAATCCTTTATGTATCTCCCTGCATGTGGCTAATTCTTTGTAGGAATTTGGTGACTAGGAGGGCTAAAATTTTAAAATTCTGTAGATTTCACCATTGATGAAACATAGGGAATAATTGCTTTAACTTCCTCAAGCGGAAACCACTGGATAAGGGCAAAGGAGGAGTAAGCACATGTTATAATTGTTTTTTAAGCACATCGTACACCATTCCACTGAATAACCTTCATCTCCTTTGTCCGTCCTTCCATGCAAAACACCACAGATGAAGAACTCTTCATCTTGCTCAGAATTTGCTTGCATCTTTTTTGTGTTTGGATAAGGACGAAAGCAGTCTGCTGGGACACTGTTACAAAATACATAAACTTCAGAAGAGCTGTTTTAGGGGTAAGCCACAAACACTAGCAGACCGAGTGAGACCCTTGTTTAGAGGCCAAATTAGAGTTGCAAAGAAAGTCATGTAATATGCCAATGGGCAGGGAAATGTGCCTATCATTCCAGTGAATTTAATGCTAGTTTTCTATCCCTTATTAATTGGTCTCAGCTTCAGAAAAGCTTGCTTCAGGCTTGTTTTTCTCTACAGAAGCTGACAGGACAACACCATTTGCTGAAAATAGCATGATGTTCCGTCTTTCTTCTTTGTGCCCTATGACACTGGCTCAAACACTTCATCTGGAGTAGCTTTCATTAGCAACATTTAAGTCCTGCAGTTACTATCATTTTTATTCGAGAAAAATAAGTGCTCTTCTTCAAGAAGACAAAAAAATCTTGGATAAAGTAACTTAACATCCTGATGTGAACTTATCAGGTACCTGGACCAAGAAAAGTTCTGTAAGAGGGATGCCAAATTTAAGCCAAAGCCCCAGACTTGTTCCTTTTACTCTTACCTGGCTGAGGCCAGAGCCCTCTGTATCCTTAGGGATCTTCCTGAGACTCACATGGAGTTTTGCCCTTGTATTCAGTATTCATAATAGCAGATACTGCAATGGCGAGGGGTGGCGGTGGGAAAAGCAAACATCAAAAAACCTGACTGCAGCAAATGTTTGCCCTTATGCTGTTCTTCAAGAAGTAAAGATGAAAATATAACTAATTTATTACCATGTCTGCAACGTGCTAGGCAGTGATGAACCATTTCCAAATCTGAACAGAAAATAGCTTAAACTCTGGCTAGGGCAGAATATAAACTTTTGAGATCAGAAAGGAAAGATGCAAGTGGAATATTCCTGACTCAGAGATGCTAATACAACTGGTAACTGAGGCGGGGGGGGGGGGGGGGAAGGCGGATCATAAAAATCTGGAAATAGAGGAAATTTATGAAAAGCAACGAGAGCAGATATTAAATGTTATTAAGGTCCCCTGGACAGCAGAGACCACTTCATTGGCTAAATGAGCTAGCTAAGGAACTCATGATTATGACAATATGTAGCTGATGGGTCCTCCGCCTCTCATCCCCACCATAAAACCCTCAGGAAAGAATTTGTATGTTGATAGCTGTAATTAGAGCTGTCTCCTAGCTCAGCGTGTGCCTCCTCTCCCTAAAATATTGAGGGCCTTAAACCATTATGTCCAAAAGGCTGGAGACAATTCCCTAAATAGAGCAGATCATGTAGCTGAGGGACCTTCACGAAGAGAAGCCTAATGACCTGATAAATCAGCCTTTCTCTCCCCCATAACCAAAACTCCCATTAGCATCTGCAAGTGGGTGGACAGTAAGTGGCAAGAAGAATGGTGGGGTTAGAGAAATATTAATGGCAGCACACAGCAGGAGCAGGCTGGGATCTAATTGCTAAAGACTGATGTGAGGGTCTGAACTTCAGCATGTAATGGAATAGTCCGCTTAAGTCTGCTTGTTTTGAAGCTATCTACTAAATTAAAGAAGGAGTGTCCACATTGCAATGGTAGGGTGTAAATCATTACCAGCTCTCCCTCAGTCTCGCTAGGAGACAGGCTCAAATTATTAGGCCTAATGGTTCTTTAATATAATTATTTATGTTCTAAAGCACTGTGGACGTTAGTGCCAAACACTTTTCTTGCACAGACATACTGCAAGAAGTCTCAACCAGTCCTGGTAAGTTTTTATTTCTCCTTTTAATGGTTCCTCTACAGGATTCCTTGTTGTTTTTTTCTCAGTGGCCATAAGGATCTTAAAGTAGTCATAAGTTGATCGCGCCACTTCTTTTCTTATGTGACCCTGACAGCTCCCAAGCAACCTGTGCTCGCAGTCTGGCTGTGCTAACCCATCCATGGACCCTGGGATTCAGAATCCTGTGGGCACCCTCTTATAGCGCTAATAGGTTAAAAGATTATTAACAGGCCATTAACAGTTTTTTTTCACACTGGTATGTTTGATATTGCAGGACTCCTTTAGCTTTTTGAATAGATTCAGGCAGTGACTCAGCTGAGAGAGATCTGTGCCTTTTTTACACCAGAATTGAATACATGTGAAGTTGGTGCACAGGAGTGTAGCTGCATCAGTTGCATCCCTGATGATTATGCCTCATTTTTTACTGTCCGTTGCTAGATAAAAAGGATTATTCTTAAAAGGGCTTCTGGATTCAATCTGGGGAAAAAAAAAAATGTGGCTAACCCCAGAAAATTACTCAGCAAAACCCTACTCTTGGTATTTGGTAGAAGAGACAATGCCCTTAGCATAACCGGATATTTTAGGCAACTGAGGCAGAAGCAAGATAAAACTGGGAGAAGGCCAGCTAATCTGGGTCACCAAATGGGATGCTGTAGAGGAAAAGGCACAGTAGCAGGAACTGTCTGAATGAGAGCAAAGCAAAAGGACATAGCCGTTATCAGTAGCTCTAATGTGTTTTTTTTAACTAGTGGGGATTGCAAGAGAAAAATCTGTAGTAGACTTGTGTGTACTTATAAAGCAACAGACGTTTAAGAGCACAACATTGTACAAAACAGAAACAGCATAGGCTATTTATTATCAAGGCAATAGTAACATGACAGGAATATTTAGTTACTAGAAGCTGTAAGCCAGAAAAAACCAGCCTCCTCTTTTTAAATTATCTCGTCATTTTCTCCTATATGTGTTTTTTACCACTCAGGGCAAGCTGACATATGTCCATCTCTGCAACTTTCGGAGTAGCCAGCAAAATCCTTCCTGTGGATTTCTGTGCAGACACACAGCATCAAGACTAACGAATCTGCTGAACATCTTTTTCAGCACCAAAAGTTCTTACTCGACTTCGTCTTCAAAATGAAGGTTGAAGGCACGCATTTAAGCAATAAATTCTGCTCTCATCTCAAGAGGAGGTGATGGGGCTTGGAACCTTCTGACTTCCTCCTAAAGTGCTTCAAATTCCAGCAACTCGCACTGAGTTGCTGGAAGCCTGTTTTTGAGGCTTTGGGGATAGCCAGGAAAATACTCCTAGGATTCCCCTGGCGACCAAGCAGGCACAAGATACACCCGGTTCTGTTGAGTTCCTGGGCTTGGCGGGAGGAAGTGTCTTGTCTGTGACTGGTGCAAGAGGAAAGTAGCATTCAGGAAGATTTTACAGCGTGGTTATATAGATTTGATAGACCTCACCACCCTCTAGCAAAGACAGAATGACTGCTGCATCAGTCCTCTCCAGACACGTGTGATTGGATGTGACATGGCAATGGGAAGTATCTCAACACCGGAGTTTCAAAGCGGAGATATGCAAACATGTTTAACACACGGTTGAATTTATTTGAAACACATTGGTCTAAGCAGTTATCTTAGACATATGAGTGCTTTCAAGGATGACTGCATTTGTCCATCTGCATATATAAAATAAGAAGTGCAAGGAGGACCACAAGAACATAAATGTTAAGACCAAGAGTTCATTTAACACAGTAGTTTGTTTCCAATACGTAGGAAAAAGGACACAAGAATTAGACAAGAATCCTTCCAGCATTCAGCGTCTGCAGCTGATACAGCTGGAAAAACTGGACAAACTTCCATTCATCTTCATCACATCTGGGATAATAAATACTGTTACTTTTCCCTAAAGACCTTGCATCCAGATATTATCCTTGCTACAAAACTGTTATTGTTGTGTAAAACAAAGAGCTGAAATATGTCCTTCAATATTCCTCATTCATTCCATTCATGTGAGAGTATGACATTTATCCCTGGTCATTTTTGGATGGAAAATGTCAATTTTTCCCCAAACTGTATTTTTCAAAGGTAACATTTAAACAGATCAAAATCTTCCCAAAACAATTAAAACAAAAGACATTGCTTGGGCCTGATTTCCCTTGCCCCTGCCCACTTTTAACGTGTGGGAGGTATCTGTGTTATTTTAATAACAAATCTGATGTAGCTTTCTGTCTGTCTTTGACGGTCACTCTCCAGGACTGGAAGAACTGATATCGTGTTTTGGAACAGCAGCTTGATGGACAATTCACAAGAAGGATTCAAGGTCTGCTAACACCAGAGTCACGTTAGGGTGCAGATACCATAACTGTCAACAACAGAGACAGCACACATGAAAGTAGCATCAAAGCTCTGAGAAAGACAAATACACTGCCTGGGGCTAAGGAGAAGGTGAACCCTCATGCCTGTCAGGAAAGGCTGCCATATTCATTAATTCTGCTTTTCTATTCTACTACTCCAAATCCAAAAATACGTAGACTCGTTTTGGAAAAAAAAAAAAAAAAACCACACCCGAAAAAAAACCCCAAAACATCACCAGTTATGGGCTGGCTGGAGAGATTTAGGTTTCTTTGGCTTTGGTTCAGTGAGAAATAAAGATGTGGAAGATAATGTGGAAGACAAGTCTGGACTAGGGACTCTCTCTTTGATGTCAACAGGAACTTAAGGTCTGGCAATACATAAGCAACACCCTGAAGGGGACTTTTCTGAGGAAGGAAATATTCTGTGATGATGCATTTTTGTAGTATGATGCTATAGGTATGATGGTGTTGGGATATAGTTTCCTTCTATGTCAAAATATACAGTAAAAACTGTTACATCTCCATAAAAATATCAACTTCCTGAAAACACAAGGCAGATGTGAAAGACAAAAAAAAAAAAAAAGAAACAGCAAGATTTTAAAATTGCTTGCACTTGCAAAAAAATCATAAAAATAATAATGGCTGAATAGAAACACTTCCTAGTACAAAATTTAAAAAAAATAAAATAAAAATCAGTCCTCAAAGGCTTTATTTTAATCAGCTGTGCTAGTTCATGGATTTAGCTCATCAGCTTGATCTCTTTCTCTGTCCCTTCTTCTGCCAACCTGCACTTAATCACCAGTGGGCTAACTGAAAGCATAAATGATCTCCGAGAGACTTGCTTGCAAGCAAAATCAGTGCCTGCCACAGCATGGAATTCTTGTAATTAGGGCCTTAATTCCACTCCTTCTGCCATCAGTGGTCATCCCAGATTAAAACATAAATGACTTCTTAATGCAAGGAAAGACTCTTAAAACAAGATATTTTCCTACTTCACCAGCAAGCAGGTATATAAAAGATATCCAAAGCAGTCAGATGGAAGGTTTAAAAGAGAGGAGAGTCAGTCCACACAGCACTCAGGGCAGAAATGTACCCGTTAGAGTTATAACAAACCAAGACATGTTCCCTGATGCATAACTTCTTTGATGGACTCTTCTCCCCGAAGTCTCTTGCATCCTTGTGTTTTGAGCATATCCTGTGTAAGCTTATTAAATCATTCCTCTAATTAACTTGGTAGCATGAACTCACAGTTGGACTTACTGGTCAGAGTGGGATTTTGTTTTTTAATGTGCAGACAGTTACAAGAAAAAAAACTTCTCATGGCGGAAAAAAAGATCCCTGATGTTTAAGGAAGCTCAAACAGTCTCCAAATATTAGCCAAGCTTCTTACATAAAAGGCATAGGTGGAGTGTCCCAAAGACAAACAATATCCCCATACGCACACACACAAAGTAAAACCTAAGGCTCTGCTATCTGCTTAGCCCCAGAAGGGCAAAAGCTGGAGGCACAGGACCAGCCCTACTGCAGGGAGACAACACATTTCAGCAACCCTTGCTACATCTCCTCAGAAGCACCTTTCCTACTATCCAGGAGCAACAGGAATACAAACCCCTAATTTTCTGAATCTCCCCTACCTTGTTTCTCTGGTCTTTTATGCCACATTTCCCTTGAAGGTGATATAAGGCTTCAGGAATAGGACAAACCACTCAATTTTGGTTGTACTGCTGAGGTGCCTTCAGCAGTGCATGTGGCTTTTTAATGATGCACTGAAGCAGTAGAGAAGTTAAAGATGGTAAACCACCCTGGTAGCTTGTTAGAGTTCCTGTTAAAAGGCCTCTGCCTCTTGTTTTGTGGTTTTGGTTGTTTTTTTTTTTTCTTTCCCTTTTTCTACAGGAACTTTGTTTCTATGACTCATCATTTCCTTGTCCAAAGGACTTTACATAACGGAAAGGTAAATATGACCCGGGGTGGTACAAACCAGCCCTGCTGGCCTGGCCTGGAGGCCAAAGTTGGGTTGATTTAAAGAGATTAATGTTGTCATCTTTTCCAATCAGAAAAGAAAAATGAACACACTTTAGGAAAGAAACTCTCCAAGCATCTAATTTACCAGAAAGTGAATAAAGAAATGACTACAGATTTACAGAGAGAACCGTGATTTTTCCCTTTTTCCGGGGCCTACTTCTGCTTATGTTAAGGCTGATTAGGACAACTAAGTTAAACATGGAACAATTGTCCCCAGGCTTTGTTTAGGCTGAAGATCATTGCTCCTGCTGTTCCAGACTTGACGAAAAGAGTGTGCTCAAAAACCTTTGCTTTTTCCTGTTGTGTTTGCCATTCTAATGGAAGGTATCACCTCTGTTTCCAGACTTTGCTTCATTAAAGCTGGAAGCAATCTTGCTGTTAAACAAGGTCAGATTTTTAATGTTACCATCATACACAAAGCAGATAATGGACACGTGAGTCAAAGTTACTCACAAATATGTCCTTTTCAAAGTGATGCCTATTGGATCTCATTAAGTCAGAGAACTGTTGCATATGAATTCAGTGGAAAAAAATGTCCTGAATGCTACAAAAGAAGGATTCCTACACATAAATCCAAAAATTAAAGTGAAATCATACTGCAAACAAGAGCAAAAGAAAAAAACAAAAGTCTTCCCCAATAGCTGTCATATTTGCCCAGCTTTACTGTTATGACAGACAGAGCAGTAAAGAGTAAATTAATTCTCTTCCACAAACAAACCCGCTAATTAGTGACTGCAGTTTCTAGACTGAATAGGTTGTAAACATGACAAAGTTTGTCTTCGCTGAAAGGTAAATATACACAAACATGTGTATATACCTGTCTAAAGACACGCAGAGACATATATATTTTGTATAGCTTATACACTAGATAACTATTTACACAAAGTATATGACTTACTAGAGTCATCTGCTATTAAATCTTTTCACAGGGTTTTTGTCATCTGATAAGGAGGAAGTACATCTATCTAATTTGCTTTGGAGATGGGAAAAAAAAATTAAATATTGCAGTAGAATTGAAATTTTGTATATTATTATCATTATGAAGGATATTACTAGGACAGTACCTGGATGCTTTGACCACCTTGTGGTCCCTCTGTTGAAGCCACTCCATCTCGTATCGAGGCTCCTTAACTACATGGCAGGAAGACTAGAAATGGAGATGAGTGATAAACAGCCATGTTCAGGGAAACATATATGCTTTTGGAAAGGGAGCAGCTCTGGGATGTCTCAGTATTTGGCTGGGAAAGCATCTGGGATTTTTGGAAACCTTGTGCACAGATCAAGTAGCTGAGGGCGAACAGTAGACCACAGAGTTGCATGAGTTCACTCTATAGTTTAGTGGACAGTGATAAGTTAAAAAGAGAGGAAGGGAAAATCAGAGCCATCAGGATGGCAATCCTGGGCTGTCCCACCAGCCATGCTGGTTGTGGGAAGCAAGGAGGATCCATCTGCCTTCTGTTCTGCAAAGATGCAGCTTCTCAAAAGCTCTACTTTTTGCAGCCACGTCTTTGCTTTCCCATCTTGCATTCTTAAGCTTGGGAAAACATCCTTGATTTTCCGTGATTATCACAAATACATTACATTCACAAACATTTGTCGTGCACTTTTTTGACCCATCTCTGGGTCCCCATCTCCAAAAATCTGGATTATTCAATAGTCGATTTTGAAAATTCCTCCCGCAGCTATCGTCATTTAGAGGGACTGAATCAAGCTGTCCAACCTCTCTAAATCCCTGAAGTAATGTGACGCAGGACTGAGTCCACCTTTTCTTGATGCCCTGGATGACCGGATCTGCGAAGAGCTTGGGTGCCCTCTGCGGGAAAAAGGAGAGATGGAGCCAGGTGCCTTCAGCAGATCCGCAGCTCCATCTAGTGTCACATAGCCAAACAGGGAAGGAATGAGCAAATAGCCAGAAACCACAAGGAAACTCGAGTGAAGCAGGTCTTAGCAAGAATAGAGCCAGGTTTGCTCTTGCAGAAAGGGTTGTCTTGTTAACGTATTGCAGCTACAGGTCTTTTTTCTTTTTTTTTTTTCCACAACTTTGCAAGGTATAATTGATATCTCCAGGAGCTGGAGATACCGAGTGGCTGCAGAAGCACTGTACCGTTGGGTGCAGCTTTCTGAGACGATGGCAGAACTTTCGTGAAAACACACCATGAGAAGTCAATGGGAACAAGGCGGAGTACTTGGGTTTCCCTCTTTAGAGTTGAATATCTTAGGTACGTTACTTTTAAAAGAAAAACTATAAAAATCATAGAATCGTAGAATGATTTATGTTGGAAAGGACCTTCAAGACCATCTAGTTTCAACCCCCCTGCCATGACCAGGGACACCTTCCACTAGACCAGGTTGCTCAAAGCCCCATTCAACCTGGCCTTGAACAGCTCCAGGGATGGGGCACCCACGGCTTCTCTGGGCAGTAAGTAAATGTAAGTACCAAAGTCCAAATTACAGTTCTAAAAATCTCTGCACAGGATGGGCCAAAACTCCATAAACACATTATTTTATTTTTTTCCCTGCTTTTAATTATTCTTTTGGTTCCTAGGAACACTTATCATTCATGTGTGGAGGGAGTTTTAGCCTTCTTCATAGCAATGTCCAATCCAGACCCCAAACTCGATCACTCTCTGACACAGGAATTTCTTTGACATCCTTCTCAGAGCCTTCTAATGCACTTGAAGATGTTCTCTGAGGTCACCTAATGATACAGGATGTTGAGGTCTTGTGGAGGTGCAGTTGTCCCTTCAAAGAAATAAGTATGTATTTAGAGGACTCACAGACCTTGGGAAATAACCCAGCATAGACGTCGCCTCAGCCAGTATGGACTCAAATTAACCTTTCCCAGTGAAGGAGTTTTGTCCCTGACTATCTTCTGCCCTGTGTTGGGCACGCTCTCCCTCTATTCTCCTCTGTAACTGTGACATTATGCAGAGAAGAACAAGCCACTGAACTCAGTGTGAGCCAAATCATTCCCAAATCTGTGGTTACTTCCAATGCTCATGAAAATGTACAAGCATTTCTGTGTAAGATACATACAGGCAGGCAGAGGACAGTGACACTGTACTTAGGACTTGAGAAGCAAAATTGATTTTATGCCCAGTGGTATTTGTTCAGTGTGTGCAAATACAGCCATGTAAATAAATGACTTTGTGTTTAGCTTTCATTAATGAGAAATTAGGAAAAGTGTTGGTTTTAAAGTCAAAGTCAAATGTGAACGCACCTGATATTTTTTCCACATTTGAAAGGCTGTGTGATGTTTCATCTAGATTTGAAGGTCTTTTTGGTCTCTTCAAATCTCAACATTTGCAATTCCTCAAAGATTACAAAAGACAAAGCAAAGCAAAAAAATTTTGGAGCAGTTGCTTACTCTGGCTTCTAAAATATTTTTTTTATTATTATTTATTTTACAATGTGGGAGCCACTAATTCTTTAATTCTAAATTGTGTGTTTATTCACCTGAAAGAAAATGGTGAAATTAATGTTATTTCACCAAATTCCTCTGTCAGTCTGAATCTTCAGTTTTCAAAGAATGACCATTCATCTCAAAGAATACCACACAGCAGTATAAAGACAGAAGTACTTTTTTCCTCTAATTAATGGCTTACAAATGATTTATTTGGTCTATTCCTCTATTCTTCCCCCAACAAACTGGGTAGAGGAAATGGTGCCTCAGTGCAAACACAAATAAAATACTTTCTGCCATTTTCAAGCAACCAAATATTTCATTAATAACAAGGGTGTCTTTATAGACAAAGCTTTATTTGCTGACAAATACGGTACTGCTATGAGATCTTTTTCTATGCCAGCAGTGCTTCCTGGCCAAAAAATACCACCCTTTACTCAGTGTTTAGACATTTTAGATCCTAAATAATGCAAGTAGTTCTGTCACTAGTGGAAACAGTGAAGGTTGTGGGGTTTTGCAATGAAAAGGAGTCCAAAAATTTGAACTCCCACGTGATTTCTGTGGTGTATGAGTTTTGGTCTCCTGTATTGTTTGTTCCCTCGATAAGAAGTGCTAAAGATGTACTGCTCCTCTGTATGATTTCTTATTTTCATTAAACTGGAAAAAAATAATTCTGTTCAGCCTCTGTTGCTCTGTCGAGAGTGGCTGGAATGGGATATTGGATTTCACTTTTTCTTTTGTTTTCTTTTTTTTTTTTGGAAAACAGGTAAGAGCACACAAGTAGACAGGGATCACGCATTTCATCTTCCATGAAACCACTGAAGCAGTCAGAGAGCCATTTCATTTTAAGACGCCTGGAAGTTATTAGAAGACTTGATTTCTGCTTCCCCAAAGATAGATTTTTTTATTTTTTTTTTCTCAATTCTTGCTAATCAAAACCATTTTTCTTGACATTTCTTTTCACAGTATTGGAGCAGTTCAGGCATGAAAAAGTGGATATCTAATCGCACTGCCAACATCTGGGGGTATCTCAGAGGTCTCCACAAGGCAGATGGATACAGCACTGCAGTTAAGAGATTGTACTGGGGGAAGAGAAGGAAGGGGGGAGGTTTGGAGTGATAACCTCTGTCTTCCCAAGTCACCGTTAGGTGCGATGGAGCCCTGCTTTCCTGGAGATGGCTGAATACCTACCTGACGATGGGAAGAAGTGAATGAATTCCTTATTTTGCTTTGCTTGTGTGTGCAGCTTTTGCTTTCCTGATTAAATTGTCTTTACCTCAAGCCACGAGTTTCTGCACTTCTACCCTTCCAACCTTCCCCATCCCACCGGGAGTCGGGGAGGCAGGGAGGTTAGTGAGCAGCTGTTTGGGACTGCGCTTCCTACTGCGGTTAAACCTCAACAGAGATTTTGTGTCCTTCTGGAGCTGCAGCTGGAAGCCGGACATAATATCTTTGAGTATCTCAAATGGGGCCAGATGTTTATCCTTAGGCACTTGGTGCTACTCTTTAAGCAGTTGCCTGGGAGAGAAGGAAAAAAAAAAAAAAGAATTATTTTGTCAAATTTACTGTGGGAATACTTCTTTTTTGTTTTGACTTGGAGGGTTTCAATGAAACTTTTAAATTTATTCCTAAGAAAAAAACTCACAAAAACCACATGCACAAAAAAATTACCATATTTTGGGGAGAAAAAAGAGAAAAGAAAAGTTGTATCTATTTGGAAAATTTGTAATCTGATTTTAAAGCACAGTTCTTGGATTAGGGTTGTTTTGGAAGTGGGGTGAGGATGAAAGGACACTTAAGTTAGGTTATAGACTGCCTTCCTTTGGTGCCATTCTGTTGTATTCAGGGGGAAAATAACGAATACCCACTGCCTTCTGATCTAGCTTTGGCTACTGCATTAGGGCAAAGTTCATACTTTGCGATACAGTTATGAGCAGGACATAGTCCTTTGGGTGACTCCCCAAATATCAGGCTGTTGTTGGTCTGGTTGCAAATGTAGCACATTGCAAAGTGTGAATGAACACTTTCCATGGATGGGATACCTACACCTTTTCTCAAAAGCCCAGACAATGATACAATCTGAAGATTATTTTTTGTTATCAGGCTGATTGGTTCTGCTCCAAAAAAAAAAAAAAAAAAACAAACCAAAAAACCCCCCCCATTGCCTAGGATTCTTTTATCTATGACTTAATTTTGTCTGTTCTTTTTTCCTTTGTCACAGGATTGTCATTAATATTTATGTACCAGCAGATCTTTAAAGAGATGGCCTTGTACAAACATTTACCAAGTTTATAAATGTGCATTACGTAGATGTTTCTTGGTGTACCTAAATTTCTGTAATGGGCTCTATAATAAAGGTGATTGCTCATCAGTTTTAAAATCAGTCCATGTGATCTCTGTTAGCAAGTGCATGCTAATCAACCATCTTACTATTTTCTTGCTCCTTTCTGAGCTGGAAACACTTTTCCAAGGGCTTGAATTGTCTCAGTTTTGCACATACAGGCAGCATTTACATTCAAACACATTGCAGTATTTGGCCCTTGTTTTCTTGTTCTAACTTTGCAGAGATATAAGGAGATAAACTAAGCTGAGAAATATATCAAAGAGAATCTTTTGTATGTTTTTTCATTCACAATCTGTTGATATTTATCGCGCAACAATTGACATGTTGTGATTTTCCATAAACTTCACTTAAAAAGTAAAGAATTAATAAAACCTAAGCAAACCATTAATAAAACCTAAGCAAACCTTTCCTACTTGTTCTGAGCTGTTTTGGTTGTGGTTTTGGGTGGTTTTTTGTTCACTGGTATGCTTGAAGGGGAAAATCCAACCAGGTCAGCATGAACAACATTTCAATTTATAAGAATTAACAGCAAGCTGAAAAATCAATTATTCCCGTCCCTCCACTTCAAGCTCTCAGTTCAGCAGTGCCCTAACTTGCACATTCTTTTTGTCTCCCTTCCTAACCAAAAGCACTTACTCGCTTCTAATATGAAATTCAGATCTCAGCTCCCTGTCAGAGGTAAGACCTTTGTTTCTGCCCATGCAGATGAGTGCAAAACAGAGCAAAGCTGTTAGCGAGAGGTGATGCCACCCCACCTGCCTGCCAGGTCTCACTGCAGAAGACAATGTATGGGGGAGAAAGTACCTTGAGTACCATCGAGGGCATCTGCACGGGTTGCTTGCATTACCAAGGTTTTTAAAGGTTGCGAGCTATGTTTGCCTTCTTTTTCTCACTAGATCCTTGAATCCTCTGCTGTATAAATATCTTTTTTTTTTTGTTTTTTTTTTGTTTATTTCCCCACTGCAGCTTGTACACCACCGCAAACAACACTTGGGCACATACCACCAGCCCCTGAGACATTTAACCAACACAAAAGAGGACAGTCTTCCTGTTACCGCTCCGTGTTTCATGAAATGTCTTTTTAATTATGGTGATTCTACCTGGTTAGCTTTCCCGCTATAATAAGCCCTCCACTGTCAGGAGAAGAAACAATAATAACAACAAACCCCGCATTAGGAGGAAACATTTAAGTCCTTGATACAAAGCTCATTGCCATCTATTAATTAACAGAGGCCACAGGAGCTGTTTTCATCATTCTCAGAAGAGAATTGTATTTGCAACTGATAGTTATAACCCTTGTAATGGGAGGCTGCAGAAATAACCTACTAATCACCTGATCATTTCAACCTGAATTAAGGTGGTGATGTTTCCAAGAAAAAATCTGAGGATGTGTACCCAAGCCAGACCTGTACTCAAGGATGTAATGATGTATCTTTTCAGGATTCATACACCCACCTGAAAAGCAATTCTAAGAATAAACTAACAATGCAGAAAAGCCTGAGTTGCTTTGTGCCTTCACCGTGACCTGCCTTCTGCTCCTATTTCATTTGATTTACTGGTTGATATTTGCATCAATTGTTTCAGATTTAGTAGCAAGTGTAAGCAGGAGTGCTGTTTTATTATTTCCTTAAAATATCTCATAGAAAATTCAGGGCCTCTTAATGGCAAACGTTATAATGTAACATGATTGCTCAAAGAGCTTTTATTTAAATAGCAGAAACAACATTCCACTCCTGAAATATTTAAAATCAGAAAATACATTGGCTTGTTGTTTTTTTTTTTTCTGTCGTCCCCCCCCCCCCCCCCCCCTTTATTTTTAAGTGCATGAAAAACAGTGGTACAGTTTAGTGTAAAGGCATTAATAGCTCATTCTTTTCTCTGACAGTGGCTGTAGGAGAAAGCTCAATAAAGGTGTAAAACCACAACAACTACGCAGTGATTCTTCCAAGAATACCTGGCTGACTTCCAGCAATCTGCATCTCAGCAACTTCTGAACAATGTTCTGGGCCAAATTGGTCAATGACTTAATTGTTACACAAATCAGTCACTTAAACCACAATGGATTAGGCTCAGCTGGTCATATTTGAATGCCTGTTGACCCATTTGGCCCTATAAATTGACAATTGGTGCCTATTAAAAGTAGGTATTTGTTAAGGATGATGTGTGATTTCAGGTTTTTTTGTCTGTTTGCATCATGTTTTTCATCATCTCTGGTATTTTAGCTGGCCATGTGTAAATCTTGACTCTCCTTACAGATTAGAGCGACATTAAAGAATTTTTTCACCAAAGCTGTTGAAAGGATTTTGCGATGGACTTGTTTTCTACTTTCATTTTTCACAACTATTTTCACTAGGAGAGGACGAAAAAAGTAGGGAAACATTCGCTTTTATGATCTCTTCAGGTGAGTATTACATAGTAAAGTCACAGGAAAAAAAAAAAGTGCCCAAGTATGGAAATAATCACTGAAATTTCTGCATCAGGAAACCAAGACCAGAAACTAAGTCAGTGTAATCATAGGATGTAAAGGTACCAAGTGCCTGAAGCTTCAAGTCAAAGTTATTTTGTCAGTATGCAATTATTATTCACCACTTTTTCAAACTATTAATCTGGGACAATTAAAATGTTCTTATTAAAAAAAAAAAAAGTAATAGGAAAAGGGCTTCAGTAAATACATATAAATGATGAACTGTTTGCCACGTTCAGCACAGCAAACTAGCTATTATATATACAAATGGAATTATCCCATTTAATGGGAACTTAATGGTTTTATGTTCTCTGGCCTGACTACCATAAATCTGGAGTTTTTTTACTCATTTTGGAATACTGTTTGAGAAAGCAGAGGAAGGCAATCACAATTGCCTTTCAAAGAAAGGAAATTTTGGACAAATAAGTGAGTTCATACAATAGGATCTCTGAAAAGGTAAAGCCTCACGATCCCAGATGGTAAGTTTGTCCCCTTTCTGTGCTTTGTGGCACACTTACTGCTTCTTATTCCTGCTCTCTTGGGTGTAAATTAATTATAATGCTGATTTAGATTTTATGTAGTTTCTATTCATGAGTTCCTGGGTATAGATCAATCTTCATGCAGACTTGGTTTTCATGCAGCTATTTTTCATGGGTATTTACAATAAGAATTTTCTCACATTATTGAACTAATGCTGTAGGAAAGAGCTTAATTCTCTGAATATAATTGTGCAATACACTCAATATTGTACAGTTCTCTCTCAAAAATTCAACTTTATGGTTGAATTACATGATTTTTTTAATGGAAAGAAAATAGTTTTGGTGTCTTTTCTCACACAATTTTATTTTTGTGATTTATAATGGCCCCTACAAAAATGAGAGTAACAATGGACAAGCTCCACGTAACAACATAACTATAAAAACAGCATCTTCCCCACATATTTATGATAAAATCAATGTAGTTAGTTTTGATCATCTAGAATTACTAAATCAAGCAATGGCTGATTTGTTAGCCAGGATTCAAATAATGTCACTTGAGTTGCAAAATTAGCTCACGTGGCATTCTGCTTCCATTGCTACTATTTTCTTAAAATATGGATTTTCAAGCAACACTCAAAATTGTATCCACTTACCCTTAATATGTCATGTTGTTGAGTTGCTACAAAAAAATGTTTAATGACAAAAAATACAATCTACAAAAAATAGAATCTATTCTCCCGAAATGTTGTTTGCTCAAAAAAGAACGTCATTTAAGCAATGACTACAGCCTTAATTTTGACCCCGGATGGTCTTTTTACTTACTGATTTGCCAAAAGTTTAAACAATATTCTCACTTTGAATCAAATCAACATTTCTTTTTAATTTCCTTGTGAATGCCACAATACTGACAAATGTATTTTATTACAGTTTCCCTGCAGATTAGTTAAACTGTTGCAAGTTCACAAATTTTGCGGGATGAAAACTCTTCTTTGTTTCATTGGTCTATTCCTGTGGGAGGTTCATGGATTTTTTTCCTCCTGCACTTCTGTATCAGAGGGTAAGGCGACAATTATCTGTTGCCACCACACTTGTGTTAACATGAAATAAAAATCTAGCTCTAAAAAAAAAAAAAAAAAGGTAAAAAAAAGTATTCCATTTTATTTTTGTCATTGATTTTTCATGAAGAGATATTCTGCGACTAACAGATGGACCTGTTCATTGATTATTAGTCTGGATTGTGATTTTTCTCTAGATATGTTATTTGAAATATGGTTTTCATCAAATCTAAAAGCAGTTATTTGAAAACCCTTTGATAACCATAAGATTTTATTTTTTTAAAAAGTTTTTAATCTCTTCTGGAGGGGAAGTCTTTTGTACTAGAAAAGCAGAGAGAAAGAAAGGTAGGGAGGGAAGTGGGAATAAAGAAGAAAATAGAAAAAAGTCTCCCTGTGGTAGTTTTCATAGTCAAAGTTGATGTTGGGTTTTTTAATAGATTTTATATTTGATCCTTTCTCATTATTAGCCTGTCAGATACTATTTGTGAAACAGGAGACACTTCAGCTCCTAACAGTCTGAAAGGATTGCTGTTTCTGAGATGTGTGGCAGCTTAGATTGTGCAGGTACTTACACGTGCTCCTCAGGGTAGCATTTAGGGAACATACTTTGCAGCATCCACTTTGTCAGACTTTAGGTATGTCACATAAGGGGAGGGTCTCCCTAGGTACGCTGTAGTCAGTAAAAAAGGAGAGAGATGCCCTTCCACAACAAAGTTCAGAGCAGAAACCTAACGGGCATTCCTGGGGACTGAGTCTCTTTAGAGGAAACTAATACAAGGCTTTCATCCAATATTAATGTCAATGGAGGCATTCCACAGTTCTCCTTCCTTAGGCCAAATATGTGTGTTAAAGGGAGTAAATTGCTCTTGATATGTTTCATATAGATGCCAAAACAATTCTCTGTTTAATCCTAGAGATTGATGGCTCTCCTGTTTTCCTGAGGTAGTTACTTTTTAGGGCAAATATCAGTGCTCTAATGACTACAACCGTAGCTGGAAGACCTACAAGAAAGTTTCATCCCTGTAAGACTTCATTCTGTCCCATTTGAGGGTTGTGACTCAGAAATCTTTAGCTACAGTATTTTGCACTCCCAGAAACTGAGTCAACTAATTTCCCCCTACGCATAGCTTGCAGTGCTTGGCCTTGAGTGCAGAAAGTTTTGCTCACGGGAAAGCTTTTGTCTCCTTTTATGATTTCATTTTTCTTTAGTTCTCCTTTTCCAAAATGCCAGCGCTCAGAATAATGAGTCTCCAGGGGGCAGATGACATAAAGGGTTTACATGTTGGATTCACTTAATCAGTATAGCCAATGGCATAGAGGATCCAATTGGTCTAATGTTAAAATAAAAATATAAGTAAAAAAAAATCAGGAAAAAAAGGACACCAAAACACGTCTGCTTTTCTTCTTTCATTACAAATAGAGCTATGGCATGAGAAGCTCAGCTGGACATATCAACAACATAAAAATTTAAAGAAGGTGGGAAGAACCTCATACTTTCTAGGGTCAGGGATGAACTTATCACATAGGAATGTTGGCTGAACGTATATCAGACTTATGTCTTTGTATTTATTACTATTTAGATATTTTGCGTTATTTTTCTAATAACCATTCATTAAAAAAAAATAAAAATCAATGTGTTTCCATACTGAAATCTTGTTCTGCATGTAATTCTTAGCTAATCAAAAGGTAATCAATTCTTAGCTAATCATCCTCCTAGATGGCTTTTCTTTATGCTGTCCTATGACTTTCAAGAAACTGGCCAACTCATCAAACCCATACATAAGGTATTTGCATCACACCCATGTATCATCATCTTTACACTGTTCCTTCCAGAAGTGATGCTTCTGCTGGCCATTAAAAACTTCTGTGAATATATTTGCACCCTTATCACCTCCTGAAAACACATGAGTGTCTTCAGAGCGGGGCTATCTGCATGGCATGAGTACAAGAATGTAAGAAGGGTCAGGGATAGACAGAAGCATTGGAGTGTTTGTGGCATTTATATTGTTTCGGTGTTAGCATACTACCTGGATGGTTTGGCCTAGAACTCTTTTAGATCATGCCTGGGCAGAACTCAGGTGATAGCACAGTCCAGAGACTGCTTCCAATAGATGGCAGGGGTGAGGCTGAGCTCTCTCTGGGGGAAAGAAAAGCTGGCCATATGGACAGGAACCACCTCCACCACTTGCTTTTGCAGCCACAGAATGAGGCCTTGCACATTTTGATTTACTAGGGTAGATGTCAGCTTTGGACTTGATCCAACTCTCAGAAAGCTCTTCCCATTGGTTTGGGCTTTGCGTTGAACTGAGTGCAATATAGTATTTCCACAAAGCTGAGAGACTAGGAAGAGATGCTGAGAAGATCATGTTGAATGACAGTAAGAACCGGAACACATGAGGAACTGTGTTGTTGTGTAGAAAACTAATGGTGGAAAGACAGTCTTCTATTCATTGTTAAGAGAAAAGTTTGTGTCTTGGTGTATACCCTTAACAGAGCTGACCGCATTTCCATATGTTTAATGTGAAGAGTAACACAGAAAGGCACAGCAACAACTGTTCTACAATAATTTTTGACAGCAGAACACTCCGGCTTGCCACTGCCATGAAAATTCTGTAGATCCCACAGATTTCCTCATACAGCTTTTGTGACAGGTCTGCTCTCCTTATCATCCACCTTTCCAAAGAGTCTTTAAAATAGCCTTAACGCATTGTGCTATCTCTGGGGTCATTAGAAGTATGCAGTAATATCTTCTGTTGAAAGAACAGAAATTAATGACATCAACAATACTTATTCAGCTCCTAGTGGTTGTATTAACATCCATGCATCTTTAAAATTACCACAGAAACTATATTCTGTTATAAGCGGATAATTTACCACACCTAGGAAGGTGATGAAGAAAACAAACTTTGAGACCCTTTACATGTTCTCGGTGCTTTAGTATATATGAAGGGACTAGCAGTTTGCTCGTAAAGTCATGGACATCATCCCTTTCTTATTAAGAGTTCAACTGTGAATAGTACAAAATTTAGTTATGTGGTTCCTTGTAACATGCAGAATTACAACAAGCAAGAAATAAAAATCTAATGATAATGTCCCCTCAGCAAAAGAGTATATATATGTATTTTTAGGTGAGATTGAAAGAGCTGCTTTAAATAAAGTGAAATCATTGATGAAGTGTAATATAACAGGTGATACAACTACGCAGAAAGTTTAGCATCCTAAGGAGAAACAGTTTGTGATGGCATGAAAAGCAGGTTTAGGTAAAGGAGTTCAGCCAGACTTTGTTGCATTTCAAATAGTATTTGAGAATCCCACATAGCATGGGATTCATCTTAGTGAAGCTGAACGTTACAAGTCATCCTAAATCAGATATCTGGCTGGATTTTATTCTATTTGATTTCAGGGCTTGATTCATTTGCCCACACAAAGGAATCTAGTTCCATTTATCCAGGTAGCCTCAACCTGCCATGCCTCCAGTGCCCATGTTTCATATCTACCAGCCTCCTGGGAATATTAAATATACTAAGGCACCTCAGTTGACAATGGTCACCTATTATTGGGCAACATAACTGAGCCTTGAAGTGTATAAAGTTATATGGGATCTTAGCCAATATAGTCAATGGAGTCCAAAAACCATCCAATGGACTAAATGAAGGTGCCATTTTAGATGATTACTGACCCCAATGGAAGCTTAAACATCCAATATGCATGTAGATGCCTACATTTTGGTATCTAAATTTCTCATTGTCTTTAACAAACTCCACCTCTCATGTCCCTTTGAAGTCACTTAAAAGAAACAGAATGGCTTAGGACTCAGTGCCTCCCACCACAATATAGTACAAATGAGTTTCTACCAGGAACTTTCTATGTCACTCCCATAACTGTAAAGGAGGCCTAACTAGTTAGTTTAGACTGGCTATCAACCACAGCAGGAGCTGACTTTTCCAGTTTACACGTCCATATAGATGCCTACACTAGGTATCCATACCAGTGTGTGGAGTTTCATTCCTAAAGTAAACATCTCCATCTGAGCGATCACCCTATCCTCCTTTTAGAGGAGGTGGAGAGACCCCTCAGGAATTGGTTATCTTGTCCTCAGCAGACATCTAAATTACGTCAGGCAAATTGCATTCAACAGTGTCTGTGACTGTGAAAATAAGCTGGAATAATCAGTTCACATTTCACAAAATCACAGAATCTTCAGAGTTGGAAGGGACCTCTAGAGATCATCTAGTCCAACTCTCCTGCTAAAGCAGGATTGCCTAGAGCACATGACTCAGGACTGCATCCAGGCGGGTCTTGAAAGTCTCCAGAGAAGGAGACTCCACGACCTCCCTGGGCAGCCTGTTCCAGTGCTCTGTCACCCTAACCGTAAAGAAGTTTTTCCGTGCATTTGAACGGAACTTCCTACGTTCCAACTTGTGCCCATTGCCCCTCGTCCTGTCATTGGGAACCATTGAGAAGAGTCTGGCTCCATCTTCCTTCAACCCACCCTTTAGATACTTATATGCCATAATAAGGTCTCCCCTCAGCCTTCTCTTCTCCAGGCTAAAGAGTCCCAGCTCTCTCAGCCTTTCCTCATAAGGGAGATACTCCAGTCCTTCAGTCATCTTAGTTGCCCTTCGCTGGACTCGCTCCAGCAGTTCCCTGTCCCTCTTGAACTGGGAAGCCCAAAACTGGACACAGTACTCCAGTTGTGGCCTCACCAGCGCTGAGTAGAGGGGGAGAATGACGTCCCTCGACCTATTGGCCACACTCTTTCCTATGCAGCCCAGGATTCCATTGGCCTTTTTGGCGACAAGGGCACATTGCTGGCTCATGGATAATTTACTGTCTACCAAGACCCCCAGATCCTTCTCCTCAGAACAACTTACCAGCAGGTCCACCCTTAACCTATACTGGTGCCTGACATTCTTCCTCCCCAGGTGCAGGACCTTGTACTTGCTTTTGTTGAACCTCATTAGGTTCTTCTCTGCCCAGCTCTCCAGCCTGTCCAGATCGTGCTGGATGGCAGCGTGGCCCTCTGGAGTGTCAGCCACCCCTCCCAGTTTGGTATCATCAGCGAACTTGCTGAGGATACACTCTGTCCCCTCATCCAGGTCATTAATGAATATATTGAACAAAATTGGACCGACTATTGACCCCTGGGGGTCACCACTGGTTACAGGCCTCCAACTAGACTCTGTGCCACTGATCACAGCCCTCTGAGTTCTGTCACACAGCCAGCTCTCAATCCACCTCACTGTCACCTCATCTAGCCCACACTTCCTCAGCTTCCTAATGAGGATGTTATGGGAGACAGTGTCAAAAGCCTTGCTAAAGTCAAGGTAGATGACATCTACAGCTCTCCCCTCATCCAGCCAACCAGTTACAACATCATAGAAGGCCATCAAATTGGTCAAGCATGATTTACCCTTGGTAAATCCGTGTTGACCACTTCCAATAACTTCCTGTTCCTCAGCATGTTTGGAGATGACATCCAGAATGAGTCTCTCCATTACCTTCCCAGGGACAGAGGTGAGACTAACTGGTCTGTAGTTCCCTGGGTCCTCCTTCTTGCCTTTTTTGAAGATTGGAGTGATGTCGGCCTTCCTCCAGTCCTCAGGCACCTCTCCTGTTCCCCATGACCTTTCAAAGATGATGGCAAGTGGTCTAGCAATAACATCTGCCAGCTCTCTCAGCACTCACGGGTGCATCCCGTCAGGGCCCATGGACTTATGAATGTCCAGCTTGGCCAAGTGGTCTCTGACCCGGTCCTCCTCAACTGAGGGAAAACCTTCCTCTCTCCAGACCTTCCCCCTTGCCTCCAGGGTATAGGATTCGTGAGGGACAGCTTTAGCAGTGAAGACCGAAGAAAAGAAGGCATTCAGTAACTCTGCATTCTCTGTCTTCCACCACTAGGGCACCCATCTCATTCATCAGTGGGCCTACATTTTCCCTAGTCTTCCTTTTTCTATTGATATACTGAAAGAATCTCTTCTTATTTTCTTTAACTGCAGTGGCCAAGCTGAGTTCTGATTGAGTTTTGGCCCTTCTAATTTTCCCCCTACATAGCTTCGTTATATCTTTATAATCCTCATAAGTTGCCACATTTACACTCTTCAAGTCTGAAATAAGTTAAGTACTACTATAGGGGTGTGAGATATGCTGGTGGTCTGAGCCCCCTCTACAGCCAGTGGAGAAATTGGCATAATCAAAGAGAAAAGTATGGATAAAAGATGCCTTTTTCTTTATTAAACATAACAAAAGCAGAGAAAATTATACACTAATAACCGAACTTCTATACTTTTAAAAATAAGTTCCTCATGTTTACCTATCTTCTGTTTTGTAGGCTCAACTTATACCTAGGAAAAACATGGATCTTTTCTTGGCCCTTATGGGGGAAACAAGTTTAGTCTTAAACCAAATTTTAGTGAATAAAATTAGTGTTGTTGTATTCATGTTGAAAAACAAATGGGAATGAATCTTGAGTTGAAACGGCCAGAGGAAAACAAGAAAACAAATGAATAATATAATGCATAAAACTATTTCTGAGGACAGGAACAGCTGGTTTGTCAACTCTTTAGAGACTATTAATAGGAATGAAGATTGCATTGTGTGTCACTGGGAAAAGTAACTTCCCTTAGGTTTGAAAAAATTACTTCCTTATTCAACAAATAAAATACAATAGAAATAAAGCAGGGATCGCTGTCAGATTTTTTTATTTTTTATTTTTTATTTTTTTTATTTTTAAGTAGAAATACTGAAAATATTCTTAGGTGAAATTAAGTTTACAGATTAAAACATGTGGGACAGAATCCACGTGAGCTCGGTGTCCAGGATTGCATGACAGAACCGGACTGCAGCTCTGCCTGTATTTCTGTGGTGTCCCTGGAGTCAGGCCAGGTAACAGTAACACGGTATGGGTACATATGGGGTCAGAGCCCCAGGACACAGCAGATGTCAATTTTACCGAAGAAAGAAGTAGATAGTGTATCTACTTTTGTATACGAAGTTAATGTATACAAAGAAAATGAATTGGACAAACTATCCTCATGCAGCTCTAAGTACTTGTTTTCTGATATTTAGTGCCTTCTCTCTTTACAATCTCAAAACCAATCCATTCCTTTGGTTTTTTTTAATCTTCCTGCTTCCACCCCACTCTCTCAAACATCACACAGAAATCACCCTCAGGAATAAAGCATCCATGCTTCTTATATAGCCTCATTTATTTTTTTTTTTTTTTAAATACAGTGGAGTTTGGCTCTTAATTATAGCTGCAATATGTCTCTCAGTAATGCCATTTTCTCTCTTACCACTGGATTATGAGCTTTGAGAAACCGCAGCCTTCTTCCCATGCTCCCAGGGGTTTGTGTTCTGCATCTTTAGTGGATTTATCAAAAGAATATTTAGAAATGTCAATAGATTTACCTTTATTCCCTGGCTGATGACTTGTATTGCAATGTGGTGCCGGCGCACTATACATCTATTGCCTAAGGAGGTGCTTCTATATGCACACAGAGGAAATTCAGTTGCGTTTCAGAAAGATTTTTGTTATGGAAAAGCCTTATTCAGGTAGTATATGGTATCAAAAAGGCATTCTTCAGCTTATACAAAGGTTCTAAGCAGCTCAGTAAATGTCAAGCCATTTTCATTAATCAGCATAAATTGATTCAGAATATTATTTCATTATTGGATTGTCTTTGAGTACATACAGAGAAATAACACAGAGTAGAATAAATAAAGTAAATGAATATGATAAACAAAAATTGGGGTTTAGCCTAAATAGGGTTTTAGCCTACAAAAGGATCTGTGTAAAGTAATTAAAGGGTATAAGTAGACTAAGGAACCCAAAGACTTTAACGTGAGATTTATAACATTAACAGTGAGATGTTACAAAAACCCAACAATAGCGGGATTTGTTTTCGTTATTAGCATGGACAAAAACTCTTACAAGAGGAGTTTCCAGCTAATTAATTTAAAGTTCAAAGATTGAAAGTGGCCTGGTTTTCAGATCAGCTGGAAATCAGATAGGAAAAGCAGATAGACGAGAGAAAATATATAAGGGAGGAAGCACTGAGAGGTCATGCCTGCTCAAAGCAGCAACGCCTTCTCCTAAGGACTGCCTGTGAACACCCATGTCATGAAACTACACAAAAAAAAAAAAAAAAAAAAAAAAAAAAAAAGTTCTCATTTGGTTTTGCTTCATACTTCACGTGTTTTGATGGCCTAAAAGACTTAATTGAAATGACCTGAGAGGCCTTAAGCAATGGAATCCAGTTGAAATATTGTGGACTGGAATTTCATGCTGATATTAATTTAATTGCATCTTTGTGGTTGCAGTGTGACTCTTGAGAACATTTTTTTTTTTTTTTCTGAAACGCAGCAACCAAAGCCCTGAGCGACATGGTCTGCCTTTGAAATTTGACCTATTTTGAGGGGAGGAGATGGTTGGGGCCAGATGTCCACAGGTCCCTTCTGATCGGAATTATTCTATTATTCTATGATCTTGTATATTCAAGTTAGTTGAATACTGTTCAGCAGGAATTATAATCTTTTCCTATTCTGGGGACATTTGATAGGCCTCTACTTTGCATTTTCTTTTGCGTTAGAGTTAGGAAGTGCTTGATACCATGTGGTGCCTGCCTTGTAGTGGGATCCTAAAAATTCTTCCGATGTGATGAGAGCCACCTTATTGACTAGTGAGAGTTGGCCACAGCTTTAACTCCTCTGTTACAGATGGAGAAAAACAGTCAAAATCAGACTGCAAATGACTTTTTTTTAGATTTTAATCTCTTTATTTTATAACAAACTTGATTATTGGAGTAGCATTTGAGGCTTATCTATGCAGGTAAGTGACCAGATGCCACTATGCAAAAAGGAAGGACAACCATCTAGAAAAGGGGAGGTAAATGAGAATTAGGTTACAAATGTTATCCTGCAAATCCATGTCATCATCCCACTCTTTATTTTTCACAGGTTGTAGAACTGACTGTCTCTCTAGCATAAGCCTAGGGATACTATTTGGTTTTAGACCCAAATTCCTTTGATTTGAAAGACTAAGGTGGTCTGAAAGACTAAGATCTAAGACATCCTGATACAAAACACACACATTTCAGCATTTTAATACAGCTTTCCACACATGAACAAGTTGTCTAAATTCCCCTTACAACAGAGGGATTTGGTAAGTAATATCAGGGTGCAAAGAGAGAAATTCATAGATGCCACTGACACAACTCAGGTTCTTTAACGTAAGTAAGGAATGCCACTCAAGGTACCCTTGTGTATCTGAAATATCTAGGTGGAGCTCTCAAACATGATATAGGACTTAGAGGAGAGATGTACACTTACGAAGATAGCTGCAAAAACATGTATTTCCTCAAAAGGCATTACATGCCTATTTTGGGGTAACTTAGGTGAGCCCTGCATCTCATCTGACTAAAGAGAACTCTTGTGTTTAACACCATTGGGAAATAATGAAAGATAAACAGGATATGAAATAAAACATGGCCACAATTCTTGCTCTCCCAGGCCCTGAAAATAGCTTGGTGCAATATTTATTGTGGCAAAATCCAGAACTGGTGCCTAGGTCCTATGAGCCCCAACCTTTAAAAAATTGCTTTTTTTTTTTTTTTTTTGACTATTTTTCCCCCCACAAATTCTAAGTTGTAGGCAAAAGAGGGCTTAACTTCTACCTATTGCACCAAGAAATAAAGCTACATCCAAGGCTTCTTTGTAACACAAGGGCCACAAAGACCTTAGGCAGCTTGTGCGGGAAATCCTCTGTCACTGCTCAAAATTTTCCATCTGAGAGGAGGGGGATGCCAAAACCCAGAAACTCCATCTCAAAGAGTCTCCAGAGAACCAAACTGTCAGAGCCACTGAAACCCCAGATCCTCTGAAAACCTGCTGCCACCAACCACAAGCTCGGGCCCATTCACAGAAGGAGAGGGGAATCCAGCATCTCTTCTCGCAGAGAGAATGTCCGCTTCCAAATACACCCTAAAAGATCAGTCGGTGCTCCAGCTCCCCGGAGATTTGCAGTTGGGAGACCAGAGGACGGGTTCATAGAGGTAGGTCCAAAATCCCAGGAGGATGCTGGAGAATCTCCTTCCCTCCGCATCGAACCTGGTCCTGCCGGGTGAGAAGGTGTCCGGCTCCCCCAGGATGGCTCCGGGTGGCCGGGGAGGGAGGTACAAGGCTCTTCGGGGCGGGTCTTGGGCAGGTAGGGGCGGGCAGAGCCTCGGCTTTTGGCAGCTTCACAACAGGCAGAGGGAGCGGGGAGGACCCGGCGGCTGCTGCGGAGGATGCTAAGTTTGTGCTGGCTGCTGCTCCCGCTGGTGAGTGCCCGGGGATGGTCCTCTCTGGCGTTGGGGGGGGTGGTTGGGGGAGAGGTGGGGCACCTCACATCTGGCTCCTGACACTGTTGGCCACAGCTGGATGGCTCCGCAGCTGCCCCGCAGGATCCGGGGGGGTGGAGGGGGGGCTGTCCGCAGAGGCAGGGTAACTTTTTGGGGAACAGGGAACAGGTAGGAAGAAAGAAAAATAAGGATAAGATTAAAAAAAGGGGATGGGGATGTAGGAGGGGAGGAAAGAAAAAAAATATTTCTGAGTTAGAGGTTTGACCCAGCTCTTTTCTTTAAAATTTTCCAGCCCAAAGATGCTATTAATAAATGTCTTTTCATTGCCATTCATTAGAATTGCAGTTTCCAAAGGACAGAGAAACATCCCTAAATCAGAATAGCTGTAGCATGGCTTCAGAGAGACAGAAAGGAACAGCTTGCTGTCCCAGTTGTCCTGAGAAAGGCAACTTTGCTGAAGAAGGAGGATAACTAAAAAGGAATAGTTCTTCTGATGGATTTGGGACATTTACCTCTTTGAGAGGGCACTGATGTTTTTACTGCTGAAGGCATCTGCTTATAATACCACCGAGCAGAAGCATGAACTGCCTTACGTTTGCTGCGCACTGGAGGCAGCAGGTGAGATTGTAACATTAAACATCAGGGAAGATGTATGAGCACAGAGACACGATTCAAGCATGTATGTCCCTGCCTAAGCCCCACACTCAACTGCTGGCATAGCCTGAACTGGTTAGCAAAAGCTAGTGTAAGTACAAGTACAGCCATATATCCTCTTTTTCTTCAGCCCCAGAGAAGTGTTTGGAAACCTTCCTCTGGGTGTGATTCCCAGGGACTCATTAATTAATTAAGCCATTTCACAGTTAAATGTTCAGTGTAGGCTGAGATTCAGGCTCCCGCTGCAGTCAAGGGGGAAACAGTCACCTCCCCAGGAGGCATCTCATCTTGTCCTGAGAATGACAGATGGGGTGAACATTCCTCTAGGGCCTGTTTTCTTCCAGTGATGATAGCAGGAGCCTAGATGGTCACAGACTGCTCTTGACCCTCCAGCTTTGAAAGATGAAAGATGGGATGTAAATTTTTCACACCCGCACCTCACATCCTCTGGAACTTGTTTTTTCCTCCATATTTACACCAGCTGTATGTACAAGTGATAGGATATAGGTCCTTGCTACATAAACCTTGTCATGTATAGTTATTATCATGTGTAATACCCTTCTTTCAGGGAAAACTAGTCAGCCTAAAGTGTTACACTGCTATAGGTAGAGTGACTTTGGCACCTGGACTAGCTTTTTTCACACATAATAGAGGCACAACTTATTCTTGCAGCTGTCAGCAGAGTGGAGCTACCCTGAAGTGACGCATCATGCCCATCTGTGGGCTGCCACCCGTTATTTTAGTGTTCTAGCATATTGCAGCAGACTGTGCCCATAATAAAAGAAATTCTACAAACTGTATGCTCTACCTAGCTTTTGGCCTCAAAGTATTGCTCATATATGAACTCCCACTACATGTCTGGTAAGAGTCAGTGCTCTAAATATCAGTGGTTTTTGTGTCTCAAACTGGGTCTCGTGGGAGGCTTTACACCCGAAGTTAGACAGTCAGGCAAGGCCAGAGCCCTGTAGGATGTATTGAGCAAATAGTTCTTTTATATTTCAAAGGATCATGTCAGAGAAGGGAAATAATTCTAGTGTGGAGTCTGCAAATAATTCATTATTCAGATACGAAAATAAACCAGAAGGGCAATCCTGAAAACTTCTGTGAAACTGGGTACTTTTACCTCCTACCAGCTCCACAGGGAGCTGTATGTTGCAAGATATACTTTGTGCCTTGCAGAATAGAGTCCTTGACATTAAAAATTACCTTTTGCTTGTAAGTGACAACAGAGAACAGTGGGTGCTGAAATGCATAAAAATCACTTTTCCTGTCTTAAAGAATTCAGAGTCTCAGGAAACGGAGGATGGGGAAGAGAAAAGACTCCGCATTCACTGTCCTTCCTACTGAGCTAAACTGCTTTCTTCTGCAAACACATAATGGCTTTTCACGTTTCTGTGGAAGGGGTTCAGTCTGATCTAATGAATGGAATGAGAATGCAAACATAGATGGGTTATTGTTGAGCCATACATTTGTTTTAACACAGCATTTCTTGGGGTAACAGGCATATGGATCCAAATCTGTGGCAAGATGCTGAGCTCCCAATAAAACAGAGCTGGGTGCCTAAATTTCTGATACAGCTACTATTGGTTAATTTGTGTTGGAGGAACGTACATGCTTCTTCTAGGGACCCGGTCCCTGCAGACCTTAAATTCCCCTCCATAGGGAACTGGAGGTGTGGAAGGATCAGTCTGTTTAGGCATTTTGTTATCTTGGAGGGAGTTAATGGAGGGAGACAGGCTCCTGTACAGTGAGTCACTCTGTCCTCAAATAGGTGTCTGAGAGAGGTAGGAGGAATCCTTCCCTGGAACTGCTTGTCTGCCTTCATTGATCATTAAGGGAGGCTTGATGGGGAGTTTAGATTAATCATCTAGAATTACCTATCTAAAATTGCGAATCTTGTCTAAAGCTACTCATTTTGATGCCTTCAATACTACTGGGAAGAGGTGGAAACACTCCCAAGAACAATGGATATGGCTTCAGTTCAGTGAACTTGCTGATGGACTTTGACATGCAGGTTTCAGTTCTTTGGGGTTAGGTGACATGAACCCCACCTTTAGGCAAACATGCTACACATGCAGAAAGGGAGAAATTTCTCTTTAATTTGGAGGAATATTTGCAATAGCAGAAAACGAGGATCCTTGGTTATTAGTGTTCTGTTATTCTTTAAGTGTTCATGGTAATTAAATGTGCTACCAAATTTAGCGTAGACCTCATAAATTCATTTTCATTTTTCTCAAGATAATACTAATTACATGGGGCTTATAAACACAATAAATTACTATGGCTGTATTGTCACATACAGAATACTTATGAGCAAATAGATATATTGATGTACTGGATATGTATGTATAGCAAGTACTGTTCTGTATAAGGCTATGCAGTTAAATACAGTCAGATAAATACAATCCAATACATAGAGGAGCATTCAAACATTACTCCAATATCTTAAAAACAATCTTGACAAGATAGTCCTCTAAATGGCTGTAAGGCAATCAGTGTCTCAGCTTCTTTTGTTCCATAGGTAATCGAGTTAGAAAGAGAAAACAAACACTGAAAATGTCCTCTAGGTAGTCATTTTCAGTGAAAAAGACTCCTGAAATAATCTGTTTAACTGGTTGAAGAGACAGATTGCAAATAGGTCTTTACCTTTGGGGTTGAAAGCTTCTGGGATCAAGACTGTGTCAGAGCTTGCAAGTTGAGGGCAGGACTTCCTAAGATAACCAAATATGTTGCTGGTGACTAGAGTCATGTCACTGCTGTGGTGACCTCACGCTTTACAGTCAATCAAAATCAAGAGTGGTAAACATGGTTTGGGTATAGCAGAAAAAAAGTGGATGCTCATCTCTATCCACAATCGCATTTGAGCAGTGGACTTTCTTGCTGCATAAGAAATCTTTGGTTGGTTTTTGTGGTTTCTTGCAGTTTTCTGACAGAACATAATAGTACATATACTACATTATAAATATCCCAGAATTATGGGGCACAGTGGATAGGTAGAACCTTACTGTGGTGATTGTGAATGTACCTGCACTAAAATGGACAAGAGGTTATGGACCATGAGGTTGGTTCCAGTTTCCTTCAAAGTACACGTGAAAATTGGCCCTGACTTCAGTGATCTGTGCTTCCCAGTCTCAAAGCTTTCTAATTAACACTTGGCTTTTTGAGAAAGGAGTTAAGCAGATGGAAGGAGACAGGCCTTATGGAACATTTTGATGAGACATATGCATCAGAATGAGAAGTTTATGAAAGAGGCTGAGGTTTTCTTTGTCTTCTTCAGTTATTTGACCTGGGTTCAACATTTTCCATGAGTCTCCTTCCATCCCATAAGCCTTTCTAGTTCATCAAAATTTCAGTTGAAAAAAAAAATGCGTGTACTTCAGAGCATATCCTGGTTCTCTGCACTGTGTCTTTGTCATCACTGGCCAACTTTCAGGGTTGACTGAACGCTTCATTACACAGTTAAAAAAGGGCAGGGGATGCAGGAGTTCTGAATGTGTGCTGTGCCATTCTGTATCCTAAAATATCAGGTGAGTTTTAATCCTCCAAGCTGGGAGTCAGTGTGTGACGTGAATGGCCAAGAACTCTGGTTTTGTGTAAGGGAGAGCTAAAATATTCAGGCGTCAGAGTCATATCAGAAAAGCTGAACAGGGGAAGCACAGACAGGGAGAACAGGGAGTACGGAGATGATTTCAGAGCAGATCTGAGATGAGATCTGACACACGAATGCAAGCTATAGAGACAGAGGCAAAAAGAACAGTGATTAATATTCTTAGTAAATGATTTATGCATTTGACGCAAAACCTATTCGAGAGGTTTTAGGATTGCACGGCATTGGAAACTGAACCAGATGACTGGAAAGACCCTTCAATTTCTTGAAACCTTCCCATCTTATCAGTGAATTCAGCCACTTCTTCAATTTTTTTATTAATTTTCAAAAAGACTAAGTGTTACCAATTTACTTCTGGCTCTTTGATCCCATTGAAACACTTGTTCAAACGTGACTAATATATTTGATGTCCAGCTTTGAAGCACTTGCCTTGTTTTTAGAGAGCATAAAAAATGTTCCTACTTTTCCCCAAGTGTGCTAATGGACTTCTTAATGAGTGAAGCTGTGTCTCTTATGTGACATCTAAATTACAGTTTTTCTACCACCACAACAGCCTAGGGGCACCATCTTTGGATAGGCTCTCAGGAAAGATTGTGTTTACCTAAGTTGTGTTAAGTATGGCACGAGGATGTTGCAACAAAAACTCTCTTCCCAGTGCCTGCTAAGTCTGATGTTGTCCAACATGAGGAAAGCATAGCCCAAAGTGCCGTTGGCTTATTTTTTTTCTGTTCGGATTTGGGCAAATAAATAAACTATCATGTAACAGAGGAAATACAAAAAAATGTTATACTTGCTATCAGTGAGTATGCCACTTAAGGTTTCAATGTAATAACCTTACAGATGTTAAGAAAAGGAAGTCTAAAAGTAAACACAAACCCAAAATCTGACTCTTTAAACTGTCTCAGGTTTTTAGCATGCTCCTACCTGTCATAAGTAACTTTTTATTGATCATTATGTAATGGTTTTGTTCCAGGCAAGATTGTTTCAGTGGTTAGGACTTAGATTTAAAACGCTCCTGTGAATTTTGCCTGGTCACTGATGTTCAAGCCAGCAAAAAGATCTTCGTGTTATGCTGCTCGGCAATGCAGACCTCCTTTCCTTGAGTCCTGTCTACAACACTGCAAGAAACCTCTAAGTTTTCTACGTAAGCCTTGGGGTGAAGGCACCCCACTGTGGTTTTCAGTAAGGTTCATGCCAAGTTACTGCCTAGCTACTAGGAAATGTTGATCCAAGTAAATAGCATTTTAAATCAGCCTCTTACACTTATTACTGTGGCAGGGAAGACTCTGACAGGTTGGACATCCCTGCTCAGAAATCTCTGCCTTGTTTTGGTTCCTAAATTATCCTTTTCTAAGGTGAACAGGGGCAACTCTCTTCCTACGAGAGCTCAGTCATTACAGCAGATGCCTCTCAAATTGCAATACTATGATGTCCCTGTAACAAATGCAGAGCCTCTCTTCTCTAGAAAGCCCCATCACCTAACAATTGTAGGCAGATTAGAGTAACAACATGCACTTTTCTCTCAAGGCATTGTGAGATTAATAACAAAAAATAAGTAAGCCATAGCCAACAAATCACAAATAGTATTCTGCCCAGAAGGCTTTTCTTTAACTGTAAGATGGTTTAATGTCTTTCTTTTCCTTAAAGCCTGAGGAAAACCAACAAATTGAAGCATCATCACTGTTCTCAATTTCTTGTGTACATGTAATTTTTTCTTTTTTTTTCCTTTCGTTTTCTTTTTTTTTTTCCTTTTTTTTTTTTTTTTTTTTTGGTAACAGTGGGATTACTTCCAGTAAGGCTACATGATTGCAAGTTGACAACACCAGCCTCATTTTTTAAGTCAACCCATCTCTCCCAAATGCTTGTTTCTCAAAGGCATTTTGAATCTCCTTTCATAGTTGATTTCATTTTTGTTTATGACTAGCTGTTGCTTTCAAGTCTTTTAACAGCGGACTCAGTATAGATAGTAAATTGTCATGACTTTCAAACGTCAAGCCTAAGAATATTCTAAATACAAAATTTCTCAGCAGTAACAGAGTCCAGAAATTCCAGAAAGTAGAGAAATTGCTTCTTTCCTGTCCAGCTGAATCCATCTTTATAAACTGGAACAGTGAGAGATTTATGTAGCGATCATTTTGTTACTATTACTCAAATCAGTTGTTTGTTACGTAGGCCTAATGCAAGTGAAATGTATGCTAAAATATAAAGTGATGAGCAGGAATCCTATTAATACCTGAAAAATTTCATTTCAGAATTGCGTTATTATAGTTGAACAGCAAGAAGTACTATTTTAGAAGTCACTCATGCTGATATATAAAATGTATTTCGAATTACTCACTGGAGGAATATAATGCATGAAAAAAAGCCATGTCTTAATTTTCTTTTCAAACAGTGTCCTTAATCCTCTTTCTGTTCTAATATTAGGATGTATGAACTATCTCCAGGGTCTCATAATTAAAAGCAGACTGTCTATGCTACTTTAAAACCCAAATGTAGGCAGAATTTTTAAAGGTTTTTAAAGATAAAGTTGTGTTCTATTTTTTTGCCCTTAGGCAGATATTATTGCTAAGATGTAATAGTCTACGTGACTTCCAGTAAAGTTTCTGTGGAGGCTAAAAGAAGTCCTGGTTGCACTGCTCACTTAAAACATTCTGAGGGCCAATAAATCAACTCCCTGAGACTGAAAAGGCAATATAGCAGTGATGTTTTCATCCATACTGTGTTTTCAAAGTCATTAGAGGTTTAGAATGGCCTACAGTCCTCCACAGAAATGTCTCAGAAAAGCCTTCAATCCATCCTTTCAATTAAAATCACTACCCCCTGAGCCTCTTTCTTTACCTTGAATAGCATAGCTTGCAAGGGAGAAAACCCTCTGCTCTATTCCATGTAAGACTCCCTGTGTCTTGAAGATCCATATCCCAAAGGAGGCTTTGGTGTGGTATTTACTTGTCTGAATACGGTTCAGTTTCTTTCTAGACTCTATTGACTCTATTGACTCTGTGTTTAATTCAGTTACCTAAACATGAGTGTGTAGAAATATTTGAAACATCAAATAATGCATTGGAGACTTCTACACGTGGCTGGCAAAATCAATGCAGAATCTATCCAAGAGAGCTGGAATACCCTGTAGCATCCAAAACAGCACTAAACATTCCTGGCTGAGTGAGACATCCTTTAAATTTTCATGGACTGCAAAAGAAGCTCAGATAAAAAGATCACATGTAGACACTGACATTGTAGATTCTTTCTCAGAATTTAATTGCTTTTCCAGAGGGAATCATTTTGGGATGTTACAGAGTATCAGAAACATCTTCACAATCACAGCAGATATGACACAGGACTACAGGCGACATGAAACTTTCTGGAGTGGGAGATGAAGGTCAAGTAAAATACATAGCAGCACCTAAATGACGCTAAGTATCTATACTTAAGAAGATGAATCTAGACTCTATTCAACAGCTGATGTCTAGAAATCCATTTAGTTGTTTAAATGTAGGTATCTTAATCTGTGAGATAAATATCACTCCTTAAGCTCCCCAAACAAGTCATTAATTTTTTCTCATTTCTTCATCTGGTAAAATGGAAACAGCACCTCTGTCTAAGGAGTGTGTAGCATCCTCAGATAATATGTTGATAAAATTTTGTAGACACTCAGATTAGACTATGGCCAAGACTACCATTTTTCTATTTTCTCTAAATTCTTGGACTTCAGTATTTCTTCTTTAAGCCCCAATGGACACAAAACTTCTGGTTCTATATAGTACTTCTATTTTTTTTGTTTATTTATTTTTTTTAATTATACCAACTGCACTAAGAAGGGAAGATCTTTGACTATGGTCTCTCAGTGGAGACCACTATAATCTCAGGGCTTCAAAGAAGACCAGGAGCCCATTCTAATAGTATCAGCATCAAAGCAGAGTAGGCACACCTTCCTGAAGAGTAATCAAGATTTTATGGTCACACTTAGGGCTATTTCCTCCAATAAAGAAAACTTGATTCTTGGGAGCTCCAAGATTCAAAATAAGAAGGGCCACGAAGATGATGAGAGGGCTGGAGCACCTCTGCTATGAGGACAGGCTGAGAGAGTTGGGGTGGTTCAACCTGGAGAAGAGAAGGCTCCAGGAAGACCTTAGAGCCCCTTCCAGTACCTGAAGGGGGCCCACAGGAAAGCTGAGGAGGGACTCTTGATCAGGGAGTGGAGTGGTAGGATGAGGGGTAACAGATTTAAACTGAAAGAGGGAAGATTTAGATTAGATATTAGGAAGAAATTCTTTACTGTGAGGGTGGTGAGACACTGGAACAGGTTGCCCAGGGAAGCTGTCAATGCCCCATCCCTGGAGGTGTTCAAGGCCAGGCTGGATGGGGCTTTGAGCAACCTGGTCTAGTGGGAGGTGTCCCTGCCTGTGGCAGGGGGGTTGGACTATTTATCCTATTCGCAGAAAAATTTTCAGATAGAATTTTCACATTCAAAGTATCAGCCAAGAGGTACAAACAAGAAGGAAACCTGGCTCTTCTTCCAGTAATCACAGAACTTGGTTTGTTTTGTCCTTGTCTCACTAAGGTTGCGGGAATCCATCCAGAATGCAAGATATTCCAGCAGGTGCTCAAAGAGGAGGCCCTCTGCTTAGAAAAGAATGAATCTGTTTCACCTGATATTAAAGGTAATGGTCCTGATTGTCCAGCTCTTATATGAATATCCATTGTGTTTATCATTTCAGGGGCACAATGCCAAGATAGCATTTGTCTCCTGGTCAAGATTTGTTTCCTACTTTATTTTGTTTCTTAATAGTTTGAAGTGCATCTTCTGCAGCCTGGGAGCTCACCTCATTTTAGACATCTTTAAAAGCTCAATGTTTAAGTCAGGACTTGTGTTCTTAGATTCCCTTAAAGTAAATGGAGAAAGATGGGTGTCCCTAGAACATGTTTCATTGCCTCTGGTTTATATATTTACTTTAGAATGAGATGAATCATTCTCTGGAGCAGTAGTTCACTTTACTAACTGCAGAATGAGATTAAGATGATTAGGTCAGACCCTGACAAGTTTAGATGCTCAGTTAGGGCAGGAAACCCTACTTGGAATGTGTTACATTTCTAATGTATTTGCTGTGTTCTTTACTTACAACCAAAACTCAGAAAAAGCTTCCACAGAAGACTGAAAAGCATGCTGAAATTATATCGTGTAGGGAATCATTCCAATCTGGTGAAAATGTTCTTTGCAAAAAGTGAAAGAAAAAAAAATAATAATCTCAACTTCTTCAAAAGATTCTATTTCTATGTCTCTGGAGGTTCTTTGTTTCTTTATTCATTTGAAAAGATTTATTCTGGTGGTGTTTTGAAATCTATTACATGTTCAAATATAAATGTTGAAAATTGAAATGACCATTTCAGAGAGCCTGTAAAATATTTTTAAAATGCTGTGTGGGAGGTTCTCTTTGCCGGGGTTTGGGCATTGTGGAAAAATGTTTTTAATTGGTTCAAAGTGAAACTTCAAAATGTTCAAACTCTTTCAAAAGTTCAGTTATATCTTTTTCTGGCCAGCTCTGCTTAGAAAAATATGAATCCACCCCAGTGAGATTTTTCAGTTACATGTTCATTTTCTACAGAGGAGTTATGAGACAAAGATGCCTCATGCACTCAATATGAATAGAAGTATTGCAACCACCTGGAATTCTGCCTTTAGCAGCCTATGGAAATTTAGAGACTAACCCTCCATGATATTTCTTTTATCTACTTATTTATTTTTCTGCTGTCTTTCCAATCATTCTAATGTCTGATATCCTTTTTTGTACTTTCCTACTCTATTGTAGTGGCATTCCCCCCCCACCCCCCACCCCCCCTCCCCCCGCCTCTTTAATCAAGTCCAGAATACATCCTGGACACATTTTGCACTTGGAACATCCAGTAACCCACCCAAAAAGGTTCTGGCAAAAATCAGGTGGTTTTGATAATGATTTATTACATGCACTACAGTATGACATTCCAAGTATTTTTCTCTTTACCAAAAAAATAATTACATGATTTTGAAATCCTCTTTGTAGCAAAGGCTACTCAAAGAAATAAAAATCCCCCAAAATTCTGTTAAACTATTTAAAAGTCTTCAACCTTGTCAACTCTGATTTTCTCAAAGCTCTCCTTTCCACCTTTTATTCCCCAAGGATGGGAAAACTTTAATGAAAATCTGTTCTGGTATTTATAGCCTTTCTCAATGTATTTAAAAATGAAACATTAGATCTGGAAAAAACAATTCATCCCCAATATTTTATGTGGGGTGTTTTAAAACTAGAGTAAGATTGGTGAAAGTCCCTAGCTTGTATTTTAGTTTTCAGAAACTGAAGGATCACAATTTGCACACAGTTACTCTCAATAGTCACAGATAATCTCTGCTCGAATTAGTCTGTGTTGCAGTTTTTTTAGTCTAAAGTAGTTCCACATTATTCTTGTTGTTCAGAGCAGTGTCTAATGAGTGTCATCAGTAGAGTCCAGGGTGCAATTTTTCTCATCTTCAAGTAAATGTGTAAAATAGGTCAACTGAATCAAGCTCTAAAAACGCTTATTTTTCCCCATTTTCTAAAAAGAAAAAACATTTCCTGGATTACTGAAAAAGACTTAAATATCTCTGATGTCAACACTACTTGAAACAATTCCTACTGCAGTTCTCTTTATGGAGTCTCAGGCGACTTGGACAATCACTAGTCTCTTGAAAACCTCGGAGTGGAAAATGCTCTTTCTGCCTCTGCACTCAGCTGTATCTTTGATAGAAATTGTAGAAGTCACTGGAAATGAAGCCAGATCTAAGACTTAAAACATACAGATTCCACTCCTATATAAAGTCATCTGATTCTCATTTTTAACCCCATAATGCTGAATACAGTGGGTTTTCAGACTGAGCTCCTCAAAGGTACTATAGTCCCTCTAAGAGGGACCCTTTAAGTCCCTGTGTCTGAGTGTGTGGGCCACTGCAAGTCTAAGTGGGACTCCTATTACCTGAATTTATTAATTTGAAAATTTGCAGCCTAGTTTAGGCTATAATCACCAGAGAGACCTAGGTATTTGCAGTGAGTGATTCATCCCGTCCTCAGAAAGAAGCCACCAATATATGGAATGAATCATGCACTGGAAATCCCTTTCTCTTTCTGCTGATTACAGAGGGAACATAGCTAAGATTAGCTAACATATTTTAGAAAATTATAATTAGAGACAATGAATCAGGGCTTCTATTTTCCCATCTGGCAAATTGGGGATACCAGGAATTTTGTTCTCCCAGGGGTGATGTGAGGGTAATGCTGTGGGAGATTCTCAGGACTATCCTTTTGGAAGCCGGAGACTATCTTTGCTCAGTTACAGGCAAGTAATATTGCTTCCACATTTCAGCTCTTGACAATTTTAGATTCGCCTCGTCATTAGTCACAGAGAAAACAGAAAAGAATCAGTGAAAGAAAATACCAACTCCCAAATGAAACTCATGCACTGCTTTATATCCACCTTACGACTACCTAGAGATTAGTTTCGGTTACAGCACGGTGCTTTTTTTTATTGGTTCAGGCACCTTTACATGCTGATAATTTCTCTGTGTTGCACCCACACCTACTTGCCAACACACACTGCGTGACCACAGCTTGAGTTTCAGTGTGATGCATCTGTGACAAAGCCGTGATTAACCCTAACTTCTGAAAACCCTTTTTATTCAACTCATAGCTCATAGCATGCCCTGCGTCATCAACTAGCAACCTCTGGTTTAAGGAACCTCATGAATGCCAACCAGTCAGACCTATTCCTGATGATGTTTATTTAACATGATGCTGGGAGATGTTCTTCTAGTTTGGGATGAATCTAATTCCTGCTTCAGTCCATTGTAAGAATCCCATTGATTGCCAAATGCCAGGACTTCAGCCCTTATGTTATGTCCTTTAAGTCATATGAAATTGGTAGACTTTAAGCATGGAATCAAGAGACTAAAGATGAATTTTTAGGTCTGATGCTGTTCAGTTAGACTCTGAAACCAGTGATGAGAAATCCCAAGTGCTAATAATTATTCAATATTTTGTTTTTATTTATGTTTGTTGGGACAATAGAAAGAGCTCCAGTTGATTTGACTTTCAGACTGTGTCTGCTTGAATTTCAGGTACATTCTCTCATGAGATAAGGTGGGGGAAGGTCCAGCTGGAATGCCAAGTGCATATGTGAGTGACAGGGCATTCAAGGAGAATAGAAAAAAAATACAATCCTTCATTTGCAGAGCTGCTTGTGCTGTTGTGGCTCTTCTTCGTCCATGTGAATTTGTGGGAAAGCCACAGAGAATCTCATTTTGGAAGATCAGCTGTATGATGTTCTCTCTGTGTTTCTGTATTTAGAGGCACTTTTCTTTTCAGGATGTGCCAGAGATTGGGATGGTCTAACCTGCTGGCCCAGAGCCACTTTTGGGGAAGTGGTTAAAGTTCCCTGTCCAAGATTTTTTGAAGAAATCACCAATATCCATGGCAAGGCTTTTTTCCTATTCTTTTTATCCCTACATATCTTTAAAATAAATTCTAATAAGTAAAGATTCAGTAACTTGCATATTTTCCTGATTCACATTCCACTTTATATCAGTCAACATACAGTAGTTAACCAGATACACATCTTAGATTATGGTCAAACTCTTTTGTTTTGTGTTATGCTGTTCTGAATTTTTTAGTCTCTTTGGTGGTCTGAAAAATATGGCTAATTGCACTACATTGTTGACGTTATAAAGGAGTATAAGCATCTCATAGAATCACTGATTTATAAAGTCACAGAATAATTAATGTTAGAAAGGATCTCTTGAGGTCATCTATTCCAATCCTTCAGTCAGAACAGGACCAAGTTCAAAAACCGTATCCAACTTCAAAGTTAGATCAGGTGGCTCAGGGCTTTGTCCACAAGCACAAATTATGTTGTAAATGCAGGATAGACTGATAATTTTATTTTCTCTGTGTAAAGATTGAATTCGCAGAATGAATTCCCTATATGAAACGCAGAAGTTCCACTGCGGCTTGAAATGAGTTGCGACACAAAGTCTCAACTTTTCAAATGGTAGATATATAGAATATTATAACTCTATTGCTAATCTTGCTGAACATGACTAGACCTGTGCATGCCTAACTTAAGAATCAAAGTAGGAATACAAGTTTGTTCTTTTTTGACCAAACTTAAAGAACACCACCCTCCCTATAATTCATTCTCTGATGTGTTTTACCATTAAAGGCTTCCTTCAAAGAAACTGTACACAGGAGGCATATTGGTCAGAACCATTCCCACCATACACCGTTGCCTGTGGATTTGACGAAGGTTCCAGTAAAGGGCCTGAGGATCAGGTGAGTTTTTTATTTCCTGCTTATGGACATCTCCAGAGCACCCTCGTCTGATTGTGCTGAGTAGCTGGATGCTCCTACACATCTGAGCCTTGTCAGAACCCAGTAATTAGCTGTCTCTAGTGCTAAACTCAAACCTTTCTGGTATATTTAGAGCCTGTTTAACAAATTAGTCTTAATATAAAGCAACGGAGTAGCAGGTAGCACCTTTCTCTCAATCCAGTTGTCTACTCTTGGTGTTAATGAGTAGTCTTAAGATTAGTTCACTTGTCCTGCCTAACAAAGACTTTGATTCTCTGACAGAGGTGATTTGAATCCACATCATGTTCCCATCTCCCAGGGAAGGCCTTCCAACCTGTCCGTGGGGAATTTTTCAGGGCAAAATTCCTTGGATCCCTCCTGTTTCCTTTTTCCTGCAGATTTTCCTTAAGTCAGAGAAAAGGATTCCCTAACTTCATAGCATGGTGGTGAACACAGGTGTCTAGGAATGAACTCCTGAATGCCATTGAGTATTTTCACAATTTATCATAGGTGTTCAGTGGAGTAGGAAATGGACCTTTATTTTACATCTTGCACAAATGCGAGATGGGGTACATCACTGCCTCCTCCTCCTACTGTGGCATTTTGATAGAAACAATCGACTCCCTCCAACCTGTGAAAGAAAAGACTAATGCACATAGCTTGTTGTGAGTGTGCAGCCATGACTCGACGTGGAAAAGTATCATTTATCACAGACCATAGCAAGGCACAGAAAGATGAAGAAAGTTGTCATCACTAACACTCTGGGTGTCATCTGGAGTAAACCATTATGTTGTCCAGGCGTGCAAGCTCAATCAGAGAAGCATCTGAAGCTTTAGGAAGTGTAGACACAATTGGCTTCAGCCATTTGGCTCCATAAACTTAGAAACTCAAGAACAGCCATAACATGCAGTATAGATTGCTGGAGCTCAGTTTCCCAACTGGAAACTAAGAATATTTGTAATTCTTTACACTTTGGGGAAGCTAGAAAGACAAATGCTTAAAAAACTTCTGGAAAGACGCTGGAAACCATGCAAACTGTTCAGAAGGGATGTAAGACATTCATAAGTTGACATGTATTCTGGAGCACAGTTCTCCAGCCCTGGGGCCAGCTGCCATGGCACGGCTCTCACCCACAGAGCTGATGTCTCTTACTCTCCAGGGTGGGTTTCTCCAAACAGTCCCTGGCTTGTGCTAAGCCAGGCATAGATTGTAGCTGACCTAGTCCCTAGCAAAGGACTATATTTACATTTTAACCTTATGGAAGATTTCAGGGCAGAGCTCATGTCTATGCTGTGGCTGTGTTTTGTTTGTTATTCCATTCAAACCCACAAGATCTACAAAAGGAAGATCAAATCAGTAAGCTCTACTGCATTTTAAACAGAGGGAATTAAGTAAGAAGAATTCCACTTACATTCTAAGAGAACCACTCGTTCTGTATTTACTATCTGCAGTGAGGACTTCTGATGTCTTCTGCACATAGTGTTTTTTCAGCTGCCCTACAAAATCCGATAAAATACATGGAAATACTCCATTATTCAACTGAAGGACCTATTTTCTAATTTTCACCTGTATAAAAGATTAGAACTGTTTCAGAAATGCCAGGATGATTCCTAGGTTGTCAGGGTTGCATGATTTATTTATGGATCTGCTTAAAATTGCTAATCGGTTGTCTCAACCTAGAATTGCTGCCTTTTGGATAAACAGAGTTTGGATCAATTAGAGAACAAAGTGTCCATTGCATTTGCAAGGAGGAAATTTGCCTGGATTCAGAGAATTTAGTTTCTTGGGATTTTGAATAATTATGTGATCTTGTAGTGAATCAGATTAAAATTTGCATAGCTAAAGCAATGTAAACATGCTTCATTTTTTCTTGGGATATAGGGTATTTGAATGCAAAACAAATAAACAAATTAACTATAAAGAATTTACTGTGTTACAGGATGCAACTAGAGAATGAAGTCTAGAGAATGAAGTGTTTGTCCAAAGAATGAAAGACTGTGGGGTTCTTTTCTTGGCTTTAACTTTCCTACCTTCACAGTGGGATGTGGCAGTTTCACAGTATTTCAGTTTTCCCACCTGCAAAACACAAATTTTATTTCTCTTTTAACTATAGCTGGTTTTGAAAATTAACACTTATCAAATCAGGGGGAAATGTCCTTTGAGCTAAACAGAATGGAATCTGGCCCAATATAGTGATGGATTCCCAAATCACCCATCAACAAGCTTCTGTGGCCTAGAGTCTTCATGTACCTATAGGGGAAACATAGTTACTTAACAAAAGTACCATTTTCCTGTTGAACCTGCTCAAAGGGGTCACTATTTTGTATGAGCCTGTGGGCTGTGGAATCTACAGGTTATGCAGGATTCAAAGGAAAAAAAAAGGTGCGTTAGCAATGGAGGGAAAATCCTGGATCAGATCTCAAGCACAAAGCAGCACGTAGGTGATGGGACTGACTGGTAAGGGCAAATGTGTCTTCGTGAAATAAGCACACCAGGATGCATGCTGCATAACCACCAGCATTGGTCTGTGTTCTCTTTTTCTCATAGAAATCATATTATTCTGCATTTTGGCGTGTCTACACTGCTGGCTATGCAGCATCAGTGACTTCACTCATTACAGCTCTAATTGTCTTTGCTGCCTTCAGGTAAAAAAATATAATATTGGTCCTTTTTCAGGGATGTGTCAAGATAGCCTCATCCTCATTCCTCTCAAAGCCTTTGTGTTTTTTGTTTTGTGGGATTTTTTTTATTATTATTTTTGAACTCTTCTCAGATATTACAATATTGATTGCAACGTGTCTTTCTCTATTCACATTGTGGCATTTCCATGCAGATGTTAAAAAATAAAGCTGGCTAGGCAGTTTCTCTTAGTCTCTTTAATCTTACAATACAGTGGGAATGCTCCAACCTGTTTCCCCTCTAAATGTAAAATAACTATTTCTCCAGTGCATAGCAGGACATGCTCTGCAGAAACTGGGTGTTTTATGCCCTGAACCTGTAGTCATTCTAAGCTGTCCATTCCCTCTCTGAAAGACCATTGATTACACAATTGGGAGCTATAGAAAGAGATTTAAAGATATATCGTGTTTGATGATGTTGAATATTAAGACATGAATTCTGGTTTTGATTAGTTCCAATGTACTTGGAAAAAAGCCTAAAGCTACTCTGCAGATAAGAGTGAAGAGCAGAGAAGCAGCTTCCTAACCAGAGTGGATTGGCAGTCTCAAAGGTCATATCACTTACAGAGGGTCCCAGGGCCAAGAGTCTGATATGTTCAAACCTTGAAGGAGATTCCTTCAGTTCAAGGTCAACCCGTGGACAGGGTCATCTAGGGAAATGCAGTCTAGGGTAAGGCAGCTACTTCTCTGGCCAGAAAGGGGCTGAAGAGACTATTTGTAAGCTTGTTCAACCAAAAAAAAAACAACAAAAAACCAAAAAAAAAAACCAAACAAAAAAGCTATTTAGAATAATTAAAAGGCATTGTTGCAATATAGCCTGAGACCCAGAGTGGTTCCCTGCTTCTGGCGTCTCCTTTGTATGTGTAGTGACTCAAGGACAATTGTACTAACATTTTTATTAGCTTAAACAGACAATAACTGTTCTGCCCCCTTGTGTCTAGCTGCCTCTTAAAAAGTGACAGATCATTTATTTGCTTTGGAAGGTGTCTGTAGTCACCCTGTATTCCCACTTGAGTTTTGAAGAGATCATGAGAAATTTCTCTTGAAGAACAATTTTTATTTTCTGTTTCCATGTCAGAAAATTCCACTGTACACGGAATTACATCCATATGCACCTGTTTGTCTCCTTTATCCTGAGAGCAATTGCTGTTTTCACCAAAGATGCTGTTTTGTTTGCAGATGAAACTATGGACCACTGCCTAATGTCAACGGTACTATCCTTACCCTCTCTTATCCTTGATTTAACACTTAATTCTTGACCTGAAAAATACATAGAAATGTCTTAATCCCATTTCTCTTTAGTTTGCTAGAACCGAAATCTTAAAACAAACAGTGCTACGCAAACCTAAAGACTAAATGTTACGGGCTGCATTCAGCTTTGGTACATAAGGTACAGGTCTGTCAACTCTAATGAAGCTGTATCAATTTCTATCAGTAAAGAATTTAATCTGTAACAGAGGGCCAATGTTTCCCTTTCAAAAAACTGAAGTAAAACTAACAGAAATTATGGAATCCCAAACCTCCTGAAATTTTGTATTGAATTCCTCATTCTTGTGTGCTAATTTTTCTTATGCTTGTAGAGAAATCAGACACAATGGAGAGTAGAGCTAACTATTTTTTTCTTCTTCTTCTGCATTTCCAGGTTTCTTGTAAGGTTGCTGTGGCATTTTTCCAATTCAGTATTTTAGCCAATTTCTTCTGGCTTCTTATAGAAGGGATATACCTGCAGACACTGCTTTTGCTGACCTTTGTTTCAGACAAGCAGTATGTATGGTGGTTCATATTTACTGGCTGGGGTTAGTACTGTTCTCCTCTTTGTGCTATTTAGTATTTCCATTTGCTTTGAGAACTAGATAAAATATATGTTTGGAGATAAAAAGTGCTTTTCAAATGTACCATGTTACTGGTGAAAGTTGCCCATTCATTCAGTGCTACTACATCAAAAACATACCACTATTCTGTCTGTCTTCTTATTTTGTTAGATATTTAACCATTCAAAGCTTTGAAGGAGAGGACAGGATGGATTACTAGAAGCACTGTGATAAATCTACTTGGAAGACTGCTGCACTTGTATTTATGATTGGAATTAATTTCGTGCAACTACAGTGATTTAAAAATTAGCTATCTAATCTAAACTATCTCTCCAGGTTTCTCCTGTGGTCAGTAGAGTAAGGTATGCATGCCATGATGGCGATTAATCCAGTCCTCAAGAAGATGAGTAATGTAGCTGGATAACACCCTGGAAACATTGCCTTCCTCCACTGACTAAAGAAGTTTGGGTGACTAACCTGAGGTTGACATTTTGCTTTTAGTAAGCAGAATTAGATTAATCTTAAATCATGTGTGTTCAGGCCTAGGAATTAAAAAATTCTCTTTTTTTATTATTTTTTTTTCAGAGACCTACTGGGTTTAAGGAATCTTTTGAGTTTATACAGCAATTAAAATTATCTCTGATTGTCAGAATATGTGCACGTAATGCATAAAATTTCTTTCACTGCAGAGAATTTTTTATTGTGACCTCACCTTGTTCTTGTACCTCACCTTGGCTATTCTAAAATAGAGGCACCCCAATTGAGTGGTTATATTGCCATTTTGGCGCAGGAGTGAAAAATAGTAATTTATCTTTCATCTTCAGATTCTCAGGATTTTTTCTTTTTTCTTTTTTTTTTTTTTTTTTAGATGTAACTAAATTTTAGAAGTCTGAGTTCTATAAAGAGGATGTTGTTTTGGAGTTATGCCAATTATGGTTGCCTGAAACTAAATGCTTAGACCTTGATTAATCACAGCTAACTTGAGATAACAAAGGAAACACTGTAATTAATAACGTAATAACCCTTATCTCCTTCTGTAATCAATGGAAGGTGAGAGACATCTCAGGGGCAACTCAGATCTTAGGTGATATGGATGTAAATATTTCTCTTCATTAATTAAAAACACAACTTGAACTGATGATGTTCCCAACCTAAAGGCCTTGAACAAAGGTCTAAAATTAGGAAGGACAACTTCCAGGCTTTTCCTATGGATGTCAAATGATACTTAGGAAAGTACTACCAATACTACTGTAGAAAATGTCACCTGCTTCATATTAGAGTCCTTTTTGTGGCAGCTTTGAAAGTCACTTACTCTTTGGAAATGCAATTCCACAGAAGGAGCGCAAAAGCAATTGCTAGTTTATTGGCCTCCTTAAAAAAAAAAAAAGAAATAACTATTCAGTCATAAATGCAGAAGAATAAACAGTGATAAAGTGAGGCTAGAAATCAACAGTTCCTGGATTTAGCTAAATTTTCATGGAATTTTCATCAATTGATGGGTCTAGAGTGATTAGTAAAGGTTCTTCAGGACAAAACTGTGAAGTTTTCCAGATAGTGCACAGAGTTCTTCACAAGATAAAAGGGCTCTAGCTAAATAAGTGCTCCAGCTTCCTAAATGCTCGTAATTCATACCCAAACCTTCAAGTAATTCCTAGCTGTTATTTTTGAAAACACAGTTTCACGGCATCCCCTATTCTGTTCTGTTTTGATTTCATTCTCCTGCCTTTTTTTTTCTTTCCCTGAACTGCAAGTTAAGTTCTTTCATGAAGTTACTTAAAATTGTCTGACCCCATTGTTTGACCTTTAATGTAATTCCAATCTGCTGCACTGTGAACCCTCTTTGAATAAAGTTTCCATGGGACACAGTATTCAAAACAATTTTACTTTGTCCCATGTTGATTTGTCCAGGAGCTCCCACTGCTGTGATGTTTGCTTGGGTCCTCACAAGAATCCATCAACAAAACACTGGGTAAGAGGATAAGGAAGCCAAAGACATCCTATTTTGTATTGCATTTTGATTTTCTTGTGGGGAAAAAATAATTATAAAAAACAGAAATGAAAAAAAGTGTTCCAAAGTTGTGTCTCTAACCTTTATGCTTCATATGCAAATAAGTGAGAAAGTTTTAAGTCTTCTGATTTAGATGTGTATATATGGAGTAATAAAACCTGGAAATATCATAGTAAATATTGACATTTCATTTAGTTTCCTAATGCCCGGTCTTGAAATAATTATATTTTAAGAAAATCACTGCTTCTGTATAAAATCAGCCATAAATTACTAAACCTAATCTCTTCAATAAGTGCTTCCCAGATAAACATATTATGCCCTGGTAAGTAGTTTCTTCTTTCAATTGCATTCAGTTCTTTGATTCTTTAACTTTTTTTGTTTTATTTTATTTTATTTTATTTTATTTTATTTTATTTTATTTTATTTTATTTTATTTTATTTTATTTTATTTTATTTTATTTTATTTTATTTTTATCTTTTAATATGAGAAACAGGTATAAAGCAGATGATTGTTTACCAAAAGCTGCCCTGAAGGCTTTCAGGTCGTTTTACATGGATGATCAGTTGGAAAAGATATAATTTTACACCTACCTCCTCAGGACTCAGGTTAATGTTGTAGAAGCAGTAAGTTCCATGGTCCACTGCATTTGAAACATTCCATTATTATTTTTTTTTTTTCATATTACTGGAGAACACCTGCAGAAGTTCTCCACTCCAGTGCTTCATAAGTGGAAGTGGTCTGCCTTTCATAGAGTCATAAAATCATAGAACCATAGGTTTGGAAGGGACCTCTGGAGATCATCTAGTCCAACGCCCCTGCCACAGCAAGGTCACCTAGAGCAGGTTACACAGGAACACGTCCAGGCGGGTTTTGAATGACTCCAGAGTTGGAGACTCCACCACCTCTCTGGGCAGCCTGTTCCAGTGCTGTGTCACCCTCAGGGTAAAGAAGTTCCTCCTCATGTCTAGGTGGAACTTCCTATGCTCAAGTTTGTGCCCATTACCTCTTGTCCTGTTCCCAGGCACCACTGAAAGGAGTCTGGCCCCATCCTCCTGACACCCACCCTTGAAGTATTTATAAGTGTTGATAAGATCCCCCCTCAGCCGTCTTTTTTCCAGACTGAAGAGACCCAAATCCCTCAGCCTTTCTTCATAAGAGAGATGTTCCAGTCCCCTAATCATCTTTGCAGCTCTCTGCTGCACCCTCTCCAGTAGTTCCCTGTCCCTCTTGAACCTGGGAGCCCAGAACTGGACACAGTACTCCAGGTGTGGCCTCACCAAGGCAGAGTAGAGGGGGAGGATGACCTCCCTCAACCTGCTGGCCACACTCTTCTTGATGCACCCCAGGATGCCATTGGCCTTCTTGGCCACAAGGGCACATTGCTGACTCATGGTCATCCTGTTGTCCACCAGGACTCCCAGACCTCTTTCCACGGAGCTGCTCTCCAGCAGGTCAGCCCCCAACCTGTACTGGTGCATGGGGTTATTCCTCCCCAGGTGCAGCTTCCTACAATTGCCCTTTCCACATCATGTGCTTCTTTTTTGTAGCCAGGAGAGGTCCAAGGAAGATTTCATTTTTCCTCCTTTCCCACTGCTCCTCTTCCAAAGAATTGCTGGGTTTATCTATTGGATCTGTAGCAGAAGAATCTGGCACAAGCTACAGAGTTCAGAGAAAGGTGGAGAGCAGGAACAAGACCTTTTACAAGTTTTCACAGGCTTAAAGAGGGGGCCGAAAATTGTCTGAACTTCAGGTGCCCTTCCAGCAAAGTGCCTACCTGCTCAGTTTACTTCTCTGATGTGTTTTAGATGTCCGCTTTAAGATGAGATTGTGTCCTGCTATATTTATCTCCTTTGACTGCAAAGGAAATGTAGTTGAATAGAGACATGAAGACATCTACAGAGTCACATGAATCTCATTGCAGATCCTTCATTCATTTGGTTGCTCTTCTAATATTGACTATATAAACAAACTACAGTATCAAAACCACCACTCGTTTACCTAATAGCCTAATGAATGGAAGCTCAAGTCCTTCAGACACAGCTGGTCTGAACTCCCATTGCTCACATTGCAAAGGTACACCTTGATCTCAGAGGCGCTGGGATAAACCACCATCTGTAGGCATTGTTATGCAGCCAAATATCCTGTGTCACAAAACTGGAAGGGAAAACACAGGAAGAGGGAGCACGATATAAGCTAGCATGTGCAGCACTTGACTGGAGAGAGTTAAACTGGACTGTTATTGATGTTAAATACATGAACAGCCTCAAAACAGGCTTCAGAAGCCCATTTTGCTCTCTCTTTTCAAGGACCTTTACTATGGCTCTAGATTTTTTGCCTATTTCCTCATGACCACAAAGTCATTATGATTATGGATGCACATTCGTTTAATCTCTCACCCGTACTCTGGAAAACAGTCACTTTTTCAACAGAAAAGCAGGAAAGAAGCCTGAAAATAGAGATGTGCTTTTCCTGACTTTGCTTTGGTTCTTCAGCCTCTTACTGAATAAATTTCCTTTAGATCGGACTGCACAGAGACTTTTAGAGAGTTATCAGGGTATGAGTTTTGGCAGGGACCTAAATAGTGATTTAAAATTTAGTGTCCATCAGTTTCTTTTTCTGTGATGGAAATACTTTCATGTGTTGTGGGAAGCTCACATGGGACAGATAACATGACTGGTTTTCTTTGCTGTTTCAGATGTTGGGATGACGATGAAAATGGAGTGGTGTTATGGGTCATCAAAGGTCCCATTCTGCTAACTGTATTAGTATGTTTTTTTCATTTTGCCTTGAGTATCTTTCAAAATGTAAAAGCTAAGGTAGTGTCTCCTTTAAGTAAGCTGGGAGAAAAGCAGTATCGCATTCTATGGTATTGAATTTCAAATAGCTGGAAATTATTGTATAATATGTGGTTTTGTCATTGTTGGTTTTGCTGCTTCCCCCCCCTCCCCACCCCCAAAACACCCTAAATCACAACATAAAGGGTAAATCCTATATTTTCTAGAGTCATGTTAAGACACAATGGAATTATCTTGACATCTCCATTCCACATACCACAGTCGTGTCTATGTCTCCCTAAGTCACTTTGTGAAGAAAGGCAATCCATACTGGCAAGATTCTTAGATAATATGAAGCTGGTTTAATGCAAGAAATACATATTGATCATTTTATATAGTATATTTTTTTAAATGAGTTCTTAGGATGTAAACTTAAGACAAAAAAATAATCTCCCCCATGCACACATTTATTCCATGTAAATTTAGGGAGGAGCCGGTGTGTCATTTAGGTCTGTATCTTTTATAATCCCTGTCATTAACAATGAAGAGAACAGGGGCTACTATTTAGACCATGTAAGATCTACTCGGTGCTGATAATAAGTACAAGGAGTTAATATCAGACATAAAATGATATTGAGATATGTAGGTCTATATTAATTCAACATAACTTTCAGCATATCTTCATGTATGATTATATATCAGTGGGGAAAACGAATACTATTTCTAATGCTATTGATTTGATCTGAGAATAGATCTGCACTGGTTTATAGCAGTGCAATTCCTGTGACTGGGGTTTTTTAGTTAATTTGTATCAACCGAAGATGTGTCCTGATTTCTGGTAAGTTTATGGAGTTTGTTTTGTCTTTTCAGATTAACTTCATTATATTTATTAATGTGATCAGAATTCTAGTCCATAAATTGAAATCTCAAGAGGGAGGAGGGAGCCATTCAAACCACTTTGTGTAAGTATTTCTGAGTCTCTTGATATTGACCTGTTCTAGCTGCTGTAAGAAATGCTTTATGGGCAGGAGCACAAAATGTTCTACTCCTTATTAATAGAAAGAGAAATGCCCAGAAGAAATAACAATGTAAACTTTCCTTTTCATCCCAAATATTGCATCTCTCTTTTTCTTCAGGGTGAGGAGGGTGGGGTGGATAAGTTGGGGACACTGAGAGAAGCGAAATATAGAGTATTATAACTCCAAAAGGACCCAGCCTGAAAGTGTAAGCACTAAATGTCAGGTAATGCATCCGTCTTGCTTCCAGTCCTTTCCTCACAAATGGACACATAGAGAAAAATGCAGCTAATTTCCTTTAAATTCTTAGCAGCAACATGATGCTGATGTTCTGTTAACTGAACCTAGTTCTTCCTGCTTACGATCCCCTTCACAATCAATGGGGATCTCATCAATGCAGTTAGAGGACTCTAGTGAGGTATTTAGCTCATCCTAACGTATATAAGTATGGCTGTTAGTTATGGCACAGGACCCAGCGTAAACCTGTGCCCTTCTGGAGTGAGTCAAAGACCAAACAGAATACCCTCGGACATCACCAGTGACTCTCACACCACTGTTTAAGCAACTGAATCAAGTCCTGTGGACAGTGATGATTAGATCTCCATTGACAGTTTTGGAAGTTGAGACACTTATATGGGGGATACCTCCATGTGACTGAGAGTAGTCTCAAGAGAGTAGGTCAAAGTACTTAGTTTGGTGCCCCTGATTTTGCATGTATAGCAGGGAAAAGAACCCTTAAAGGTCAGTCCAGAAAACTTTCGTGCTGATTTGTTCATCTTTGTTCACCAGGTGTTGATGGTGGGAGTGGCAGAAAGTAATCGTTCCATAACTTCATTGGATGTAGTCGCCTCCATTACGAAGCTGTCCTCTGTATTAAAATTTGTTCCAACATATAATTGCTATCACTAATTCCATATTTCTAACAGTGCATTTTTCTTTAATTCTTGGTTTGCCAGGAGACTTGCTAAATCCACGTTACTCTTGATCCCTCTCTTTGGAGTGCACTACATTGTATTTGCATTTTTCCCAGAAAGCACTGGACTGGAAGTTCGCCTATATATTGAGCTGGGTTTGGGTTCTTTTCAGGTAAGCTGGACAAAATGTTGATCAGTCCTAAGAGGTTTGGTCTCAGGATTTTTAAATTTTAAATTTACATTGGTTATTAGAGCTGGTGTTAATAATGTGCCTGAATTCCATACACACATCCCATCCAGCTCCTTTGCAAGTTCTTTCTGTTGTTTATTCCCTTATCTTATTACTTGAAATCTCACACTACTTTTGCGTTCTGACTCAGACTTCATATTAATAATCACAAAAAAGTACAATATCTACCTTTATTGAATAACAATGACAGAGTGCCGTGAAGACTAGTCCATGGATTAAGGTGAACTGATTGAAAATAATTCCACATATAATAAAGGTGATGATAAGAGAAATGAAGAAATAAGGGTAATATATTAACAACCCATTCTGCCCTTACCCTTTAGCAGTAGTGAATCCATCATGTTAATATTTCTTTGTTTCTTTTATTTTGCTATACCACGGTTCAGAACAATATCTTGGATTTGAGAGGCTTGGTACATTTTGTAATAAATAGCTGAGGTCCTTTCCTTCCCTTCCCCTTTCCCCTGTACCCCACAACAGCTTGTCCACATTGATACGTGTTAAACATGATCCCTCTTCCATGCTTACCTTTCAACCATGGCTAGAATCTTTTTGGGAAAATCTTTACTTGCCCAGGCCAAAGTTATTTCATGGACCAGGTTGACATTTTCACAACACAGGTAAGCAAAGGCTTATGTGCTGTGTCTGATTTGGTTTACTAATATACACATAGTCTAACACCGTCCAGTGTTTGCCTGTGTTAACACAGTCTGTGAAATGGCTTGGCTCATGGCTGACTTAACACCGCCCTAAACAATGCCTGACTGTAGTTCTGGGTAAATACGAACCCAATAGCCAATATCTTGTGAGTGAAAGAAGATAGTTTAGCAGTAAAGGCATAAAAGGAGAACAGGTCCTCACCCAGTTTATTCACTACTGTAAATATAGACTAGAACAACACAGAGGTCCCTACTACTTTGTCTGAGGAAGAACTTATTTGTAGGAGACAATAAACAGTAAGTTAGTCCTTAGTGTTTCCATACAAGTGAAATAATATACATATAGTGTTGCTGGTCCATTGTGGAATTTAATCCTGTTATGAAAACCCTTTAAATAGTGCCACATCACCTAGATTCCAATGGAACAATGGAAAAAAATATGTATTTTTGCTGTCTTACTCGAATTTTGAGTGGAACTTGATGTCTGTCTTTGATTCTATGCTTTAAATCGTGATGGTTGACTTTTTTCTCTCTACCCTCCCCATCCCAGGGTTTTGTTGTCGCTCTTCTATATTGCTTCTCAAATGCAGAGGTGAGTAGCAAGTATATAAGATTATCAGAACTTTTTAAACTCATGGGTCTCTCTTGTTTTTGTTTTTGTTTTTGTTTTTGTTTTTGTTTTTGTTTTTGTTTTTGTTTTTTTAATTTTTTTTCCTTTTTCCAGAATAGGTCCATGCTTTGATCTGCTCCTGAAAGCGTGAAATATGCATCTCTTTTTTTTTTTCCTTGGTACCTTTGTTGACTTTATTTCTATTCCTACATTCTGACAGAAGGACACAATATAAGCTTTGAAGCAATGACCCTTTACAAATGATTGGTGACTTTCTTGTCAGGGGACTGTTTTTCTGCTTTATGTTTGATAGCTGTCATGATGATGTCTCAATGGAAAGCTTGTAACACTCCTTACTTTCTTTAGGTTTATTTTCTCCTAGTGAGTTTCTTCCCTTTCCCTTTCCCTTTCCCTTTCCCTTTCCCTTTCCCTTTCCCTTTCCCTTTCCCTTTCCCTTTCCCTTTCCCTTTCCATTTCCCTTTCCATTTCCATTTCCCTTTCCCACACAGACTATGCATTTTCATTGGTTTTATTCAACAACTTTCTTGCCTGGTTTTATAACATTTCTCGAATTTGGATAAATTCCCTGTAGTACATTTTAGAGAGCCTATCATTTTAAAAACTAACTAAATTTGCTTGCACCTTCCCCAAAAGAGCAGAATGAAATAAAAGCCAGGAGGAAATGTAAAAACACATCCCACCCTCAGAAAAGTGTGTAGGTTAGATGAGGAGAAGGACCCACTAATGATGCCTCTGTCTCCCCACTAGCTTAGACTGGACACTTCTCATAGACGTGGCTAAATATAGGTGAAAATAATCCTACCCAAGGATGAATGGTGCCTAAAATGCATTTTTTACTTAGGAGAACAATTTATAATGGCCATTCTAGTGTTCTGAGAGAGTGCCTTCAGGACTAATTGTAAATACAGAATGCTCGACTTCCCACCTGCCTTCTGTCTGCCTAGACTTCTTGCCAACAGCCTTTAAATAGCTTCCATGTTGTATTTCCCAACACAAAAAGCTACTAGGTGTTAAAAAAGGGACAGGCAGAGAGTGATCTCTGGCCCCAAGATTAAGTGATATGGGTTGGCTTGCATCCATGTTGCTTAGGGATAACTGCTTCTGGAGCAGATTGGCCGCTCATTACAACTTGGCAGTGGATCCTTCCTGCATTGGTTATGGTTCCCTGCAATCATAAAAAATAATTAATATTTTCTGTGTCTGTGTTTCTTCAGTTTTAAATATCTGCAACAATGTGAGAGACTGTGCTGCTGCCAAGCAGGGTGGTATCTGTATGGGATGAAACTGGTATCTCCTGGTGTTTGGAATAAGGTACATGGAGAGTTGAAGGGCATTGAGCTTGCTGGGATAGTACTGGAGTACTGGATTGGTGAAAGAAACCCCCTTTTATTTACTAGAGCCTTGAAAGCTCCAGACAGCACGTGCTGTCCATACTTGAAGTTGCACACAGGGGCTGGCATGTTTGTGTGGTTAACAGAGAGAATAAAGGCAGAATAGGGGCCACCTCAATGATAAATATTGCCAGTGACTTGTATGGAGCCTTGATGTCCGAGATGTACTTCTGCATGTCCCACCCTCCTCTGTGTACATCACAGTAGAGCCCATACCTAGTAGAGGATTAGATAACGGAATTACTAGATGAATTCCTAAGTTCAGAGTAGTTAAATAACATTTATCTATACATACATCCCCTGCAAGAATTAATAGTTTGACTTAGTTTATTTCTGCATTTAATTTGGAGTGGGTCTGTGCTAATAATGGTACAACTATAATGCTGTCATAGATTTTTTGGTGGACGAGAAGCTCAACATGAGCAAGCAATGCGAACTTGAAGTCCAGGAAGCCAACCGCATCCTGGGCTGCATTAAAAGAAGCGTGGCCAGCAGATCGAGGGAGGTGATTCTGCCCCTCTACTCTGCTCTGGTGAGACCCCACCTGCAGTACTCCCTCCAGCTCTGGAATCCTCACCACAAGAAGGACATGGACCTGTTGGAAAGGGTCCAGCGGAGGGCTACAAAGATGATCAGAGGGCTGGAGCAGCTATGCTATGAGGACAGGCTGAGATAGTTGGGGTGGTTCAGCCTGGAGAAGAGAAGGCTCCAAGGAGACTTTATAGTGGCCTTCCCGTACCTAAAGGGGGCCTACAGCAAGGATGGGGAGGGATTTTTTATCAGGGAGTGTAATGATAGGACAAGGGGTAATGGCCTCAGACTGAAAGAGGGTAGATTTAGATTGAATATCAGGAAGAAATTCTTTACTGGAAGGGTGGTGAGGCACTGGAACAGGTTGCCCAGGGAAGTTGTAAATGCCCCATCCCTGGAAGTGTTCAAGGCCAGGCTGGATTAAGCTTTGAGGAACCTGGTCTAGTGGGAGGTGTCCCTGCCTATGGCAGGGTGTTTGGAACTAGATGATCTTTAAGGTCCCTTCCAACCCAAACCATTCTGTGATTCTGTGATTTTCAGTACTAATGACAGCTGCAGAAGATAGCAGCTATGTGGTTAGAAGCATTTGACAAATCTTCTTAGTTTGGGATGGCATTTGTAAATCACTTTGTAGACATTCAGGAGAGCCACACCCCTTGCAGGAGAACCAGGTGGCGATGAAGCTGGATGTGAACAGAGGTAACAAGGCACAGTGAGCAATTAATCCACGGGAACATACTGCTCACATGAATGGAGGCAAGGACTGGGTGTTTCGTGGACCTGCTCGCACTGCCTCTGCTACAGCTTGGAGTGTGAGCTGCTTTATGTAGGGCAATAGAACCTACTTTCCCCCTGTCCCTTCACCCAGGTCCCAGGAGTATCAATAGCAGACGGTGGACCTACAGGGTTGTTCAAGCTGCCTGTTACTTTTGTGTTAGATGGTAAAAACATCAGTTTTGCCTATGCTTTTGAGGATCCTCAAGGCCTCTCTCAAATCTAATGTGTATTCAAGTTGATTCAGTATCTTTCAGAGTCAGGAAGGGATCTTTAAGAGGGCTTTCTATCTGGATAAAGTGAAAGGCTGGAGAAGGACCCTTATTGTACCTAGCAGGTCACAGCAAGGAGGCACAGAAGATTCAGTATGAGGAAAAACAGAAATTATATATATATAAATAATTATATATATATATATATATATATAAAAAGGTAGACATATTTATGAAGCAGACCTACAAGAATAAACAAAGAAACTGCAGTCAAAACCTGTGCCATCATCCTCTGAATATTGCATATTAAGTCTGTTTATTTTCAAAAGTGAATAGGGACACAGTTTAAGATCTTCTACAAATGTGTTAAGTCTTAATTCTGGTTGATTTGGGTGCCTTTGTTCATCCATCTGGGCTAAGTAAACAGGTATACATTTTGGCATGTTTTACCTTCAATGTCCACTAAGTCTTAATTTTCTGATTCTTTGTTTTTAAATTCCTTTCCTGTAGGTTCAAAGTGAACTGAAGAAACAACTGTGCAAATGGCAGTATCAAGAATACCTGAACTTCACACACAAACACAGGTCTTTGTCCAGAGAAAACAGTCCAGTCAACTATGTCACTCAATTATCACTGCTTGAAAAAATCAGTCCAAAAAGGAAAACCTCTGCGTACCAGAATGGTGTAACTTCTGTCTGAGCTTTTCTAGCAGGATGAGTTGCTGTGACGTTGTAACACACTACTGAAGAGATGGCCAGCTTGGATCCATTATGGCTTTCCATAGTGTCAAGAGCCTTCCACGCATTTCTTGTCCTGAATGTGAGCTGCTTTTCTCACCTGGTACAGATCAGCATCACAACCCTGGTTCTCTCTCTCTTTAAGCATATAAAATCCACTTGTTTTGTTGTGAAAAGCCAGACCTTGAGTTAGTGTGAATCAACAGGTTAGAACCAAAACCCAAAACCTGTATTAATTCCTCCCAGGCCCAGTTTGTCTGTCATGTCTTTGTTAGTGTTTCCCAAAATTTCCAGTTTTCAAGAGCACTATTCCTAATCTTAATTAGAAACAGTTATGTGGTGGCAAAAGTTTGCCATAATGATTAATGTTTTACTAGTTGTTTTGAGACAACTTGAGCCAACTTAATGGGAATTACACACAGAAACTTGCTAAGCAACCTCCTTTAAAAGGAATTTCAAGGTGTTGCAAGAGTGACACAAAAAGAGAATGAGTTCCATTATCTGCTTGGGTTTTTTTCTTCCATGCCTGGTGAACAGAGAGATTAAATTAGTCCAGAGGACCCCAAGCCCTTTCTTGTCCATGGGAAAACATGGAGTAGCTGAACATTAAAGAGATTAAGTATATATGAAGGAAGAACCCAGAGCAAAGCCAATGCAGTATGCCAGATGGACTATCTTGAGCCCACAACGATTTACAGACTTACTCTTAGTGTCCAGATGCTGGTCCTTGTGTAGCTGGAACTGACCTTCTGCCACCATAACCTTTAAGGTTGGCTGTATCCATCAACGATATACAGAATTAAACTGCTTTTGTGCTTTTGTCTTTTGGGGACTTTGAGGACTAATCTGGTGTGATAGCTGTGATTATCTCAATCCCGTCCACAATTTCTCAGCTCATTATCACTCTACTCAGTGAAGTTTCTGGGTTCAGAATTATCAACACAGCAGTGTGGTCTAGTGAAGCAAAATATGGTCTAGTATAACAGAGTGAACAAATGTGCTTGCATCACTTCTTCAGGTGGCCTTTCTCTTTCTACAGAACTGAGTTGGACACTACTTCAGACTCTCCAAAAGTAAAGACAGGGCACACAAGTTGTTCCTTTCAAGATAGGATGGTTCCCAGGAGAACCTGCATCCAAACTTAAAAACACTACTAGAGACCATGGCCATTCAAGTACGTGGTGACTTTCTGTGAACTGCAATATCACTTTAGCTCTAAAACGTAGTGCTCCAGTCCCTCATTTTGCTGTACTTTTGGTTAATTATTTAGGCCAGGGGACATTTGACTTTGTGGAAATCTTTGTTGGTTTTAGGTGCTTCATCTCTCATTCCATTATTAGAGCAGAGATGAATTGTTCAAATTTCTATATGTATAATTCAGATCAGTCATTTATTAGTCAGGCATTTACCCCATCTGTCCCAATGAATCAGATGCTCTCTATAACATGTTATTTTGTCTATTTGGACCTCCTTATCAGTTTTCCTTGTAAAAGTAATCCTTGCTCCTGTGTTATTGCCTAGCATAGTGATGTGAACACATTTGTATGATGTACATCTATAAAATGTAAGTGGTAATTACAGCTGTTTTGAGTGAGTAATTTTTAATTATATTATGTCAGTTTGGATGTTTCATTCGAGACTTTATAAAAAAAGGACAGTCTTATAGTTGTGTTTACTATGGATACAGTTTTGAAGCCAATGGATATATACAATTTTGTCCTCTTCACCCATTAAAAAAAAAATTACATTACATGATCTTGCAGCCTGAGTGAATGCCCCACTCCCCTTCCAAAACACCATCACTAAGTCTCAGGTCTGTGGAACCCTGCTTCTATCCATTTTTTAGAGAAGACCATTATTTCAGGTGTCTGAATTACTTCTGAATGTTTTATTGAGGAAATAGTTGTGTGAAACATCACTGAGTTGTCTATATGAAGAAACTGACCCTTATCTCTTCATCTGTCTTTGAGGAGGAACAATGTTGGAGTGAATTATCCTTCTGCTTTTGGCAGACTTTAGTTCTTCCAAAAAACACTGGCCAGAGGCTTTATGTCATGGAGAGCTACTCTCCCAGTACAATCTCCCCTTTATTTTCTCTCCCACTTAGCTTCATGGTTTATTCAGTGGATGTATCAGCCATCTTGTGTCACACAGCAGTCCCCTCTTCCCAGCTGAGCTCCCAGGATGGCGTGCATTTGAATTAAAGACCACTTATCTCACTACATATCTTCTTCCTTTATTACTGGGAAGTTTCTTTACTGGACCAAGGATCCAGAAAAAGGAAAAATGATAGGTAGGAATGGTGATAAGTTCCAGTACACCATGACGGATCTTTCCATCTGTCATCCCGTGTTCAGTCTCCTCAGACAATTCAACAGCTCTCACAACCCCACTGTTCCTGGTAGACCCCGCAACCTAATTTGTACCCATATGCCATCACCATGCACATTAATCTTGCATTAGCTCCCCAGATATCCCTTTTTGCCCCAAACTCTTTCCAGTAACCCTTACAACTCATCTCACAGAGATTTAACCCAGGGCCTCAAAGGTTCTCCAGCAACTTCAGCAATATACCAGCCACCGGCTCGGCTAGTCCTTTGTCCAAAATGTCTTTGTATCCCTCCCAATTATTATTGTTATTAATATTTCCAAGCCTTTTATTTTTCAAACATTTTGGACTAGGATGTCTGAGCCATAAACTGGAATTGAGCGGTATATGAAGATATTCTGCATATATACAAAGCTACTATTTACATAATTTTTATAAAGAGCACATTCGGAACAACCTGGTGACGAGGTTAATAATCCTGGGGAGTGCAAAAGTTTCTTGCATAAAGGTTGTGTTTGGGTTGTGAAAAGGCTACTGATCCCTTCTTGGTGGCACATCCGAGGACTTGGTGGCGTGTGTAGGAGTAGAGAACGCTTCAGAGTTATATTGCTTCATTTCAGGCCTGCTAAAGCAGCAAAAGGTTTCCAAAAAAAGGTGTCTAGAAGTGAGGTGTGGTCTGCGTGGAGGCACTGCCATCTCGTGGTGCGTGGTGTGTGCTGGGCATGCTGCTGGGCTGTCTGGGTGTGTGCAGTCCAAAAAGCCAGGCAATGCACCGAAACATTGACCCCTACTCACAGCCAGTACAAACCTGATGTATGCCCTCTCCCAAGGAGATTTGCATGATTATCAAAGGACAGCTGTAATAAATCATTAAGTTATATCAGCTAGGAAAAGCTGCTCTCTCTTCCTCTAATCCCCTGGCATCTTTTACACAGTTTAACTCTTCAAGTATTATTTTTAAATCCCTTTCAAACTACATGACAACCTGAAAAGATTAAGAACAACTGTTTCAGTTGTTTTTATTGGTGTTGCAGCAAAGACAGGTTGTTAAAGTAGCTGAAATTTCTCATCAAGAGTAGATTTTTAACTCTTACAGTGTCAGCATATTTTTTTTCACACAGCTTGATTGTGTGGACTCCAGATTTAAAGAAATTCTTCCAGCAGGCAGCTTTACCTGCTTTTCCAATTCTGAACTTCCCCAAGATTGCCTTATCCACCTAGAGGTGGATTTTCAGAGCAATGGCAGTGGGATAGTAGAAGCTATTGGGAGAAAAACAGGCCTGAACACCATGAAGGATTGTGGTGCATCTCAAATTAAGGGAAGAAAAAATTAATCAATTTAAATAAATGCATTGCATGACAGAAAATATCTTCAGGAAAAATTAAATGCTGTGATAAGAAGTACCCAATGCAATACTCTTTCTGTAAAGTAAAGGTGGTGTTCAGCTCACAGGTTAGGTTATGACAGCAAAATTTAGGTATCTGTATATTGCAGCCTATATAAGCCAGTGGAAGTATTAGCAATACAGTTAGTGAAATCCGTGAGACACTCAACTCTCCTTAAAGAAAGCACCTACATTTGGCCAACGGTATAGCTGTCTAGACATCACTGGCTATTGGGCTGGAGGTGGTTTCTGTTGCATAATCATAGCTATCAAATGCTATTTGAGGTGTCTTGGGGCATCCAAGACATCTGCGCTGTCCTGGAGATATGGTCCAGACTTTTGGACATCTAAACTTTTCTGGAAAAGCAGCTGGAGGCCAGGCAGGACACCACATAGGTCCTGAAACCACACTAGCTACTTGCATTTAAGCATCCAGTCCCTGCTCTTGGTGTCTATTATGTGTAATGAAAGCTTGGGCACCTAGTCTATGTGTACATGCCTTCTTATTCCTTCAGTCCTACTCCAGGAGATAAACTCCACCCTGTATCTAAAGCGTATTAAAGGAGTGTCATAGGTTGATTTCCTTGTATTCAGGCTGTGTGATTGCATCAAAAGCAAGTTATGACTTTTTTGTCATCTATTAAATTGCTGTGCAAAAATGACTCCTCTCCATCAAACTCAATCTCAAGTCAAGTTGGGTGAGTGGGCAAAGTTTATTGAATCCACACCCAAGATTAAAATCTGACTTTAGAGGAGTCAAGACCAACTATTGGGCAAGTGACTAGATCCTCAAATGCAGAAATGGGTCCAACTTTTTTTTTGGAAATGCAGTGGTTACTCATTGCTCAGTGACTGGAATACGCTACAGAAACTGCCAGATACAGTTTGATGCCTTTGTCTCACTAGACAGAAGTTGTCAGAAATACTCCTTTGGTAAAGTCACAGACTGAACCTTTAAGTCTTGATAATGTAGGGTTAAAAAGTGATTTAAAATAAATTTAAACTTGAGATAGGGAGAAATTTTAAAAAATCAAATAAAAAAAAGGAATTTTTTGAGTATCTGAGTAAGAATTTTTCAATTTCAGAAAATATAGCAGGATTCGAGGCAGTACTCTCCTTGGTGTGTTTACAGACCTAGTAAATGAGGTTTTCCCAATGTTGTGTTCTTGGTGCAAATGTGCCGTAGTGTGGTATTGTTTCGCCAAAATTGTGGATACTTATCATAGGACTTTTAGAGTGGTCTGAAAAACTTTTGGAGGTGCCTTTTCTTTCTCTGCCTCTTAACTATAAAAGGAGCCTAAAATAAATCTCTTACACTAGATATAACCTTTAGAAAAAAGGCCTTTTCCAGATTCCCTGTTCCACATTTGTTAATCTGCCTGTGTAGTAAGATAGTGACTGATGCTACCCTTCTGCACATGGTGGAATGGGGAGACACATCCTGTGCCGCATCATTTAGCACTCAAAGAAAAGGCTGAGGCTGCCTCAGGTCACCTAGTAAATCCATGTAAATGGATTACCATAGGGTATTTACAATGGTTTGAAATATAGCAAAAAATGAAAATCCATATATCTGCACTGTCCTGCTCAACTCCCAACCTGCCTGTGGGCCCAAGACACCCTTTCAACCCAATTCTGTAGGATGCTGATCTCCGTCTTAACAACAATCCTGCCGCACCAAGCGGGGGATCATCCCACTGATCTGGGATGGATCCATAGGCTGAGGTCCTGGCCTGTCCTTGGACCTGTCTTGGACCTACCTTACCACCATGAACTTGCCTGATGATCTGGACTCTTGATTGAACCTGGTGTCCATCTACAGGCTTTCCTTGTTTCCTCACTAGGCTGTGACTAGTCCTGCTGTTCAAGCAATGCCCCGTGTCTCCCAACCCTCATCCCTCGGGATTAGCTGGGCCTGGCTGCTCCCTGACACATTTCTAACCTCAGTTTCAATATATATACGTCCACTTTCCCATCATGTTGACCAAGAAGTCCAACAGCATCCTGGTCTGTATCAGGAATAGAGTGGCCAGCAGGACTAGGGAAGTGATTGTCCCACTGTACTCAGCACTGGTGAGGCTGCACCTTGAGTGCTGTGTTGAGTTTTGGGCCCCTGACTACAAGAAAGACATTGAGGTGCTGGAGCATGTCCAGAGAAGGGCAACAAAGCTGGTGAAGGGTCTAGAGCACAAGTCTTATGAGGAGGGGCTAAGGGAACTGGGGTTGTTTAGCCTGGAGAACAGGCGGTTGAAGGGACACCTTATCACCCTCTAAAATTACCTGAAAGGAGGCTGTAGCGAGGTGGGTGTTGGCCTCTTCTGCTAAGTAACAGGCAATAGGACAAGAGGAAACAACCTCAAGTTGCACCAGGGGAGGTTTAGATTGACTATTAGGAAAAATTTATTCAACGAAAGGGTTATTAAGCATTGGAACAGGCTGCCCAGGGAAGTGGTTGAGGCACCATCCCTGGAGGTATTTAAAAGAGCTCTTGACATGGTGCTGAGGGACATGGTTTAGTGATGGACTTGGCAACATCTGATTATCAGGTGGACTCAATGATCTTAAAGGTCTTTCCAATCTAAATGATTCTATGATTCTACTACTGATGCAACGTGCTAAACATCTTCCTCACGTAAGTCCACTGATTGATGGTGGAGGAAGACTGTGCATGGCTCAGTGATAGCAAAGACTTCACACTTGGTTGGTCCATGACTAACTTTGCCCAGCAGACTTCTGAGAGTCCTTCCCATGAGTAAGCTATCCCTTTTAGCCTAAAAAAACTCCATCCTGCTGCTTTAAGAAGAAATACACTACCCTGTAACTTCACAGACAAAAATTTCTCTTTGGTGCAATTTTATGTCAGAACAGACTTATACAAAATAATAATACATTTATTGTGTCATCTACAGCAGTATACATGTTAAAAACAAATTCTCAAAACACAAAAAGGTTAGAAAGCAGCAATTGATATCTGTGTTTCCACCTCATAACAAAGCTGAATAACCCCAGATCCCAATACCAATTAAAACAAATTTGACCAAAAAAGGTCAGTATTAGACCCAACAGGCCAGTAAGTTTGTGCCTTGACACAGTCAAAAGCCAAAATACAGCTTTCCATCCAACAACTTGGTACTTCTCAGAGCTATAGCATGTTGCGTTGCTACTAAACTGACAAGAAGAAAGGAAAGAGAATGAACACACTAAATATTTGTTTTTACAGATTATACCAGTACACAAAGGCCTCTTGCGACTTCTTTGTAAGCACAAGGTCCATTGGAAAAGGCATATCCAGAAGCCTAAGTCATTTCAGACACTGAAGAGTGTCATATCATACAGTGTCATATCACACAGTAATTCTTTACATAGATGAATTCCCCAAAAGAAAGACAATGGGAAATTGCAATTTGAATCATAAGAAGGTGAAAGACCACAAGGTTCAAAACATTGTTCAAGCTCTGCTGGTGTGTTTTCATACACAAGGTACAATGTGTATTTAGCTGAACTTAGCTCTTTAGTAAAGATATGCACGGAGCTTAACATCAGAGCATCCTTAAATACGACGGCATCTCCATATCTTCTTAATGCAATTCTGAACTGGTGGCATATGCCTGACTGCTAAAAGCAGAGGATAAAATCCTAATTTCTTTTCACTGCATGTGCACTATATACCATGGTTTGTTTCTGGACACAGAAACACTGCACATATGGACACAATCTGACAGAGAAAACAAGGCTTCCTGAAAACTGCTCTCAGAGAGAGCTACTAAGCCTTCATCAGGCATGCACCTCCCCCAGATCTGATTGGTAATACCCAAAAGAAGCCACCCCCAAGCTTTTCAAGACCTTTATTTCTCAGCATGTATGAAGCAGAACAATAGTTATTGGGCAAAGTTGCCAGGGGAAAAGTCATCTATGCGTAGACTTCCACAGTGTCAACATCTGTCTCTGATCTGGTCAGCTAGACTTCCTGGCGGAAAGAAACAGATACTTGCAAAGTATGAATCATCTTACCCTTGAGTAGACATCAAAAATATTTTTGATGCCTGTACTCTAAAATTGCTCATTTCTCTCTTGTGACGACAAAGGAAAAGTGGAGAAACCAGATCAATGGAAGGTATCTTCTCTACCAATGTCTAAAGCTAAATGATGTGGATATCTCCTTAGCCACCTGCTTAGTGACACAGGATCTTTTCCAGGACTTTGCCTATGAGCAAGAATGCCTAAAGCTGAAAATGCCGGCTGTTGAAAGGGACATGTATTTAATATAGCCCTTGATATTTGACTCTTTAAGAAAGACAATCAGGTAAACCCAGATATTTGGTTGCATCTTTGCATTATGTACATTTCTACAGCTGTAGACCCAGGAGTCCAAGAGACACCACCTTCAAATAGAAATCTAAGTCTAGTTTTTTGACTTGGGAGCTGAATCCAACCCAGTGAGTTTATCTTAGTTTCCTAGGTATCCACACAGATCTCACAGATATGACATAGGAACTATAGGAGACACTAACCTTGTCTGGCAGCTGGAGACCAAGCAGGATCCCATGTGGTGTCCCATATATCCTGCTCTATCTGTTCTTGCTACCTTGTCTCGCTTCCCTTTAGACCTTCCAAACTATAACAGCTCTGCTGAGGTCATATTTATTGCCCTTCAGTGTCATGTAGCTGATGATTTTAAGCATCCTACATTGCATCCTTGCCCACATGGGAAAATCTCAGAACAAAAAAGAAAGTCTTAACATAATGAAATACATAATCAAACCAAGGAGGAAAAGCTTAATTTGTTGAACTTTCTAGGTACATCCACTGAATGTGGAAACTATGAGGATTACCTTTGACATTTGAATCCTGTACTTTGACATGTAAAAAGGCTTCATAGGACTTCATGGCAGCTGTAAAATCACAGCTTGCATGTTTCTGTTGATGTTGAGGACACAGAGGGGTAAGTACAGTAGCTTCATCCAGGATGCAACATCTGTTCTACATGTATCTTCTCAAACCACTCACTCACTGTGAAAAGGCTACAAAGAAACCTGGCAAGGCAAATAAAGCCAATTAAGTGATTGGGGTTTGTGTTTCTTTTGTTGGCACTCCTGACATATTTTTTTTGCTATACCCTCTGAAATTTGCGTATCTAACTTCTGGCAGGGCTGGGCTGGAAAGATAACATGAAGTTAGGCACCTGCATGGTTCACAGGCCAGATTTAATAAGGATTTAGTAGCAGTGTCAGAGAGATGAGCAATGAAATGTCACAAGCCGACACAATCAGTATATTTTAGCTACTTTTAATGTTGATTTCCTGCAGTATGATGACTGACTGAGTGTCCTATCCCTTTGATTGGAAACTGCAGCAACGCAGTTTCTCTTGTAACATTATAACCGAAACCAGAAAAGGAGAAGACTGGGATCATTTCTGCATTTAGATCTGACTGAATGAAAGCTCCTCAAAAACAAAATCTCATTTATACACTTTCAAGAACTGCAAATCTTTCTCTTAGTTTTTATTGGGGTTTTTTTTTGTTGTTTTTTGTTTTTTTTCCCAAGGTGCTTAATACATCGCTTCCAGTTAATTTTCCTGCTGTTTTCAATGGATTTGCATATATCTGTTTTTGCTTCCTTGCATTGGTTTTGCAGCCCAAATCAAGATTAGAGCTGAAACAAATGCAGCTGAATAGCATGATTATTTTTAGCCTTATCTTTCAACTGCATGCCCAAAGATAAACTGTAGACTTTATCTGAAATAAAGCTGTTCGTATTACAGGAAGCGAGAAACGAACTGGAGGCAAGATTAGTATGACAAGGAGCATAAGCAAGCAAGAAGTTATTTTACTTTGGAATTCAGAAAAAAGGTTTCTAGCTGCCAGAAGAGTGAAGTTTTACAGTAACTTTCCAGTGGGAAGTGAAAGTGCAAAAAAAGAAAAGCCTACTGAATTTTAAAAGGGGAATGGATCAGCTTAGGAGTGGGAGTAATATGCTGTGAAAATAATGGCAATTACAGAGTTTCCTTCAGATTAAGTGTCCTTATGGCATGGTGCTGCTCTGGAACCTGTTGATCAGAGACCAACAGCTCTAACTTTGCTAAATATTTTTTGTTCTTGACCATTTTGTCTTTGTGTATTTTTAGTTATTGATTTCTTTTGTCTGTGGGGTTTATGAAAAAAAAAAAAAAGAAAAGAAAAAGAATCTTTGAACTAATCTATTCAAGCACAGAAGCTATCATGCCATGCAGAAGCAGAATTTCATCCATCATTGATATGACAATATTATGACAAGCCACAATTTTACAAAATGACATGGGCAAGGCAAATCATGGCACCTAATCCTTCCATCACTGCTGAAAAGAATCAGATTCACCCAGGCCAGGATTTGAGCAGGAGTCTAACAAACACTGTATTGTGTCCAGTTCTGGTCCCAACAATTCAAGAAAGAGGTGTCCAGACTGGAGAGGGTCAAAAGGAAGGCCATGAAGATGATCAAAGGGATGGACAACCCACTCAATAAGGAAAGACTGAAGGAGTTAGGTCTTTTCTACCTAGAAAAGAGAAGGCTCAGGGGGAACCTCATCACTGTATTCGAGTACTTAAAGGGTGGTTACTAAGAGGATGGAGGTTGTCTCTTCACAGGGACCCACATGGAAAAGACAGGGGGAACAAGTACAAGTTGCACCAGGAGAGGTTTCATCTCAATACGAGAAAGAGATTTTTTACAGTGAGAACAATCATTCACTGGAACAACCTCTCCAGGGACATGCTAAAGTCCATATCGCTGAAGGTTTTCAAGATGCAATTAAGCAGGGTGCTACATAATCTCATCTAAGCTCCCTTTCTCATGAAATGTTGGACCAGATGGTTTTTTAAGGTCCCTTCCAACCTGGACTGTTGATTTTAAGATTCTCTGAACTGCTTTGCATCCCATTCTGGAAGGTATCTCACACATGCCATTGATGATGGAGAGTCTAGGCAGAGTCATCTTTGCAAATGTAATCTCACATTATTAACACAGTTAGTTCCTGCCCACTTCTAGTTGTTATTTAGCCTTGTAGTTGCAAGACACAGTTCTTTAGTTGCAATGATGGACAGATGGTGAAAATGAGGAGCTAGACACCAAATAAAGTCTGAATTTAACTTCCAAACTGCACCTTTTTTGCATTTCACTCTGGACTCATCTGCTTTCAACTCTCTCCCTTCTCCCACCACCTTATTTTAATACCTGCTTTTCAAATACAAATTACTTAATTGCAGCAGAGGAACTGGGGTATTTTTCCTCTGTAAATAAAAACTCCCACAACCAGGCATTTCAGTTTCATTACTTGGGCTCTGAGTTCCAAATATACTAAATGTAGATGAAGGTAAAAGGAGGTGAGGTCACCAAGCAGCAATGAAACAAGCTTTGTCCTTTGAAATAGAGGTTGTAGTTTTCATTTTGGGATGTTAACTGTCCTGTAGTACCAGCACTCCACAACAAAAAGTCAATAATCAAACAGTGCTTAGATACAGTAAATAGTCACAAAAGCTGCAACACAGAAACTTTTTGTACATTTACAAAAGCAAAATAAGAAAATTTGACAAGAAATACATCATGGACATGGCAGAAAAAATGGCTCAAGGAGCACTGCACACTTGTTTTTCTTTTAATTATATATTGTTTTTAATAACATAGCCTTTCTAGCTCCAAAATATATTTCACAGTGAAAAATCAAACAAAGCACTGTTACACTCAATTGATATTTACACACACTTAGAAGCAAACCACCTCTTGGTTTCTTCCATCCTGAAACAAATACAAACGACAGCCACTGTGAATGGTGGCCATGCATGTCCAGCATCTTCAGTTTACATTCAACATAAAGATTTCTTGAGAGCTAATTTGTGCGATGGCATCAGAGTCTGATTTAGATAACTATATACACCTGAAATATGATCTTTCCAGTAACACTGAGGAAGTTTGAGAGACGAAGGAAAGCCACATTTGGAAGTGCATCAACACCTCCAATAAAAGAATCATAATAGAAGGGGGTTGCCTGTATAATATATTATATATCAAATATTTCAAGACATACCATTTCCTCTAGGAAATTCAGTGCTGGTGAAAGGTACCGAAAACTTCAATTTATCCACTGAACAAGAAACACAGGGACTGCAACAGCAGAAATTTCCCCTCCACTGCCCTCCAACTTGTCTTGCTGTTGAGCATTGGCTCTAGGAATTTAAGCGGCAAGTCCAAGCTTTCAGACCTTGGCCTCTCTGGCTGAGATCGCCAAAAAATAATAGTAATAGTAATAGTAATAGTAATAGTAATAGTAATAGTAATAGTAATAGTAATGTGCTGAGGCCAAATCCCAAGCCAAAGTGAAGTGGCTTTGTTCTAGCGATAACAACAGTTTTCTGTACTGATTTTAATTTAGCTGAGGACCTGGTCTCTGATATGCACAATTGGAGGGTGGTTTTGGTGATGTGGACACTTGCCCACGAGGCACTGGACTGAGATCCACCAACTCATATTGCAGAGCACTGTAGGACAGCCAGGAAAACAACAGAATTCAAAAGTAACCTCAAAAACAACACTAAAAAAAAAAAAAAAGAATAAAAAATCTAAACACTTTCTTGCTCTGGACTGAAACATGACAAAAATTCTCCAACCAGAGGCAGTTATTCAACACATTTTTTCTCAAAAGTTCTAATTTATTAGTGCTTGAAAATTGGCTACCAGCCATTCATGCAAAATATACTGTTTGATTTTTTTAAAATAATATACTTACAGTATTGTCAATGTAGTACCTTGTGAAAATACAAATCTAAATGTTTTCTGTTCAGCTAACATTAGATAGTCTTATTTAAAAAATGTCTAAATCTGCATTTACCTGATAGATCTGGCTTTCCCCATCTCCCATGTCTTTCTGGACTGCAAAGTGCATGGCTTCCCAGGAAACTTTATAAAATAGCCTTTAGCAGCATCTAATGAGAAAGGAAGTTCCAATCTATCAGTTAAAAATACTTCAGTGACTTTTGCAGAGAGTCTGGTATAGGGGGACTAATTCTGCTCTCAGAGCAGCAAACCAGTGCCAAAGACTCGGGAAAAAAAAAAAAAAAAAAAAAAAAAGTGTCAGGATCTTCTGACTTGCACTTAAAATACTGGAGTACAATGAAAGTAACTTAAAACTTTTTGCTGGTCCTCAGTGCAAGGGTAGATTTCACCTGAAAGGGGTGTAAGCTTTTCATAAGAGCATGATCCTTATGCATTATTTGCATGATTCATGCAAATATGAAGTCAACCTCAACGTTTCTGTGTGTTTCAAATTATTTTTACATTCATTTACACTGCTACAACTGAGAGCAGATTATGTCCCGTAAAGCACTATATAAGTGTTAAGTATCATAATTAAAATCTCTGTCACAACTTTCTGAGACCTTTTTTTCTCCTTTTAAAAATAAGGAAAATAGCATTATTTTTTAAAAAAACTATGCTTAAAATGAAATTAAAACTTTTTTTTTTTTACCTAAACTAACAAAAAACAGAGAAATTAAAAACTCACACTCCGCTGACACTAAAATTCCGAGTCTTTCATTTTATTGTTTTTTAGTTCATGATCATGTCAACTAACACCAAGGAACAAGCCTGAATTTTGAATTTCCTGGTTACTATTAGTTTCAGTTCAAAATTTCACATTTAAAATGTCATTTTCATTTTTTGTTTTTTAATATATGCATACACATACACGCACATATATATATATATTTTATATATATATATATATCAGTTCACAAATCCAAAGTGAAGCGAGCGCTAGGACGGTCCTCAAAGCCTTTATGCACTGTATAAAGACTTTCCAGAATTGACATCATCGACATTTGATTGAAGTAGATATGTACCAGTCGTGGCTTTAACTACAAGGCAAAGGTTGAAAGAACATATTGTTCTTCTCAAAGAAAAGGAGTAAGACCATTGGTGGTTAAACAAACAGAATATCCAAAGAGAGATAAAACTGCCAGGTGTGGGGAGTCATCCAAAGTCTTTCTCTTTTCCTTCCGTACCATTCTATTGTTCAGTTTCGTTGCTCACCAAACGCAGATGACTTTTACCTTCCCAGATGATCACGCCAGATCCCTCTTGTACCTCTTGCTCTGGCAGGGAAGAGTCAACACAGAAATCAGCCGGGTTGCAAAGGCACCACACTCTGTGTGACAGCACTACCCAGAACCCTGCCATGTTTGGACATGGATGCAGAGGGTTCGAGGTTATCTGGAGGGAAAGGCCATCCTGGAATTGACTTTTGCTCTTAAGATGGGAGGGAGGGCACAGTTATTTTTATTATTCAAAGAATCCAATCAATCTACCAATCAATGAGTCAATGCCAAAAATATAGATATATCTCAACTGTATGGCCCTTTTAGAAAATTCACAGCTTAGCTAGAACATAAAGCACTCCCAGAAGTGTCCCTGTGTACAGAAAAAACCAGCCGATCCCGTCTCTTTTGCCTGGAGTCCCCCCACTGACTGATGGTAGTTATGCAGCTTCACGTTGGCACAGCAGTTTCTGTAAGTCCGCTGGGTACTTCTGACTAAATTCAGCCATGAACTTAATTTTCTGGAGTTCTTCCTGAACCGGCTGGTTTGATTAACCCAAGCATATTAGCTCCATCTCAAGACTCAAAAGAGAAACACTGCAGAAATTCACATGCTAAAAGACAGGGACAGGCTAAGATGTTTGACTAGGAAAAACAAACAAACAAAAAAAAGCAAATACAAACCAAAATGAAAACCAATTTGAAAAATAACAATGAACATGTCCATTCACAGATTAGTATCAGTTTGGCAACCGAAGATCACAACTGCACAGCAATCACTTATTACTTTTGACTGACAACGGATTACTTGCAGATGCTCTGAAATGTAAATCATTGAGTGGGTGGGCTTGGCCTGTTGTTCATTTTTTAAACAGTTTTCCATTAATGGCCTTGAGTACATTTGGGTATTTACAGTGATTGTTAAAAAGATAAATATACACATTTCCTTTGCTTTTTCACCTCTACAAATGGAAAGGAAAGGAAAGGAAAGGAAAGGAAAGGAAAGGAAAGGAAAGGAAAGGAAAGGAAAGGAAAGGAAAGGAAAGGAAAGGAAAGGAAAGGAAAGGAAAGGAAAGGAAAGGAAAGGAAAGGAAAGGAAAGGAAAGGAAAGGAAAGGAAAGGGAAAAGGAAAGGGAAAAGGAAAGGGAAAGGGAAAGGGAAAGGGAAAGGGAAAGGGAAAGGGAAAGGGAAAGGGAAAGGAAAGGGAAAGGGAAAAGGAAAAGGAAAAGGAAAAGGAAAAGGAAAAGGAAAAGGAAAAGGAAAAGGAAAAGGAAAAGGAGGAAAAGGAAAGGGACCTACACCACCACCAAAATTATGATTTATTTTTCTTTTTAAAGGGATGGTTTTTGGTTTGGTTGTTGATTGATTTGTTTTCCTTAGCTGCTCATGTCGCTAGGTTCTCTGCATTTATGCTGGACATCCGAATCTGAGAGCTGCTCTTGCTCAGAATGGAGAGTTGTGTCCCCCCGTTCACTCCGCTGCTCGCTAGAGAAGGATGACGATGTTTGAAATCCACAGCAAAATACCGGTTGACTTTCCAGCTCCTCCATTTTCTCTTTATTTCTGATTGCACCTTTAGGGAGAAACTTCAAAAGGTCATTTTTTATGTACTTAGCCGCTCGAGGACATGCTGACAAATTATCAAGTTTAGAAAATTCAGAAAAAATTGACAAAAATTTTTTTAAGAATATTATCAAACTCCTCACATAAACACAATCTGAAGTGACTTCTCCATGTCTGAAAGAGGTCCAGGCATGTAGTGGGAGCAACAGCCAGGGTTCTGTGTCTCTGACTTCAGATAATTTATGATCAGCCCAGAGGCGCATGGAAGACCTGTTCAACATTAACTCCAACATGATTCTTTAGTTAGCTTCTTGGAAAAATAACCCATTTTCATCATTGGGCAGTACCAAATATCTAACAATGAGTCAAAGAAAACAGCAACCAAAAGGTACGAGACCATAATGAAATAGCCTGTCCACAACGGCAGCTTGTCTCTCACCTGCCATTAATGGATGCATGTCTACTGAAAATTTTACCTCCTACTTTCAGATGACCTCAAAGCAGATGACATATATGTGTCATCATATATGGATTCATATATATGTATGACACCCTCCTTTCCCTTGAGATTTTTTTGTGGGTAACCACAGTAAATCAGCAACGGCAAAACAATCCATGGTCAGAAGCCCAATTAGAAAATAAGCAAACAATTCTATAGCTTTTCTACTTTTCATTCATCTGATTTCTTGGCAATCTTGCTAGTTGTATGCACATGTGTGTACATAAGACAGTAAGGATTTAAAATAAGGAAGATCATACTAGATCAGACAAACATTTACTTGGTCTATTACTCATTCGTGACAGCAGCCTGTAGCATATTTCTGAATGAAATAGTGTAAGAACAAGGAAACCTGTAGAGATATGTTCCCAATATACTTTTGTGGTCTCCAATAGTAATCACTATTTTTGGTTAAAATAAAGATAGATATAGATTAGATAGAGTATGAAGGTATATTACATCTGTAAGAAAATAGTGTTTGCATGTGTAACAATGTAACATACCAAAGGTGAACCCTTTCTTACCCTAAGTAATTTAGCTGAGGCATAAGACATTCTCTAGTGTCTTGAGAGGTAAAATGGCTTTAATTAATCTGGTTGTGTTAATTTGGGTAACAACCACCCCTTCCCTCTCTCCAGGGGGGTACAGGAAGTCTGACACACTGTGCACGTTACCTTGGAAGGTGCGTATCTCCAGATTAGTTTTAGACAAGACCTTCAGGTTATTCTTTTAGCACTCATGTAAGATAATAGGTAAAACAACAGTTGTAGGTGGGAGAGGTGGATGTCCAGTAATGCCAGCTGGTGAAATATGAATGCAGCCACTAATTCCAGCAAGGCATGATCCAGAATTCACCTTCTGAGCTACATGAGACTGAGCTATGAATAATCCTTTAACGTTTACCCATGAGTTGTTTAACACTCACCTTGACTAAGCTGTTAAGCAAAGATGACCTATAAGATTGTTATGTGAACTTTAACAGATTGTTATGGTTATCTGAGAAGGAATCACTTGAATCAAGGAGTTAGAGACCTTTTGTACTAGATCAGCTATTGCACGCTGTATGTGAACAAGCATAGAACAGCTACTGCATTAAAAATGACAGAAATAAATGGTCTCAGCCTCCTTGAAAGAAGAAAAGAAGGTGATTTTAGGAGAAGTCTTCTCCTTTTGGACTGCACAACAGATGTATATCTGTGGAGGAGAGAATGGATGAACGGTAGATTCTGTGGGAAACATCCATGGAGGGCAAAAAAGCTTGTGAGTTCTGGGAAGAATGCCCAGGAACAGCCTCCTGAAGCACAAGAACAGTCCATCCCCTAGAAAGGGAAAGGAAGAAGGCAGAACAAGAGACCCGCTATCTTAACAGTGAGCTTTTGCTTCAAAGAAAAAAGAAAAAAAAAAAAAAGCATACTGGCTAAGGAAAGGCAGCCAAATACCCATCAAGGACTGCAAGAATTGCTAGGGCATTCAGAGATGCAGTCAGGAAGGCTAAGGCTGAGCTAGAACTGAAAATGGCAAAAAAAAATTAAGAATAACAAGAAAGGGTTCTTCAGGTATTTGAGCAGTAAGTAAGCAGAAGAACAGGGAAGACACAGGCCAATTGCTAAACAGCACTTTCCCTGCTAAACAGGGAAACTAATCACTAGTAATGCTGACAAGGCAGAGGTTCTTAATACCTTCTTTTCTTTAGTCTTTACAGCTGGACCCCAGGTCAAAGGATCAAGCAGTTACAACACATGTGCCAACTCACCAGTAAAGGAGGAAGGCCTGGTCTACAGCTTCTTGCAGGGGCTCAACACACATAAATCTATAGGACCAGATGGAGTCCACCCCAAGCCACCAGAGAAGTTTCTGACATTGTTTCAAGGCCACTGTTTATAATATTTGTGGAGATCAGGGGATATCCTTGATGATTAGAAGAGGGCAAATGTCATACCCATCTACAAGATGGGTAGATTCTATTGTTTTGTTCTGTTCTATTCTATTCTATTCTATTCTATTCTATTCTATTCTATTCTATTCTATTCTATTCAGTACCCATGAAATTGTAGGCCCACTAGTCTTCAGTCCTTGGGAAAATAATGGAATGAGACCTCCTAGAAACTATCACAAACCAAATGAAGCAGGTGACTGGGAAAAGCCATCAAGGATTTACCAAAGGCAAGTCTTGCCATCCTCTACAACAAAATAACATTATCTGTCGACATGGGGAGAGCAGTGGATATTGTTTACATGGATTTCAGCAAAGCATTTGACACTGTTTCCTATGTCCATCTCTTAGGCAAACTGGCAAGATATAGATTGGGTAGGTGGTCTGCAAGATGCGTAGGAAATTGGCTAACAGGCCACACTCAGAGGGTGGTGAACAATGTTTTTTACTCAGGCTGGCTGCCTATCACTAGTGGGGTCCTACAGGTATTGATACTGGGCCCCACACTGTTCAACATCTTCATAAATGATCCGGATGATGGGATTGAAAGTACCCTCATGAAGTTTGCTGATGACACCAATCTGGGTGGTGAGGTGAACATTTCAGAAGGGAGAACCACCTTACAGACAGAACTGAACAGGCTGTAAGAGTGGGCTAGCAAACACTATATCAGGTGCAACAAAGGCAAGTGCGAAGTTCTGCACCTGGGATGACATAACCAAAGAGCCCAATAACGTCCCTACCCCTGTTAGGGAGAATTAATGTGAGCCATAATCTCTGGCAAGGCCAATGTTATAGTTTAATAAAGACATCACACATCCTCTTTCTTTTGCTGAGACATTGTGAGATTCATCCTAAGGTATTACGGAATATGGGAGATGATGGGTTACAGTGAAGGATTAGAATAGCAGTTACTCCCACAAGGAAATGGGATGGGGATGGTGGGTGGGGGAGGTTAAATATTAAAAGTCTTACCTCCCCATTCAAGAAACAATAGAGAACAGCAACAACAAAACCCTAGGCAAATGGGAGAGAAAAAAAGTAATGTAATTCAAGTCCTTCAGTAAATTCTAGAAAATAGCTGGAGTTAAAACAAACAAACAAACAAAACCAAAATCCTAGTATACAAAACATATACATAAATGAATAAACACACAGTCTGAGAACTGTGAATGCAAAGTAGTTATAATGAATAGAGATTTCTTTTTAACAAAAGCAGAATTCACTGTATAATCACCTGGAAAGATCCCAGTCCCAATTCAAACACTAGTCTCTCCCGCTTACTGACATTTTCAGGAGAAAAAGCAAACACCGTGTAGTGAATTCCAAACAAGGGGATAAGCAGTAGCGTAGAGCGAGCCAGTCTCCTGTTATAATAGAGTGAAAGAGCTTTAATGCAGCCTTGTAATAAACAACTTGTGTTTTAATTAAAGAAGAAAACGCAGAAAATATTTTGTTGCCTGCCTTTTGGGAAATACATACACATCATAATTATACAAACAAATATACAACATTCCCATTTGTTCCCAAACAGTGATTTCACACATACTGTAGTTTGCTCCCACTTCTTCACACTGCTACAATAATAGCACATTAGTAATGCTTAATTCTCTGTACTGTTATTTTAATTTGCATTATTATAAGCAGGGATTTTTTCTACCGTGCCAAACATGAGGAGGGTAATCTTGCTAAGGGATTCAGACTGCTACCATAACACAATAATAAACCTCTCACCCAATTACTCAGTCCCAGAGGAGTGTTTGAAATAATTTTGGGTGTGTGTGTGTCAATTTATTTCTGCATAGCAAAAATTTCCAAAACAGCAATACAAATAAAGCTTAAACCCCCTTGTATGTTCTTATACTTATGACTGTTCCTCAAGGTCTTGATTTTGGCCTTATTTACACTATTGGAAACCTAAGTGTAATTCCATTGTGTAGCTAATTTCCATTGCATCCAAAATAACTCAGTAGGTAGAAACAAAAGGACTGGAAATGATTGCGTGTACTTGTAAGCACTTAACTGAGTATGGATGAAATTACCCAAAAGCAGGGGTCCAGCCTTATGCATCAGTTTTGGTCAGCGTCATTTGCTGATTGATCAGCAAAAAAAGACCCAAGAGAAAGCAAATGTTGATCTGAAAATAAGGCAAGTGCTTTATTATAAACAAAGTATCTTACAGTAACATCCAGGACATTTTCAAAGGGGAAAAAATATGATTAATTTCCTTCAAGTAAGTTAGGGATGTTGATGGCGGACTACGTAGGAAGCTAAAAGGCCATAAAGATTTTTGGAAGAGCTGCATAATTTTTCAAATTCAAATGTTCACTCTGCTTGCATCTATATGGCATATTGCAGAGATGTTTGAACTTGCTAATCCACGCTCAACAATATCCCCCAAAAGATGTGTTTGTCTTACTGAAAGTGAAGACTTACTACATCTCCAAGAACTCTGTGAACATATGCTGTTATATCTAATACTAAACTGGAAATGGAACATCAGCTCCTTGCTGGTATCCCTCAGTCATTCTTTGTGCACTAATGGCAATAAATACCTCACAACCCTTACCTTGAGACTGTATTAAATACATGATTCTTTAGTCTGATGCACACCAAATCTCAAGTTTTGGTGAAAGACCCCACAAACCAGAGTACACAGTTCTTGTGAATTATAAAGTTAGACATTGACCAAATGTTTTTTAACAAGAGAGGAACAATCTTGGAGCAGGCTGATGAAGAGCACACAGAGTCTCCAACTTTGGTGATGTCTAGAAAAAGTAAGCTATTACAGGAGTGACACAGTGTCATTGACTAAAAGACCTTGAAAGGTCCTTTCTAGTTCTTTTTCCTCTATGGATATGTAATCAGATTAATGAAAAGGAACAGAAACATTGTGGAGAAAGTTGTCAAATAATATTATCTCCATAAACAAAAAAGGATGTAAAGAACATAAGCGTCTTAAACTACCCACGGAATTAAAAAAAAATCAAATGAAGGTAGTATCATCCCTCAAAATCTGTTACCCTTTATATTCACAACTAATGGTGACAACAACAAAAAGGATAAATGTTATTTTGATTTAAAAGTCAGAATAGAATTGTCTATTAATATGTTGTTTCTCACTGCAGTCATAGATTAATTTTGGAGATGCAGAGGAAGACTTCCTATTTTCTGCTTTCTGGCATTAATTATATCTGATTAATCATACAATTAGTTTGTAGGATCTTGAAATATAATATCATCACCAATTTATCTGAGATAAAGTCTCCAACATTGTCATAAAAGTCAGGAAGAAAGCACATGAAATGTAAGAAGTAACATACTGAAGTTTATATGATTAAGATCTATAAAGAGGAAAAGAAGATTTTTAATAAGGAAAACTTGAGAGATACTAATGGCTGTGGTGGATGATGATGAATTGCGTTTTTTCAAGACCGTTAGGAAGAAGGACTTAAAGCAGTACCTGTGAAACGTGTACGTTTATGTGCAAAAGTGAAATGAAGATGTTAAAGAATACAGCAAAAATCTCAGGAGTGTAACAGCCAAAGATATTCATCCTCTTTTCTGCCCACATTCTTTCAGACAAGCAAAAAACCTGAGGAACGGATCCAAAAGTTTTGAGGACAATAATCACTCAGTTGGGCTTAAACTGGCTGTTTAGAAGACATAAGTTCTCCAAAGGGTCTAGAAAAAAGCCTTGTTTACATTCCAACAGGTAGAGGAATGTCTGAAGGTTACTTTTTTTTTTAAAAAAAAAGCGAGCTGTATTTCAATTTTTGTTGAGGCTGACATTCTATTTTTCATCTGTTATTTTCCTTAGAAACAGTTTAAACATAACATTTTCTTCAATAGCATAGTTATGAATGTGGCCTTTCTATAAAACATTAGTACAAAGACACAGATAATGGTGTCCTCTGTTTTTCCTTACTTCTCAGTTGAACTGTGGAAAGACATCTTTACAGCAAAAGGAATAGAAAGTAGAAAAGTTGTCCAACTTGGACCAGTCTCTGAAGGAACCGTGTCTTTACTTTTCAATTGCATATCCACCCTTATTAAGGACACTGCTGAAATGTATATTGATATTGCAAAGGACGTAACTGGGCATGAATTGGAAATGAAAATATACATCACGTTGCATTGTTGAGTAGAATTCCGAGTGATTTCTACCGAGTCTTACAGTGTGTTCCTATTCCTTATTTCAAAACAGGTTTCTAGAGGATAAATTTATGCTGTGATCTAAACAAACACAGTAACTGCACATCAGATGAAAAAAAAATATATATTTTGAGCAACTGTGCAATAGGGAACAAGGACCAATGGGTTCTAAATGTTCTAAATGGGTCCTTCCAGTTTCTGTGAATGGGATGTAACAAAGATATGTCTCTAGACTCAGAACCTGCAGATACAACTGCAAGAACTGCTAAACTGCTCAGCTGGATGATGCTATGTGGAATGAATCAAGGAAGCCATCAGAAAACATGAGTCCTCTGCAGCAAGTGACCTGAAGCTCCAGGAGAAATTGTATAAAGAAATTTGTGGTTGCCAATCTCTTTTCTGTCTCTGAGACAGTGGTGAAAAACCGTAGCTTGGAGCTTAATCCCCCACCAATTCCAGGTATCTCCACTACACTGAAGATGTGTCTTGTGCCATTTCTGCTGGGACTGTAGCACTTTTGTTGGACTAATTGCAAAGTCGTGTAGCTCAAAAAAGCTATTGTAACTTATACAAGATTTGACAGACAACACTGTGTGCTATTAAGGTAAGGATAAAATGCAGAATAACTTTTCCTTTGGCACAGAGTTTGCTGCCTTGGTCTTAGAGGTTCTCACCACCTGACTTTTTTGAGGCAAAATATCGCAGACTGTCAAAAGAAGAAAAAGATCTTCAACCATAGCCTTTGAAGGAAGACTATGTAGTTGTTTCGCTATTTAGGCCTGCCTCTGCATATAGACTAAATGGCATTATTCACTTTTCTTGGTGCCTCACTCTCGTTTGGCAAATCTTTGATGATGACTTCTGACTAGACACATAATATTTTGACACTAGGTTAACCATAGCCTTTCCTCACTCACAGATATATACTAAGACAACTTCACTCAGTTCAATGGACATAAGACATTTTACACAGGGTGAGAATCTTATTCATTCAGTCCTGCCCTGCCCCTGTTGTTCTATAAAACAGGTGAAATATTTACTCTCAGTGTGACCAGTGCTCACCTCTTTGCTGTATAATAAAAAGTAACTATTAATATTTTTATACAGACACTACCCAAAACCATAAATAACATCATCCATAATTACAATTTTTTTTACCAAAAAAATAACCTTAAAATCCTTGATCGGGGCGCATTGGCAAAAACACAGAACAACAAAAAATTCTACATGCAACAAGAACTAAATGAATGCTTGCTCTCAGGTTATTACCCCTCTGCTAATATCCATCAATTTACTTGCAACATGCGTCATACAAACACAGTAACGTCACAGGATTGCGTACACTTACAGGGTAATGGTTGATAGTTCTGACATCTTGCAAGAGTGCTGGTTAGCCCTCTTAGGCTTACAGTAGCATTTCTGAACGCAGCTGCTAAATATGACAAGATTAGCATTTTTTTCAGCATATTGTGAACAGGCCAAGGTAGGTCACTTTCAACACATTTCATGAGACACGTCACAAAGATGGAAAGCAGACATGACAGAATGAAAATACAGCACAAACCATCTGCTTGACTGAAGCAAAAATAAACAAAAAATAATTAAAATGCACTGGCTGTCGCTGGCAATTGTGATGGGTTGATTCACAGACAAACCAAGGACTGAACAACCTGGAGGCAGGCGGGCAGCGTTACGCATCCAAAGTACACGTGACCTTTGCAGTCTGGTATTGTACAGAGGGTAACAGAACAATATATTAAATGAAAGTCGACTGCACGCTTGTGGAGAACAATTAGATAGTAACATGAATTTGTAGGATGGAGATTAATCTAAGATGAATTTGGATCAGATGTTCTTCATTTTCATGTCTAAGTACCCGAGGTAGTGTAGATCCCGTCTTTTTAGTGAGGAGTACTAGAAAGGACACCAGAGCACTTTTTCGCCCAGCTTCCTTGATGCATGGGGAGGGGAGTTCAGTATGGAAACTGCATGTCTGACTGGTAATTCAGAGGTGCTCCTTATTTTTTGTCACACACTAAAAGACAGGTGTCGTCATAAAAGCAGTAGGCACATGTACTATGGACCAGGACCATTATCTCTACATGCTATATTCTAGAAAGAGCTGCTATGGAGAATGGGATGTTTACATTTACAACTAGCTAGAGAGAGGTTAATTCAAATTGGCTGTCAAGAAGGGTAATCTGAAACAATGTGGGAAGGCATTTTGGGGGATCTGAGGGACAAAGCCTTTGTATCTGTTATGGTAGGCTGAAAAACATGAGAACTGAAAATAGTAATTTCTTGTCGACTTTCGAGGGGAGATTTTTTATTTGGTTTTGTTTTCAACACATGGTTGTTTTGGTGGGGTGCACCTCAGAGAAGGTGAGATATTTACAGTACAGATGTCTAAGTAAACTGGGCATCCTTGGTTCCTTGAGAATTGTCAGAGAGACTAAGTAAACAAGAGAGAAATAGGCACTTATTGGTCAGGGTGTATCTGACCTATTTTAGATGTCCACTTTAGGATGGGATGAATGGCACACCAAACACCACTGACTACTCTGACTAAATCTCCATTGACTATAAAGGATAATATAGTGATATAAAGGATAACAGGCAATTGCCTACAAGGCAAACATCTAACTTTATTCAAACAAACCATACTCTGGTTTGGTTGCTCTGCTAATATGCATAGTCTATGTTTTGTGTTCACCTAGCCATAGATGGAAGACGTAGTTTATAATCTGAACAGTAAAATAGAATAAATTGAAAACAGATTAATTTTATTTCTACTGTTAACTCCTTTAAGCCAGTTCCATTTACTACAGGGTTCTTTTTTGTTTTGTTTTGTTTCCTTTTGGGTAATCAAAACCTGACTGCTGTGTTGTTATTAAAGATTATAGTGTAAGAGCCGGAAAGAATACAGTATTGTGGCATGCACACATCCAGAAAATAGAAATAGTAATCATGTTTCAACTTCCAAAATTAATCTAATTTCTTGGATGATGCTAAGGAAATAATTATGAAAATGACTGTTCTTTTTACAATATGACTTTTGTGATAAAATTTTGCACTGCCTCTGTTCTTCACATGGCTGAGTCGTGCATTAACTGTCAGCTAAGACTGATCAAAAATGAGGAGGGAAGTTTTAGAGACAAGTCCTTTTTACTATGGCTGAGACTTTCAGAAGTGACTATGGATTTTGAGTATCTCACTCATTTTTTGATCACCTGATCTGAAACACATTTTATCAGACAAATTTTTACCACAGGAGGACTGCTCAGCAAGTCTTGAAAAGCAGTGCTTATGAAGGCATTTTAAGGTACATAACCTGAAAATTAAACATCTAAAAATCAATAATCACTTTTAAAACTCCCAGTCACGGGGCATTGTAGTGGGTTGTGTTCTTCAATGACATGCTTAATTTTGCCGTGGTAATCTTGACAAAAAAAAATCCCTGCCCATGTTTCCTTTAAACTTATGTTTATGCTGCATAAAAAAGCGTATGCTTTATATAAAAAAAAATCTTAAAGCTTATACTGCTTTTATTTGGCAGGGATTGGTTTTCATTATAGGTTTTTCTGGTGAGTAGAACTGACATGACAGCACTTCATATTTGCTAGAATTCTCAAAAAGGACTGACTTGATTCTGAAAATAGTATCTAAGAATTATCTACTACTCCCCACCCAATGAGGGGACATCTTCCATCACATAGGTTTGTGATGGAAAACTTCTTACAAAAATATTAATATTTTAGTGCTGTTATCCTTTTTTCTGCCATCCTGTCTAATTTAAGTAGAATATTTTCTCTGGTGTTAGTATTGTAAAGTGACCGAAAACCTTTAGAGTACAGAACTGATAGAAGTTTTCTTTCCTTTTTTGCCCTCCCCCCTTTTTCTTCAATTTAAACTTTATTTATATATATCTAGTTAGTTATTTATTGTTAAATTAGAAACACAGGTGGAAGGAAAGGGAGAAAGAGAGAAGAGACTGAGGAGGCAGGAACTAGAAAGAAATGGGAAGGAGGAAAAAATAGCCAAATAAAAGAGAATTAATATAAATGAGGTTATGGATACCAAAACACTACATGAATTAGGGCAGGATCCTCAGATCTCTGTAGGCACACACAGAATGGAATTGGTCACATCTAACTATATGGATCTAAGACAAATTTAAACTGAACTGTCACCTTTAACTCACTTAGTCATGGAAAGAAACGGGCACTTCCAGAGGCTGAGCTGACCTGTGCAACAGAGGCATCTAAGACATACGGGATGCATTGTCTTACGGAGGTGCCCTGGTCTCTCAGTTTGACCATAGACGATGACTAGACTGCTTGGATTAAAAACGAGACTTTAGACAGCTAAAGGCAAACAAGCTGAGTCTCACCGCAATTGTCCTGTGCATGGACTGCAGCTGCATCTGGGAGGAAGAGGAAGGGTGCTAGGGTGGAAGGGGAAAAAAGAGTTAAACATTCCCAGGATTAAATGAGTGATGTATGATGTGGCTGAAGACCATCTTGTCAGACTGAACACCTCGACGTCTGGCAAGTTAATGCAAATGAGAGAGTACACAAATTTGAGGCAAAAGTAGTTGCAATTCAGTTCTAAAGACTTTGTAGGCTTCTCAGAGGTGCTTAAGAGAAATAAAATGAGCATGCTGATTCAGGGGAATGAAGTTACACTCTATTATCAAGGCCAGGTAGATCCATAATGAAAAAGATCAGGGTTCTGGGTTTAGGTCACTAATAGCACACAGGGAATGACAGAGTTTGTGGGTTGTCTCTGAATATGCTGAAGGGCAATCCTTTGGGACACACAAAAAAGATAGAATTTGATTCATACAAATTAAAACTTTGCCTCATTAAGAATCTTTGTACACCCTGCTCAAGTATTTCTACATAAGCTCACTACAAATAGGATTGGCAACCATATAAGTAGTAGGAAAAGGAATGTTGAAACAAATCAGTGAAATAAAGTACTGAAAATGCAGTAAAAAGTTAACCAAAGTGAAAGTAGAAAGATTGTATGGGAGAGAGAGAAAAAAATTGAAAAATGGAGCCATAGCATCTATTATTTATGCTACATGCCTACTTACCTACAGCTGATATTGTTATATGTTGGAGGGCTTCTTCTCCTTGCTACTCAATAGCAAAGGATTTCCCAAGGCTAGACTATTTCCTGGGCAAAACACCAACTACATTTACAAAACTCCTGGACTTACAGATCAGATATAAACAGTCTGGAAAACTGAACTCATTCTGTGAGCAGAAAACAGACTACACAATTCCATCCCGCTGTAGTGACTGTGGGCCCTGATCTACTCTGTGCAAATAGACTCATTCACCTCTCTCATCCAGGCACAGAATAGGCATGGGTATTTCTCAGCAAAGTTGTTACTTAGTTCCACCTTATCTAATTTTCTAAGTTAGCAATATAACTGTATGCCTTTTACCTTGTCTTCCCATGCTACCTGAGCAGTCAGTGGTGAGAAACAGACCATAAAGTTAGCTTTCTCTGACCCATTTTAAACATCTTGTTTAGAATGAAATAAGTTGCACCAAAGATTGTATTCCCTGGACTGACTGGGTAGATTTCTACTGACTGCGCAAGGAGCCCAGCATGATTATTTCATTAGATCAGGTGGATTAAATCCTATGCTACAAGTTGCTACAAGTACAACCATTAAGGTGCTTTTCATAAAAAAGGCAACTTTGTTTCTCTACTCTTCAATTGAAAACAAGTCCAAAAGTCTTGCTCTAGTCACCTTTTGCCAAAGTCTTGGTCTTGTTGCACACAGCTCTACTTTTTACTGCTAACACCACCAAAGCAAAAGAACTTTCCTCAGACCTCTTACAGAGGTCTGGGGTATTCCAGGATCATCTTCTGACACCTGGGAATAATCTGAAAACAAGTTGGAAAAAAAAGAGAAAGTGTAAAGTCTCCTTTACAGTCCTTATCCAAAACACGTTAAAATCAGTTGACTTTAATGGGTGGTAGTAATTTTCTTTTATCGGACTTTTTTGGTCTCTACCTTTCAGGGCTCTTGCATTGGTTTAACATGGGACAATTCAGCTTTGTTTCTCTTCACTGTTTTGAGTAGGTGTGTCTTACACAACTGAGTGAATTGCTTGTCTTTTCAGTGATTTGGGGGAATATAAAGAAGATTTGCATTTTTTGAGTCTATATACTTGCAAAGTCAATGAACTTCAAGCTAAAAACTAGGACGTATGTAGGAAACATCATGAGGGTCTTCTACAGATTTCAAAGTTCCCGCATTACAGAGAACATTCAATGTCCTCTATACGCTTTACATGGGTGTACCTTTAATTCCACCAGAGTTAGACTTAATCTATTGTAGCTGAAAGCTAGCATGGTATTTACAACAATAATTTGACACAGAAACGGTATGTCTGTGAGGAAACCACTATCACCTGTCCAGAGGTTGAAGCCAGATTACTGCTTGCAGACTACAGCTGAGGCTGAAAATGAATGTTTAACAAATAAGAATGTGAACTGGAAGTTTTTATCCAATAATTCTGACTTCTGTGCAGAATTGAGGCTTGAAGATAAATCAGAGTGTTCAAAGAGAGACAAAAATCATCTTTACACAGTTCATTCTTGGCTTTGCTAACTTCTATAGGGTGGACACGTGAGGATGGAGAAAGCCAATCAGAGATCAAAGAATGAAGAGATAAAGCTTAATATTCCGCAGTGCTCTAGAGGAGAAAGCTGGTAGTATAGAGCAGAATACTTCCATCAAAAACAGGCTTTAAATGAACTGTACCTTCAAGTTTACATGCCCTGATTCTTCCTCTCTATTAACTCTGGAGATCCTATTTTAACAAGCTAGATTATTTTCAGTGACTCCAGAGGACAGACTAATGCCATGCATTATGGAATAATTCTGATGGAGGTGCAGTAACATAACTGTAGTGTAGAAGACAATAGCATGTTTAGTGAGAAAAATGTGCCATACCAAATGAGATTCTTACATGGTTTTGAATATAGGTTTACTGTTTGAAATGAAGAATATGTATGTCCAACTCCAGACACAAAATATCCGAGAATGTGATTAGCTCATTGTCCTTAAAATAAACAAATGAGCAAAACCCACAGAGTATTTATTATCAGAGTTTGCTACAAGAAGTGGATTTTCAAGCAATATAGACAGGTCTTAGTCCTTTCAGCTGGCAGAGCTCACCATCAGTACAGCTACACTGAATTTATATCATTTGCAGTTCTGAAGCTTCAGCCTCACCTGCCTCACATATTATATGATATCCCTGCAGACGATCCAAGTTTCAACCCATCTCTATAACCCTCCTTAAAGAAAAAAGAGAATGCTGCCTTTGTTGAAAAGGCCTGGGCTTGCAGACATTTAATCAGCTGAACAACGCCAGTGTTTTCATTGGAAATATATAAGAGTTTGGAAATATATAAGAAATATTTACAGTTTGGAAATCTCTCAGTAATGACACAGGTGCACAACAAATGAGGTACTAAGACTATGATGTGAACCGTATGCACAACTTTGGATTGGTCCAATCTTGTGGTAGTATACATTTGCTTAAACCACTTTCATTGAGATTTAATTCAATACTAAACCATTTTAACCTGGTGGCCTTTAAGTGTGTACTCACACTCCCCAAGGGAGTAAGAATTTGTTCCTGGGCAATTAACCAATTACCCAGTTTGCACCACACAGTTCCCTTTTTGGACAGTATTAATTACAAGTGCCTCATGAGAAGTTCACTCTTCCAGAACAGAAAAACCCTTTGCACTTCAACAGCACCACTTTTCTTGCCCCTTCCATACCTGAGGCTCTAAGGACTATGTACTTGCTTGGAGTACATTTTAATAATTCTTCAGACATAAAACTAAAACCACTGGATGTGAAGCATGTTAGTGGCTGAAGTGAGACACGAGAAATCAATGGCAAGGAGAAGCAGAGACGCTGAGGGGAAATTAAACTCCTTTTGTTCTCATATGCTAGAGACAAAAATGTGAATGGCAGCCAAAAGTAAATGGAAGACCATGGATGTTGGTGTGCATCAAGCTTCGATGTAAGTTGAAAGCACGTTCAGGATCAGAGATGTCAGAATTATTCCCCATTGTTTGCAGTCTCGCAACAACTGCTGCATGACCAGTTGCTTCAAGTCCACTTTTATCTTTACACTAAGTAACTGATTCAAAGGAACAAAGGTGCAAATTGATTTTGGGGCAAACAAAATTCCAGATCTAGCCCTTTCAGCCTAGCAATGCATTCGAAACAACAAACTTAGCTATGACCAATGTTTAACAGAAAGGGAAAAGAGCCAGAATGGCCTAACATGGATGCTCCGAAGTTAGCTCCCAGTTTGCAGTTTCTCAAAAATTATCTGAATCTCCAAACCCACTATTTTTCCCAGTTAAGTAAGCTACCCTGATAAAGCATACAACACTGCACCCACATCCATGGGTAATTCATAAAATGCATGGCCTTAGGCACTGGCTGTTCTCTATCCTGCTGATCTCCACGACAACTAAAGTTTATCAATACAGACCAAAATCAGGTTATTCACTTTGATGAAGCACAGTGACTCTAGAAACACATTTGAGGTCTTTACGCCATTTTCTTTAGGAAGGCTACCTTAATTTTGCTAATCAGTAAACTTGAATGTCTGACAAAAGTTATAAATTACAGAGAATTTAGTTAAGTGTAGGCAGTTTCACATTAAAGCAAGTTGCTTTTTATTGTGCGCATTGCTAAAGTATTTATGGTCTTTTAAAAAGCAACGCTGGAACAATTTTAGATATATATAGCATTTCAGACAGTACATGTGTAGGCAAAAACCTATGTTTACACAGGCAAAGAAGCACAGAAGCAAACACTTATATATAAATCATGCTGGCTTGAGCCTTCAGACGTTTTGAGTGCTATTCCATACCAGTTATGGCAATCAAGTCACAATGTTTTAGGTACTGGCTTTGAAAGGCATATAGGTCTGAAATATCCAGATATACGCTACTAACATTTCACTGGGAATTCATAAGACGCTATTTAGCCTTCTTTTGTGCCTAAACCTCCTCAGAAACAGGGCTGTTCGGGATAATCCAACTCCTGACAGGCCTCCAGCCCCTTGTTGAGAGTGCATTACTGTTTCTTCTTAAAACAAATGGAAGAAACATTTCTATTAAGAGAAGCACACTGTAAAATAGAATGACATCGTTCTTTCCCTCACTAACCTGCACACTTCCTTGATCTCTCTAGAGAAGGGCCATCTCTCAGTGGCTTCTTTTTTAATGTGAACATGCTCTTTTCCAGTTCATGGCTTCTCTTGTAACATATAGGGGGAAAAAAAATCTGTGCTCTGCTCACTTAGGACACAATCTGTGGACAACGAACTTCATTCTCTAAGGCTGCCACAGAGCATGGAGTCAAGCAGAAATTTTAAGTTACCACTAGACAATTTTTAAGCATGAAACAGGCAGATTTAAAAAAAGTCACTTCGTTCATCAGCCACATAAATCAGTGCTGTATACTTTCCTCTGTCTGTATACCTATTGAAACCATAAAATTGCCCCTAAAAATATCTTACAGCAATGTGCACAAATAATGTTTAAAGACAAAGTCATCCTATTTTTCATTACTACTTCAAAATAGAAAATAGCAGAAGTCAGCCTCCATCATAGAGACATCACCTATGCAGGCCGAGGCACAAGGGACTTGAATGCTAGCCACCTTCTAAGGATTTCAAAACACCCAAAGCAGAGCACTTTTTAACATTGCATTCATCACAGATGATCTTGTAACCACAATAAACAAGTTTTCTGATCAATGATTTAAAAATCAGAGCCTGTTAAAGCTCCAGTAAAGTGCTTGTATATCATTGGAAGTTGATGGAATCTCCTTTAAAAAATATTGATTTAGTCTTCTGGAATATTACTCTGGCAAGTGGCCCATGAAATAACAAAACTACTTTCAAGGTAGACATAGTTTTACGTCTGAATTTATCATCACTGTAAGAATGTAAAAGATACATACGGATGAAAGGACAGAATTTAGGTTAGGAGGCTAGATTTGACAACCAAATATGTATGTTCATGTTCCTCTACCTGCCACAGACACCAGTGAGGGGATTTGGAGTAACCACCTTGTGAATCATACCCTCTGCTGTTCAACAGGAATAACAGCTCATAGGAACTTTATAAACTCACTAAATATTCTCTGCTGTTTGATTTTACAGTAGTGGAGACCACAACAAATCTATAGATAGTTAATCAAAGCAGAGTGGCATTTTCAATTATGCTATTTACGGTACATAGCCTACGTGAACTTAGACTCCTAAAAAATACACTCAGTTTTTTTCCAAACCCCACCTGAAAAGATTTGGCACAAATTACTCCTCAATCCCCCCAGAAAAAAAAAAAAAAAAAAAAAAAAAAAAAAAAAAAAACAAAACCACCACCCAAAAAAGCAAAACAGAAACCAAATAACCCTGAAACCAACACCCAAATTAATAATTTGTCTTGGGAAATGTAAATGAAAAATATAGTAGTTGTGAATAAGAACATTTTCTCTAGAGCATAAAATAAATTTGTCAAGAATTAGTGTCAATCAAAGTAGCAAACATCTACTCTCCTAGCATTTCTTAGAAATGAGAACTAGGTCCTTGTTGATCATGCACTGACATCAAATGGTCGTCTGTGTTTTCCATTTTACTTTCTTGTCATAGAAAAGCATTAACCCAGGGACACACGTTCCCTTTCATTGCTGGTCTAGTGGGAATTCCAGCACTCAACTGGTAATACCTGGGGTTAAGAAATTAAATTGCCATGCTAAAGAATATACCATTCATCAAACATCTGCCATTTTCTTGTCAAAAATGAGACTTTTGACATGAAGACCCTGTCAATAATTATTAATGCTGGCAGTCTGAGCACTTGCAGCAAGACAAAGCGGTAGCAGAATGAATCATTGAGTGTCCAGTGACTTTTCAGGTGAACTGTAGAGGAGTGTTGTTTACCAAAACATTTGTGTAACAACATCGCTTCTCCTGCTCTAACCCTCTAGGTTGCACCATATGTAAAATCATACCTACCTATGATATATGCCATGTTTCTCCTTTCTTTCCAGCAAGATGCTGATTGGAGGAATGACGTAGACCTGAATTAGCTAGATATATGTGGGGTTTATTTCCTTTTCATTGAGTTTTCAACATGTGATACAAAATTTATGAAGAATCTGTTAAAGCAAAAGCAGAAACAAGCTTCCCCCTCCCAAATTATACTATTCATGATAAAGTGGAAATAACTTAAAAAAAAAAAAAAATTGCTTTTTCCGGTTAAATGTGTTTGATCCTTGAAAATGAATGAATAAGCAAAGAACTTGATGGAAATGTGTGGGCCTTTTTTAAACTTAAGGGTTATTCCAGCATGCATCTGCATCATGCATACCTACTTAATTACTGGAGTGGTTTATGGTAGTGATACTGTTAGATGATATTCTGTCTATAATGACTCTTTCATCAATGCAACAATGCTCATGAAAATAATAGCGTGGATTTAAGCTTTGAGTAGGCATTTCTACAGGAATATGGTTTGTTTTTTTTTTGTTTTGTTTTTTTGTTTTTTGTTTTTTTTTTTTGTGGGGGTGTGAATGTACTCTTTCTACAACAATTTAACCAAAACCTCAAAATAGATGCTGATATACCATGTTGCACACTACTGGCTGGATTTCTCATGGGAAAAACAATGAAGCCTTCTCAGATCAATTTATTATCTGTTTCCTAAAATTCCAGACAAGGGGCTGATACAGGAAAATCCATGCAAATAACGTGGGCCTGATGTGACACACTGTGTGCTGGACCATTATAGGGTTGTGAATATGTGTTTCCAGTCCCCAGAACTGTGAGTGCACATTGGATTCGTGGACTTCTGATGTGGTGCTGCTTGGGCTTCAGCATGTGGTGTTACAGTGTCCCTAAATAATCTACTACTACAAAATATTTACAAACTGTGCAATTGGAGGTTGACAAAAATCAGGCAGTGCTTTCTGCTTGGAAGCACATTAAGTAAAATCTAGCTGGATTGAATATACAGGTACAAAACCAAGACGTTGCCATTTGTACTATAGGATTAAATATGTCGTGTCCACGACCATGGCACATTACAATTTTTTATGCAATTCATTCAGCAGATGGACAAGAAACCTGTCTGAACTATGCAGATAGGTGTCTCAGTTACACTAGGAATACAACCAATATTACTTTATGCTTCCCCAGCACCTGAGGATCTCACTCAGATGAAAATCTATTGCTTTTGCATTACTGGACTTGCTTTGGTTGTTTAATTTGGCGGAATGATTCAGGTTAACACAAGCTTAACTGAAACCAAACATGGTTCAAGAAACCAAGTTACATCTTCTTTTATGCCTTTGGCAGTTCACTCCTAACACTAAAAAGTAAATAATGATTACGATGATAACTACTGGGAGGAAGTATGAAGGCTGCTAAGGAAAAACCAAAAGAATCATAAAGTTAAGAAAAAAATAAAAAAGAATCATAAAATTGTAATTACTATTAAAAGGGATGGCTTCTATTTCCTTTTCCTACCTCAGCTGCTTAGATAATTTTGATGAATCTACCCCCCTGTCATTTCAGCCATAAGGAGGAGTTTCTATCTACCACACCAGTAAAAGGACAGAATCTGGCATGTTTTGAGCCGTTGAGTCTGAAATGGCAGCATGCAGGCAGCTTTAGGGGGAAACCAAATGTGTGAAGAAAGATAGATTAGGCATGAGACTGGCAATGAATGACTGAAGATACAAGTTGATAAGACGGAAGTTTACTATCACTAAAGCATTTTGCTGCAGAAAACTGTTAGGGATTAGCTACGTGTTTCCAAGGTTTTGTCAGCCTAAACACAAAGGCTATTGCATATAATGATCATCCGGTTATTGAGAGAGAAAGTCTGATTTTTTTTGCGGGAGTAAAGCACTCATTATTGTGCTGTAAATTATACAAATTATTGTTTGGTTTTTTAAAGCAAGTTTTACAGTCTCCAGTGGCTACACTATATTAATTAAGCATTAGTTCCCCAGTAGTGCACTCTTCTGTTGTGTTCCTGTCATAGCTCGCAGCTAACATCAGAAGTGGGAATTTTTAATAATGAGTGCACAGTGGTAACAATATATAATTAATCTTTGAATTTAAGCACATCTCCAAGGTTTTTAAAGCCAAATAGAGGCTTAAGTGATTTGCAGAACCATGACCATAGTGTCTGTAAAATAGAACTGGAGGTAGATTTTCCTGACAAAAATAATAGTTAAAAGGTCCTGAACATATAAGAACAAAATAAATTCTACTCAAAAACAATAACCAATTTTTTTGTGGGGTCTTTTATTTGATTTTTTGAAGATGAAAGTCCTGGCTAAAGGGTTATTGCGAGGAGTAGAATATTGATAGCAGAGTAAATCTCAATCACTGCTACAGATATCATGTGATATTACCTTCAGAAACAGACTGAACACCCTTCCTCAACCACAACTTATCTCTATCATGTACTAAAGGCAAAGAACTTAAATATGTTGTGGAATAAAGATCTGGATGGAGAATTTAGTCTGATGGGATGATGTTTAATAGTTTTAAAGAGCAAAAAAGGGCGTGGAAAATGCTTAATATGGACCACAGTCTAAATGCCACAGAGATTTCAATATGGTGACATAACCATACTATGACCTATCTTATTTCTTCATTATAACACCTCTCTTTTTACAGGATATGTGTGCACAAATATTGAATATGCCTGGTGTATACCTGCATAGACTTATTCATTTCATTGCTTTTTATTATTTCTGTGTGACTTTTCTGTTGTTGAATCTGTTTGGATAAACAACACTCCACTTCATAACACATACATAAATGCAATATCAATTTATACACACCCATTAATAAAGTTGCAAAAAAATATGAAAAAGAATGGCAGCGAATGAAACAGAAAATATGATGTTTTCTCTTGGTTTTGGTGGCTAACTATACACATAGGAAAAATATCAGTAAAACCCAGTCACCATATTGATCAAAAATGACAAGGATGTTTTATAATCCCGTTAAATCACTGGAGTCTATGGAATGCTTTGCTTCATATGTGAGAAATGTGCAGCAGACACCAAACATGCACTTAGCAGGTCATAATCAGAACTAGCTCTGCACATCTTGGGTGCTAATTACAATCTAAGACTCAGTGGATGACTTCCCAGCAGCACATACATGGGAAGTCTTCATGCAAGCCCTAGGCAAACCATGCAGACAGTTAACATATTCACTGCACTTTCTCCTGAGTTTTAACTCTGAGATATATCCACCTGTAGATTGAATTTAAAGCATTGTTTTTGTATGCAGAAATCCGGTTTGGAGCAAACTTCAAGGACAGCACTTTCAGTAAGTGGATGTCTGACTACAGACATGAAAAAGTGATGTATAAAATATTATCATTTCATGTAAATCTAAACAAGACAATAGGAAAGAAGGGAAGAAAATTAGGCAGCTGGAGGACATATTTTTCCCTGAAAACTGTCATTTAGATGGATGCCATCAATATGCTATGAGTGTGGTTAATTAGGGTGAAACTGATCACTGGGTAATTTTTTTTAAAAAGTACTACAAAATGAGGATATCCTACTTTATCCTGACAGCTTTTATTTTTATTTAAGGTTTTCATGACTTGCCTTCTTTCACCAGGGATACAGCACTAAATCAAATAGTCTTACCTGTGTTTATGAGTGTTAGAAATCACTAGAGCTCAGAAAAAATTGCAAAACAAACGTGTGTGATGTTTAGGCTGAGAAGCCAAGAAAACACCAAATGTGCTGCCACATATCCTAGTTATTCGAAATGATTCTATAATTTTTAAATGGAGACTGATGGCATGCACTCAAAATGAGAATGATGACCATCTCAAATGACCAATCTCTGCCCTCGAATGAGGTGGAAACTATCAAAAAGGATATCGGCTTTAAAAAAATGTTAATCACAAACGAAGTTTTAAAACTTCTAAAGGAAAATGTTAGGATTTGTTGTGCATTTTTAAGCAATTCTTGGGGTGGTGGGGTGGTGTTTGGCTTAAGTGGAATGCATTCAAGGTTACAAGAAACATGAACATAAGGAACTTTAGGAGACTGTCCTAAATTAGAATTCAGTCCAAAGTTAATGAAATCTTTTTGCCAAATCTCATTCCTTTCAGTGAACTTTGGACCATATCCCTGGAACGTATGAAGCACAGCAGACTGTCCCATGAGTATAATAATATTTATGCTTGGTCAGTATGTTAATTTCCAGATAACTGACCTGTAAGGAAGTTTTGTTTTGTTTTGGTTGGTTTTTTTTTTTTTTTTTCAAATCTTGTATTACTATGTATTTTCTAGGCCTTTAAAAAAAAAAAGTGAAAGCTGGCATTAAAACGCACTTCAGTGGCTTTTAAAAGAACGTAAAAATCAACAAAGGCAATTTAGTAGATTCTGTGACTCTTTTTGAAAATCAAATTAATTTAGCTGAGGTGTCTTTTTGACTTTGTCTTTTTTCCTATGTGTATATTAGAAATCTAAATTGATTACTCCTTTATTTGTACTTACAAGTAAATGCTGGACTCATTGCCCCCGATATCAGGTGACTGGAGTTTCTGCACAAGTATCACAATTATGCCAATAAAAAGCACAAAGTTTATCTAGGGGAAAAAGAAAGGAAAAAAATTATGACAATGATATATTTTTTCAAGTACGAGAATGAAACATTCCCAGTGACTTGCTGGCTCCATTGCCTTATTCTTCTCCCAGCTGCAGTCTAGAAGTTTTATATGGTCAGAAGTAAGGGGATAGGTTTACAAGGGTCTTATTGCCCCTTTGCCAGGCAAAAATATCTGCCTTGCAATAGCTAAAGGCAGAATTTCTTCAGTTCCAAGCACTAGGTAATATAACACAAGCGAAAAGGTTTCAAAATTTTTCAATATCAATCAGTGCAAAGAATAATAACAAAGGTCCCTGCACATTAAAACCATATAGCAAAGATCTCAACAATAAAAGCATCTTTGACACCCATTCTTTGAACTAAGGCACTTTGCAGTTTAGCAGCATCCATCAGTCACAATTTAATATCTCCACTTTCCTGAAAATCCCAAGTTGTGTCACTTTCCCTCTGCTTGGCTGAACCCAGCCCAAGGTGAGATGACTTCTAATGTTTTTTTGGGGAAGGAGTGTGTGTGTGTGGGTAGGGGGGGATGTTAATGTTCATCATCATGTCTTTTAGTTTTATGTCATCCTGGGCATCTTCTTGTCCATAGAATCATGTAATTACAAATACAGATTTAAAAATTTGGAGATTAATAAAATCAGTTTATTTTGATGCTTTGGCTTCAGATTTGGCTATCACCAACTCCATAGCATCTTAACACCAGAAGAAAACAGTGGGAAATTTAAGTTGATCCCATATGCAACATTTTACTCCTGTAAGGACACTAAGAACTTCAACTAGATGTGAGCATCTCTTTCAAAAGGTTTTTCTATCTGATCTGAGGACTATAAAAGAAGGGAGAAGCCCCGTCAACTCTTGCTAGTTGCTTGAATCTTTAATATCTTCAATAGGAGCCAGGTATAACTGATTCCCCAAATCCAGAATGTGATCCTTCAAGAATATGTCTGTAAAGCATGGAAATTCACATATATCAATATAAAAAAACACCACAGATTGTTGGACCCTCTCCATCTCAATACCCTTCAGTGTTATTAGCTGAATTACCTTTAATGTGTCTGAAGGTTACTGTACTTCAGAGGGCTGGCCAAATACTTAAAAGAAGCATGAAACCTTATGAAAACACCTACCAGTAGAGAGCTACCTGTGAGCTGGATGTCTAAATTCCCACAACAGTCAACAAAGACCTGGCCAATGCTGTCACTGAAGTATGGAGAGCACCTTAGCATGACCAGAATTGGACACCTACGTGTGGTAAGACAAACAGTTTTTCCAGTGCCACTAGCCATATTGTCTAGGTGCTCAATTTAATTTCCTAACTGGAGGAGCCCAACACCATTTCAAAATTCCCTTATTCTTTTGGGGCAGCAGTCGGAGCCCAAACAGGGTACTTCATAACCTGTCAGTCATCCATTTACAGGTATCTAGCATCATTTGAATCAAATCCAAGAACTCCATGAACTAGAGTTCAGATACTTTGTTGACAGTTGAGCATCTTGCATTATGTCCACAATACTATTATAAAGATAATATTAGATAAATAAATGTACCGATGAAATTAATTCCTTCAACAGACACAGCCCAGTTCCTAGTCACTGGCATCTAGTACTGTTTTAGATGCCTGGGGTTGCCCCACTTAGCCTTCAACAGCTACCCCAAATGGTTAGGATTCCCATGGTACAGGATTCCCATATATCTTATGTCATATCTGCCAGCCCCAGGTTAATGCTCCATATGCTCTAGGGTCTTACATATGGCATTTGGTAGGTATGTTTAAGCAGCTGAATAACTCCTTTTCTATATCGTCTTTGCTTGTAGGCAGTGCATCATCCTTTAACTTGTACTAAACCTTCTTTATAACAATGGAATTAACATTGTGGATGGCAAGCGCTGGATATTCAGACAACCTGTCTGGTAGTCCAGCACAGCTGATGCACCATAGTTTGCAAAGCCATTTGAAGCTATTTGCATCAGTTTTGTGCCCTCAGAAATGTTGAGGAAGTGCCTCCTCCAGGTGTCACTTACCATGATTGATCCAACCACAGGACCCTTTATCACCCACCACAAGGCAGTGTTGTCATTCATGTCCCAGCAGCTGAAGTCGTTAATGAAAGAATGGGGTGGGGAAAGAGAAGGAAAGAGAAAGATATAACAAGGAAGTTAAACTTACAACATTTTTTAAGGGAGCAGAGAGAGGGAGATTGGTCTTGTAGCTAAATTATTTTATTTGGGCTCAAAGGCACTGGTTCTTCAGTCTGTCCCTGTTGTAGCTTTTACAGCATTTACCCAACTTATCTGAAAGGAAAATAAGTTATTTTGTGGCAATTTTAGTGCTACCTCTTACTAAAAAGTTTGGTCATTTTGGAAAATGCCTGTATATGTGTTTCTATGTTGACAGACAATACAACTGTGAAATTGTCCCTTTAAGCTAACATCTCAGTAGAAGGGAAAAAAAAATCAACCCACAAACAGGGATACCTTGAAGGGTACGAGATGGTTATTCCAAAGATCGGTCTCGTTAATTTTCCAAGGTAAACATATATGAATGTTGGTTCCTGATCCTGACATGAAAATTCATACACATATCTAGTACACGAGGATGTATTAGAGACTGGTTTTGTTCACATATAGGAATGATTTTCCAGTCATTGAGTTGCAAGTACTACCAAGGAGCAAGGATTCATCTAAGAAGGTTCAAGCACTGGACAACAGATGGGATCATCTCCTTTTTTAAGCTGTTGGGAGTTAGTTGTCATAATTAAAATGGCATTTCTACCTCAGCATTTAAAATCTTCTTCTAGATACAATGAAGAATTCTGCTGAAGTTTATTCCATATAGATGCATTTGGACATTCATTTGTAGAGAAAGCTAATTACAGGACCTGTATACATACGGGGTTTAAACTTTAACATATATTTTAAAGCTAGAAAACCAATAGTAATGAAAAAATCTTATTTCCCCTGCCACACCACCCCCACTACGCTATTTTAAGACATTAAGAATTTGATTGTCGGTTAAAAAATGTCTTCTATTTGTGTCCGCTTTTTTTCCCTCATGCTTCCCTCTAGAAAACATAAAATCACAGAAAAATATCTACTTTGTACCTGCAGTTCTGAGAAGAAGGGTTTCCCCTCCTTCTCATAACTGCAGCCGAAAGTCCCAGCAGCAGTTGTCATAGTGCATTTGCCAGATGCCAAGAAACATTTTGGAAGAGCATACAGGGATAAACTACTGCTGATCTTATGAGAGCTTAATGCAGCTTCTGTGTCATTCTAATGGCAGTGTCCGGGGGAAAAGTGAAAATTTTTAAACAAAAGTATATGCATGTGTAAGTGTGAGGAGGCAAAACTAAAATGCCGTCATCAAAGTGCATTTGAGAGGAATCCCAAGCAGCTGGGACCAGAAATCCCAATTTCTGGTTTAGAAATTTCAGTTGAACTTATATATGCAATGGTTTACTGGATTCCCATAAAACCAACAATAAGGGTGTGTGAGGTAGAGCTAGTGAGAAGAGAGAAAATTAGAACTGGGATGTCAAATTTGCACAAAAAGATATATTTTTGCTCCTACCTACAAAGCCTAGAAACTTAAAATCCCCCAAAATCTATGGGACTGATGGCTGAGGTTTTCAAATGCAAAGTAACATTTCTGAGTTACCTCACCTTGGATGCCTAATTTAAAATATTTGAAAGGGGACAAATGTTCAGAGGGAACTCATTCTCACCCACAGTCTGGAAACCAGGCTTTTTTCAGTTATCAACAATTGTATGCCACAAAACACAAGCACCCAAAGTCAGCAATTATCTCTTTAATTCTTTGTATGCATTAATAAATGAATTATTCTGAAAATTACCCACTATTTGCAGAGCTCAGCCTCTTGAAGATGCACATTAAGTCTACCCTGAAAGTCTTTGGTGAGTTGACCAATGCTGTAAGAACCTGAGCAAATTCTAATATAAATCTGGCTGTACAAGCAGATACTGATGTATGGCAATTTGTCGCTGTAGAAGTGAGAAATTACAGAGGATGAAATCTACCTGCTCTAGTTCCAATCATCTATACTGAAGACATATACATCCCAGCTAATTATCCTAGACTCTGGTTGGAACAAATAGACACTTGGAGGCTGTTGATTATTTTTTTCCTGCACTGATGTATTTTAAATGTGTACATCATCCTAAGGGATACATCATCCCTTAAAAATGCTTATTCTTCTTAGACCTATTCCTCTCTTTTTACAGTCTGTGTCCCCAGCAAACTCAGTTGTCAATGTCTACCTTGTAGATGTCAACAATGAATCAGATCAAGCTCACACAAAGGTTTTTTCAAGGACTTTTTTTGGTCCAGTCCCTGTGCCACCTATAGGATGGATGTGGTGGAAGAAACACAATTTTCTCTTCAGATGAACATGACCAGAAGGAAAAAAAGCCCCAACGCACAACAAAACAGTCTGTAATATCTGCCAATGAGCAGTACTACATAAACAGGCTCCCTAATTTTTTTCAAATGCATCGCTACAGTGGAGGTCAGACACACAGGACTCTTTCAGGACGGATGAAGGAAAGGGAGCCAGTGGGATGGGGGAGGGACGTGATTTCCATTTGAAAAGGGCAGAGTCCAATCTCTGTTACGTCTCTGGTGTACATCTGGAATAATTCCATTTAATTCAGTAGCACAGCTCTGGATAAACAGACAGTTGCATTTATCTCCACAAACATGTCACTTACAGTGATGTGAATCAGGAGCTGAAGTCAAAGGGAGCTCTGCCAGTTTTATAAGGAGCAAGCAGGTGGAGACTCAGACACAGAGTCTATATCTTAGTCCATGCCGTTGCGACCGTGGTTTCCCAGTTCAGTAATTTCTGCAATGTTTTCAGGCTCATGCTGGCTTCTCCCCCACCCCCAGAACAATGCTAGTTGATTTTTAAACAGTAACCACTGAGACATTCAGCTAGAATCTGTCTGTGTTGCATGCTAAATAGCTTCTCTAACTAAAAGAAAGGAAAGGGGGGTTTTGTTTTGTTTTTCTTTTCTTTTTTTTTCTTCTTTTTTATTCCTTCTTTTTCCTTTTGCTTCTTGCAAATGTCTCATTTCCCCTACCCACAAAATGCAAGGACTGTTTGGACTCCTAAGAGAGATTAATGCATTTAGGACCAGTGTTGTAATCATAATAATGACACAACAGGGGGTTCTGGCTTGTTTTGCATGGAAATAAATGATTTAATTTGTCTTAATGTCAAAATAGAACATTGGGTCAAAACACTGGTACACCCAGTGGAGGGAGGGCTTCATGTACTTTCCAAAAAGAGCATGAAACAACAAGGATGAAGAAAACCTGACAGAATAGTGAGTCTTGTGCAAATTTTGGATCCAGGTATCTGTCGTATAAGGCAAAATTAAAACATAAGCCTAAATCTCTCAGAAATGGGACCTGGGTGCATAACGAAGCCTTTCACTCAGATCAAGGTTTTCAAAGGACCACTGCAGGATTTCCCAAATTTTAGAACGGAATGGAATGGAATGGAGTGGAATAGAATAGAATAGAATAGAATAGAATAGAATAGAATAGAATAGAATAGAATAGAATAGAATAGAATAGAATAGGAGTAATTTCAGTTGGAAGGGACCTACAATAATCACCTAGGCTAACTTCAGTCTTCTTCATTCCCAGCATTTTTTCTAACACTTCACCAATTTCAAACATAGCTGTCACAAAAAAAAAAAAAACATTGCTAAGTTTGTATTTTCAAGGCATACATTCATGTCCATTTTTACCAGCTATGTCTGCTGCTCTATTAGACCAATCTACTGACTAATGAGATGTGCAGGGCATCTCTGAGAGCAGCCTTTCCTTCTGGTTCCTTAGAAAAAGATACGGGATCTTTGCAGGTTTTTTGTTTTTTGTTTTTTGTTTTTTTTTCCCCCCTACAGAAAGAGACCAGTTGGGTGGAATCTACCTTCCTGAATTATTTCTGAAATTATTCCCTTTCCTCATTTTTTTTCACAAAGACAGGATGTGGGTTTCTGTCTCACCTCTACTCATCTCCCCTACTAGATTTCTGGAAAAAAAACTCTCCAAGGGGAAGCTAAACTCCTAATTGCCTTTGTAAATCAAAGCTCAGCAACTCCTTCTGCAGCTTTCACTCATCACGTAGAAGATATATGCAATAACTTCTATAGATGAACTCAACACATTTGTCTTCATAATCAGTTGGAGAGGAGAAGACAATTACAGATGTGTTTCCTCTGACAGCTCTTTTAAGATTTGATAAACCATCTCGTGGACTCCACTAATTTAACTGAGAAGGGACTGGAGGGCCACTGGGTCAGCTGCAGGTTTACAGGTTAGATACCTATATCTTCTTTCATCAATTCACCAGCGCAACAGGGACATAAACATCGAACTATGGCTATTTATGCAGCTGAACAGGAAAGCACTCTAAATTGAACACTGGACCTAAACTACTTGCGTACACAAATCGATGTCAGAAATTAAAGGAGAAATTAGTCATGTCCTCTGATCACCGTATTCCTGTTTCATCCTTGCCATCGTGCTGAATGCACATGAAATGATTTCCCACACAGTGATACCTACCCAGTATCATCAAAGTGAAGTCTCAGCACTGCCCAGACAGTGACACAAATTGTTGGGGTACCTGTGGAAGGTAAGATGGTGATATTGTTAGCAGTCTAGACACATTTACTACTCAACAATAAGCACTTTTTGCAACCTCTCCACTGAGGTTTTATTTTCTAATAGCACTCGTGCATGAAACAATGCAATTCATTACATTAATTCAGAGCTCTAGAAACACCTATCTCAGTCAGAGGATGGGTTAGTCTTGGTGGGATTGCAGATGCAAAACTGATAACAGGAAAGAATAATGTCGTTTCAGGTCTTTATTGCTCAGAGTTGTTCTATTGCATCTTGTTGCACGAACATTAAAACTGTCTGTACAAAATAAAAGCAGTGGCATCAGCTTTCGTGTCTAGAACTACTGTAATTATTCAATAATTGGAGAATGGCATCTGTTGAGCTGTAATGGCATTATCATATTCTTTTTATTCATATGTGGTTTGTTGTAAATGATTTACATATATTGCATTTTCTCTGTTATTGTCTAAATAGATGATTTTGCCTTACTTATTCAAGCAAAAGAAATTAGTAGAGGGCAGTTTTCTAATACTCACAGGAACGTTTCACTTTTTTTCCTGAAAAAATACCCCAGACCCCCAAAAGATAATATTGGGAGCAAGAATTTAATTTCTGTTTCAGTCATTTCTTTACACTTTAAAAAGTTCATGTAAAATACAAATTAAATCAAAACGGTAAGAATCCACTGAGAAACTTAGATTTACTTTCCTTTCTGAAAACACTAAAAGTGTGGTTTTTCAGTGGAAATTTTTTTTTTACAATAAAAGACAACTCTGGGTAAGTTCAATCTACATTTTATGGCAAATAAAATCTTTGACTAGGAAACTGCCTACATCTATTCAGGCACCACTGGAAAGATAAAGTACTAAAAAGCAAACAAAACAAGGACCTTGATAACCCCAGCTTGCAATGGTGAATGAGACTGTCATAAGTTGACAGGAACAATTATGTTTCATACATTTTTCAAGGCTGTGTTGATGTCACATTAATTAGTCATTCCACTGAATCCACTTAAGAGAGTCTCTGTCAAATCTCATATTCCTGCTATCAGAAATAAAATTATCCCTGTTAGACCTGGATGACTGATTAATGCCTCCTCCTTTAAAAAAGCACACACAGAAATATTTGAAAGGAAAATGATAAAAAGAAATAAAATGACAAGCTTTGGGGAGAAGAAATCAAGCACATTTAATTTAAATTGAAGTCTGCCTTTCTCACATGAGAATACTTAGAAAACATTGAGATCTTTGTGAACTTAACAGATGCACAATAATAAAAATGATCTTTAAATATCAATCATGGGTCTGATGCGCTATCTAGTTTGCACTGATTTGTACTATATAAATTTTGATGGTATGAATAGTGTTCCAAGTCTGAAATATGGGCAGGAAAGCAGAATTAGACTAAATGTATCATAACAATATAGTTAGAAAAGCATGTTTCATATCAGCTTGGAGTTTTGAACCATCTGCTACATGAATATGCATATACGCACATTATTTTTCTTTACATCAAAAAATACGTATATCTTCATCAGTTTCTTTTCAGCTTCTGAGTAACATTAGAAAACAGACAAGCTTCAAAGGCTGAGAAGAGCTATTCCTCCTGACTGTATTTCTGCCCTGAGTAAGGAGCAGGCATAAGGAGAGATCTCATGAAGACAGCAGTCTATCTGGAGAACTTACCAGCATATTGCATATCTAAGAGGAAAAAATTGTTTGGATTGACACAGCCATATGTAGTTCTCATTAATCAAATGAGGACACTGATGCGCTCAGCACATTTTAAGAAACAGATAAACATCCAGATGCTGCAAAATGTTGAGCTCTTGCTTATTGCTGCTTCAGTGCAACTCCCTCCCCATCAGCTCTGAGCTGAGGGGCTGCTTTTGTCCTACATGACTTGCGTTCAGTCTGGAAGAGCTTCTGTTCTTGCAACGTGCCAATTGTTCCTACCAGGACAGGGGATCTGCTATTTGAGTTGAAATATACACAAACTGAGAAAATACTGTATTTAAAAAAAATAAAAAAAAAAATATATTCCACATTTGGGGATTCTCTAAGTGTTATTAATGGATATTACTGATACCGCTTTGAATATGAAGTGATATCTATAAGCTGAACAGCTAGATCTCATTTATAGTATTCAACTCAAGACCAAATATTTTGGGGTTGCATTATAGAATGAGTCCATCTGGATAGTTCTTTCATTACAGAGACCGATTTATTTTTTTAAAAAAATATTCAGTTAATATCCTGTATTGCAATATTCTCATGTTCAAACGAACCTAGAGATGTGAAATTTGTGCAAAATTAATTAAAGGAACCCAACCTCTGATTTATGTTCAGATTGCAAAGATTTACACATTGTTGTTTATTATAGTTGTCAGATTTTCATGCACAGAACCCTCAAGTTTTCTTTGAAAATAGACTTATAGCTCAGCTATAATGTGATTATACATCTGTGGATAGTACTAGGGGAATTTTGAATATCCTTTTCCAACAGTTTCTTTTCCAATAGCCTTATCCAATAACCATCCTTTTCCAATAGCCTTTATATGCCATAGGTTATTTCTGATCACTTGTTCTTTCTTCTCTGTACCTTTGCTTCTATTGTATTAAGTCTTTGCCAGGGGATGAGAGTTTTTTCCCTCCTGCCTCAGGAGGGAAAAAACAAAACCAGCTGTGGATTACTTGAAGGTTCAGGTTACATGAGGATGCTTTTTTCAGAGGAGAATAGTTTAAGATACGTGGTTTGTATGTAGACTTTACACATAAGTATACTGGATTATTTCCAGATTATTGCAGAAGTATGTTTGTTTAAGTATAAAAATTGAGTTTAATCTTCTCAAGGTACATTTAAAATGAATGTTTTCTTCTGCATTCATCATCTGACTTCTGCACAAAAACGCCAATGAAGAACTGTTTGAATTAGCATGTTGCTGGAATCAGTTTATCTCCAGAAGGCCAGAACAAAAAATAATTACACTGGTTATCGTCGTGCAACTGGCCTTTCTGAAACAAATCTTGTTTCTTCCCATTGCAAGCTTCCATTTCCCATCCAGATAGGATGAGCATATGTCAATACCTTTTGGATAAATTTTCAATTTAGCTATTATCTGGAAGGAAGGCAGAAAAGAAGTCTTAGCAAATGGACTAGACTTAGCATTGCAGATTTGATTACGCTGAAGAACTTGTCATTAAGATCATATCTTGTAGAACGCAATTCTTGGTTGTGGACTACATCTCTGCAAGAGATGCGGTGTCCTCCAGATTTCAGTTCAAGTCTATTCAGACAAAAAAGCAAAACAGTTTGGTCCTCAGTGGTACTTCTGTACAAATGCTAGAATTATACTTTGAAACTGTATGTGGAAATATTAGATGGTTCATGGAGATGTCTTGCACACTGAGACACATTTTAGATAAGAATTGTCACATACCCCAGCCAATAATAGTGTACCAGTAGAAATATCTCCTCTCTGGGAAAAAGGTTTCTACCAATAAAGTGAAAAGGTACA